>CM076575.1:524054374-524605391 GCA_034641835.2 Pinus albicaulis | reverse complement strand
TGCATATTAGATCACTCTCGATCTATACACTTGGTCTCATTTCTGCCATTTTGCTCCCATTGAGCTCTACCTTCTACATTGGGTTTTTCTACATCTACAAGAGAGAGAAAGCTTAGATCTGAAGTGCTGAGGACTACAAAGAACCCATCCCATTGAGGAGATCTGGATACACCTTCTTGTTTCCTCCCAGGTGCCCTGTAATATAAAAATTCATTCAAAAATCGTGTTCTTGTCTTGTCTGTTGGATGCATGGAGCAAACTCTTTACTTGTCTGCTTAATGTCTTTCCATTTATAGATCTGTTTGTTGCAGCATTTTAACTACTAATTGCAGATCTGAAGATGTTTTGCAGCCTCTATTGTTGTTAGGGCTATTAGTTATGCGTAGCTAAAGTGGTTCTTTTTCGTACACTTCAACGAAGAATTCATACTAACAAATGGCGACTCCACACGGGTTTTAAATTACGACCGCTGTCGTTTTTCATATTCCTGCATATCCAGCTACTTCAGGCCCTAGGGCTTCTTTTCAGCTGCTTAGTTTTCCTCTTTTTTATGTCATTTTTCTCACATAAAACCCTAAAAACCTAAAATTTCTAACTTCCGTGTGTTTCTGGCCCTATTGCGCAGGTAAGCGACACCAGCCGCAACTGAGACGGCAACTTTTCTGAAAATCTGCCGCCGAGACAACCGGAACAGGGGGTCGCACTTTTTGGCCCTAAACCTGCGACCTGGACCTCCAGGTCGCACTTTTCAGCCTGTTTCCTGCGACCTGCACTCAGATCAGGTCAGAAACTGCGACCTGCCATTTTTCCAGCATTTTTTCTGTAATTTTTCTGGGTTCTGCTGCAGCTTCTGTCAGGGTCTTCCAGCCTCTGTCTCAGCCCGCCTTGACCAAGATCTGATCTGTTTTTACTCATCTAAGTGGGAACCCAGCCCCTTAGGGCTTTAGTACCCTCCACTTTTTGTGGAAGAGTTTTAGTTGTTTCAGCCGTCGGTTTCAGAGCTTCAGCCCCCTCTTTTCCAGATCTGTTACCTCACTTTCAGATCCATTGAAATCAGCCTCTTTTCCTTTCAAATCACCTCTTGTCATTTTGTTTGGACCTCCTCTGAAGGCCTCCGCCTTGCCTCCCCGGTTTTTTGCTGATTTCCCTTTTCCAGCCACCTTGCCTCTGTCTCTTGGCTGTGATCTGCACCCCTTGTCTGCAGCTTTATCCTCCAGATCTCTGTCCCCTTTGACCCTAGATCTGTCGAGCTTCCTTTGTGTGTGTTTCCATAGTTTTTCCCTTTCTTTTCAGGATAGTTGTGAGAGACCCACCTTCTTGGGTTAGATAGATGCATACGTAGCTGTTATTTCTCTGTTATTTTAGCATTTTATTCTGTTCTCTGTAGGTTTATTTTCAGCTACGCAGCACACTTTTTCTTGCTCTCAACAACGGAAAGGGTTTAAAAATTAAAATTAACGCACGCCACACACTGAACCTAAGTGAAGAAGCGCCTGGTTTACACCGCCTGGCAAAGACTCTAAAATCAATTGTCACCGCACCTTATCTGCCCTTGACCTTCTTGATTTTGTCCCTTTCTGCCCTTGTCGGTTTCCTTCTTCCTGTCATCATTGCGCCCCCAAGGCGCCGTTCCCGGAGACTTCTTGGCCTTCACCCTCAGTTTCCGGTTGATCGACCTGCTCCGCACCGCCGTTGTCGATCCAGTCCACCTTTGAGTCCACACTCCGACTCCTCTCCTGATTCATCGAGTCCCCCTTCTCCTTCCGGTTCTCCCCCTGTTACCTTCACCATGTCTGGATCAGGGCCTAACGCTAGCGGTTCTCCCGGCCCCAATGCCGGCCCTACTTCTAGCGGAACCGTCACAACCACTACCCCGGCCACCCCTGTGCTGCCGTACATTGCAGGCCTCAGCCTCCCCGATTTCCATCAGTTGATTAATGACCCCATTCACCACAATGCTACCTGGCCCGCTATGCCCACCAAGCTGCCCTCCGATATCCCTAAGTTCGAGGGCCTTAATGGCGAAGACCCAACCAATCACGTCCGGTCTTTCCACATGTGGTGTTCCTCCAACTCCATTACCGATGACTCCATCCGTCTTCGGTTGTTCCAACGCACGCTTACCGGCGAAGCTTCTAAATGGTATGTCGAGCAGGCCACTTCCTCCCATACCACGTTCGAGACTCTTGCCCAAGCCTTCTTGTCGCACTTCCAGCTCCCTCTCCGATACGACACTGGTACGGAGCTCTTGACTTCATTTAAGCAATCCTCTTCCACACGCCTTTCTGCCCATGTTCAGGAATGGCGACGAAGACGGAGCTTATGTCGAGCCCCTCCCTTTGAAGATCTGGTTTACATGGACTGGTTCCTTCGCACCCTCCCGTCTCCCATCGGCAAAGATGTCGCCTCTCACTTTCCTCAATCTGAAGAAGCCGCCCTCCAAATAGCTTTAAAATATGACCCGATCTACGCTCAATCTGGTTATGTTTATACCGTTCTTCCTGACATCCCCAGGCCCGGTGGCGGTAACGCCCCGGGGGCATCTCATTCCGCCGACGGTATTGTTGGATCTCTTTCCCACCCATCTGCTCACCCTCCTATGGGCCATGGTCTCCCTCAGGGAGGGGCCAGCACCTCTAGCACTCTTCCCCCTCCCGGCAACATGTATCCAGGATACGCCATGCCTCCTCCTTTTGCCCAACCTCCTGCTTACCTCAATGTCGCCCAACCCAACCCTTACTTTTATCCATAGCCTGGTGCGCCAGCTCCTCCAGCATATGCGCTTCCGCCTCCCTTGCCTCCTCACAACCCGCAACAGCACTTACAACCCCCTCCAGGGCAAGTATTTGCACAACAGGGTGCGATTAATCCCCCTTCTTCTCAAAGAAGGCGGAGAGGCAACCAGAACCCATCTGCCCCCGGTAACCGAGGACCCAATTCTGGTATGGACCCTAACACTAGCAACCAGCCTCAGGGCATCCCGCCCAGGCCGGACAGGCCGCTTTGCACAAACAAGCCCTGTTCGTGTTGCGGTGTTTACGGTCACTACACTCACGATTGTCCTCTCTTACCCCATATGCGACAGATGTGGGAGTCTCAAGCCACATTGTGTGGACAACACGCCTCCCCTCATGCTCCTCCTAATGTGGCCACTACCCAGCCAGCTGTGTTCACTGATCCTTTCCCTCAACAGGGATTCGTGGCTACCCAATCCCCCGACAGCCATGTAGCCACCCCCTCGTCCATTTCTGGTTCCTCTGACTACTAGATCCTTATGATGCGCTCCGATCCTTCCCCTTCCGTCGACCTTCACCTTCAAACTCGGTCTCGCCAGTACCCCAAGCCTCCTGCTCAGTCTGCTCCCGAGCCTCCATCTTCAGGTTCTACAGAGCCTCTTTCGACATCCAGTGGCCCCTTACACATCCCTCAACCCAAAGTTGAGGTTCATCCAAAGATTCCAAAAAGACCATTACGCCGAAATGCTACTTCCGGTCGAGCCGCTCAATCGTATAGTATAGTAGATGATTTGGCACAATCCCCTGCTGCCATTTCTACACTGGAACTCCTCCAGTCGTGCCCTTCTCAAAAGAAGGCTCTACTATCTGCCGTGGGCGCTGTTGATCCTGCTGATGACCAAATGATTGTTTTCGACGCCACTCAATCGGACCACCCTCCTCTTCCTCCTTCCGTTGCTTTCCAAATCCTAGTCAAAATCCGGAACGCCACTGTATCCCGGTGTATAATTGATGAGGGGGCATCCACCTGTGTGATGTCCGCTTCGGTTTGGAAGCAACTCGGATCCCCTGAGCTGGCCCCTTCCACGATCACCCTTCGAGCATGGGACGGTCATGCCTCCCAGCCTATTGGCCGGTTTCGTAATTGTCCCATCACCCTCGCCGGTAAGACTGTTTGCGTTGACGTCGAAGTCATTGACACCCCTCTAGACTACAACATTCTATTGGGGCGAAGCTACACCTATGCCATGTCTGCTGTCCCGTCCGCGGTTTTCCACAAGATGTCTTTTCCACATAATGGGAAGATAGTCACCATTGACCAGCTATCTTATCATGAGCCGCCATCTCAGACCTCCTCTGAAACGACCATCTCTTCTGTAGCCAACAAGCAAACCGTTGATTCTTTGACCAGTGTCTCCCCCAGCGTCTATAAAGATTCCACCCTGCTTGGTACTTTTCCTCATCTTCCCCCCCCGCCTGTTACTGATCCCATCTTGTCGAATGTTTGCCTGATGCAATCGTCTCAGGCTGCCCATAAACGGCCTGCCTCGGCTAGTCAGCCACCTCTTCCCCGCCCTCCACAACCCGCTCCTAGCCATTCATCTCAGCCAGCCGGACCTCCTCCTTCTGACCCTCCCCCTACAGCTGGTATCCCCGAACCTCTTTATCCTCCAGGCTCGGTTCCCCCTGGCCTTAACCATCTCGGAGCCGTGCCTCCTGGTCATTACCCTGCTGGACAGATCCCCTTCTTGGCTCCCCCTCCCGGAGTATATTCTGTCCCCGTCATGGCCACCCTCTCTCTCCCTAACTTGACCTTGGGCATTCCGGTTTGGTACCTTGACCCCCCACCCGCCACCCCCCCTGGTCACCCCAAACCTTATATGGCTTTGACACCGGTTCAACCGGTTCCCCTCGCTTCCTCCATAGCCACTGTGCCCCCAGCACCTCCACAGGACCCTTCTCCTGTTGTGACGGCTCCCGGGAAGAAAGGCAAAGCCCGCAGGGGGGCAACCAAAGACCAAACCACCACGACCAACCCGGCTCCTTCTCCGCCCGCGAAGCCTTGTGCCTTATGTGATATCATTGGTCATGCCACCCATGCTTGTCCCGAGTTACCTCGTATCCGACCCATGGTAAACTTCGCGTTCCCCGACACTACGGTCCCTGAAACTCCCACTCCTTCTTCGACCGTCCCCAAGAACTCCAAGACTCTCCGCACCAACAAGCCTTGTGCTTTGTGCGGTGTCCATGGCTACTACTCCCATTATTGTCCTCACCTGACGCATTACCGCGCCTCCCTTGAGGTGATCCGCGAGTATGAGGTTGAACAAAATCAATCCGCCTCTCCCATTCTCGCGCAGTATGCTTCAGGCCAGCCTGAGGATCCCCCCGCTCCCATCCACATTCCCCCCCCTGATGTTCAGATGACGGAGTCTACAGTCACCATTCTTTACCTATCCTCCTCTGCACGACACTCAGAGCCTAGCCCGTCTGCAGCCTCCCCCATTGTGTCCCTTGATACCCGAGATCACTCCACTTGTGTCTCTGTTGACCTCCGCAGCCCGAGTCCTCGCCCTGTTTCCGATAGCTCTCATACACCACCTTGTTTGAGTCTTGATCATCCTGCCCCTTCCCCCTGCCATTACTGCTCGATGACTTCTGTACCCTCACGCTGCCGTCATTTCCTTTCACCTCCTCATTTATTGTCTTGCCACACCATTTTGCAGGACCCCTCGTCCACACCCTTTATCGGTTACGCCGATGGTGCAAGTCGCTACTCCAGGAATCTTGCCTCGGCAGGGTGGGCCATCTTCACCCCTTTGCATGACCTCATTCTGTCTAACGGGGTATGCATCGGTTCTGCCACCAACAATCAGGCCGAATATGATGCAGTGCGTGGCCTATTAGCTGATGCCCTGTTGCATCGCATCCGCCATCTGCACGTTCGTTTGGATTCCATGCTTCTTGTAATGCAACTAAATGGTGTTTATCGTGTGCATAACCCTGTGCTGTTTAGATGCTATTTACGAGTGAAAGTCTTAATACGTGCGTTTGAAACCATCACTTTCAACCATGTACCCAGAGACCAAAATCACTACGTAGATAGTATTGCAAACCATGTTCTAGATTGGCATTTATCACACACAAGTCACACAAGACAATAACATTAAATCAACCATCAAAAGACGATGCATATCCATAATATGTGTCGCAAACCATATATTGATGAGTCCATCTACTCTGATACATACGACATGCCCATAGCATGTTCCAAAAACTGGGGGCACCATACGCCCCCCCATACATACACATACGACATGCCCATAGCATGTTCCAAAAACTAGGGGCACCATACGCCCCCCCGTACATATACATCCGACATACCCATAGCATGTTACAAACAAAATCCAAAAACTGGGGGCACCATATGCCCCCCCATACATTCTAGGGGGCACCACTTGCCCCTACACACATCCGAGAGGGCACCATATGCCCCTAATCACTATCTGGAGGCTCCCGGGCCAATGGCTCTGCCCCTGCAGCATGTAGATCACGCATAGCTTGACCGGCCATCGCCATGCGCCGCATGATACCTCGCCACTCCGAGGGAAGACCAACACATGGCTCTATGTACTGGTCGTCTAAATCCTGCCACCCGCGCTCCGATACTCCGGTCAACAGCTGCTCACATCTACGGCGGATGTCCTCCAGTAGGGCGGCTGCACCCTCATTTTGCGCTGCTCTCAACCCACTCGGACCCGTAGCTCCAGACGCTGCCGGTCGTCCCATATATCCGGCCGGTTTTACCGGTGCTATATCTGCATACCAAAAGTCCCTGAATCAGTATCATTATTTACTATTCAAAAAGCTTTAACATGTCCATATAAGAATAGCAATTTGTCACTTACCATCGGGCCCCCAGACTCGACCAGACGGAAGTGGCAGATCCAGATCCCCATAGTAGCTCATCCCACTATAAGGGTAGTCGTCTATGTACAACGACATCTGATCCCAATGGGCAAAGAACTTTGGTCGAAACACTCGCCCGACCGCCCCTCCTCCTCCTCTGCAGAGTAGTCGTCCCCAACGACGCATCCTGGGCTCTCTCGGGCCCCCATCTGGAAGCTGCACACGAGGCCTCAAGGTCGCGATCTTCTCAAAGAAGAAGGCGCACAATAAAGTCCCATATGAGCAATCATGATTCACCTGCCGCCTGCATAGCGACAACTATCGCTTTAGCGACACCAGCATCATTTGGGCCCACCCAAAGTAGGTCCCAGCCAACAAACTCTCCACTATCATCATCTGCCCACCTGTGATGTGATGGAACGCCTGGCTGCCCAGGATTCGCAGCACAGCTGCGGCCACTGCACGGGTTTCTAGCCTCTCTAGATCCCCGATCGATATTCGAGTCCCCTTGACTTGAAGACCCGGTCGACAATGGCGTTCCACAAACTCCATGATACGCCGCCCCCGCGGCAACACTGGCTGCGTGTCTCCCACTATCCCCAGTGGTGGGAGGCCGGTCAGGAAGTACACATCCTGGACCGTCAGTTCGATCCTGTGCCCTTGCACTACAAAGATCTCCTGATCTGGATCCCAATAACTGATAATCCGGGCCAGTAATAGTTCCCCTGCTCTCATCAACGGGTTCTCCACAAACTTGAGAACCCCATATCTGGCCAATACACGACGAACGCCTTGATCCGCCTGGATCTCTGTCCGAAGTGTTCCCAGATCCCTCTCTCTCCAGTTGACCCGCAACTCTGCCATACCTGCACAAACACATTCTTTTTGTCAGGGTACAGATCGGAAAAACCATAACCACACACCACAACCCATCTCCCAGCCATCAAACAGCACCAAGCCCCCCTCATCTCCCAGGTCGCAGTTTTCTGCCAGTTTCTGGACCAGGTCGCACTTTTTGCCCTCAAACCTGCGTCCTGGGTCGCACTTTTTGCCCCAAAAAGTGCGACCCGGCCGTAGAGAGGAGGGAGGGGCTGTTTCTGGGGTGTTGGGCCCTAAACTGCAAATCTAATCCATCAAAATGCAAGAGCAAGGTTAGGCCTCTTACCTCCAACTGACAGATCTCGAATCCAACGGTCGGTTTGTCCGCTACGGTCGCCGCAAGATTTAGGGCCTTCTCTCCTCTCCACATTCACCACAGCAACAATAGCAAATGAATGATTTTGGAGGGAAAACAGCCTCATTAAAAGAGAACCCCTGTTTCTTCTTTCGACTGCCGCGACCACACCGTAGCCCCGTTCGACGAACCGTCAGCACCGCTGGATAGATCTCACCGAGCTCTCAAATGGGTTTTACTTAGTTTTTGGTGATTTGATACTTCACCTGGACACTTTTTTCCACGAAGGGCCACTTCACCGCTCCTTAAAAATCGAATTTCCTCACTTACGCCACTTGTACTTGGGGCACCATATCGCCCCCTTACTTGTCCATGTTCGTGTTGATTTTCGTCATGAGTGCCCACTTTGTACTCATGTTTCTATGACCCCCCATTGGGGCCTTTACTGTGTGGCAACACTATACAGTCGCCCTTGTTTAGAGCATCCAAGTCGAGTCATCATTGCATTCATGGAGTCTATCCTGCGTCCTTTTACACCCCACTATAGCCCTCCATCCTTCTTTGCTTGGTTCCTCCCTTGTGTCGCATATCATGACCTTCAGTCCCACTGTCCCCTGTCCCTTTCGATATTGTGTCAGTCGCTGCCATGTCATTCATGCCCTTTATGCTCTAACAAGGGAAGTCATCCATTCGCCACTCCATCCTTCCCCTTTCCACTATCATCATTGGTGTCAGTCTGTCTGTCGCTCTATTGTTCTTCTCTCATGCCTTAGTTGCGGATCTCTCATTGCCTCACCTACGGCGGACCTCCTTCTGTCGACATCAGCGCATTTATTCCAGAAGCAAGGTCTAGAGGGCGGTGTACCTTGGTTCTAGCTTCCACTCTTGTTCGGTGCCTCGGATCAGGCAGGGGGATCTCTCACTTCCCTTTGACTTGATTGCTTCTCCAGCTCCTTTCAGCATGATCGATATGCGTATACTGGACAGTCCAGTGACCCAGCAGCAGCTCTTGATGATTCCCGGGCGTGTGTGAGATGTCTCAGCCCTCATGAGGGGGTGGCCCTGCAGGTAGCCCCCCACATGCCCGGATGACCTCTTCATTGCAGCCTTTCATCTTCTTACAACGTACTTCGGTCATACGATTTGCTCCTGACACTCGCACGCTCGGGGGCAATCTGTTACACCATTTTTTGGTCATCTAACTCTTCATCATTAGATGGACCCAAGTACACCATGTAAGACCAGTTTTACCCCAAGTAAAACTGCTTTCACTATGTTAATTAGGAAACCCTAAAAGGAATAATTAATTAAACCATAATTTAATTATTATTCCCAGTCATGTTTAACCCAAAAACAAAGAAATTAATGAGATAAACCCATAGTTATCTTATTATTTTCTAGGAATAATTATGTAAATAATATTCCTTGTTAAATATGACCAAATCAACCACCATTAATTAAATAAATCATTATTTATTTGATTATATCCCAACCACTTCCTTAAAAAGATAAATAAATCATTTATTTATTTATTCTTCACTAATCAAGGGATTTGACCTAAGTCAAACACCCTTTCCCTCCAACAAATAATAATAAAATATTCCATAGATGTGGATCTAGATTTGATTAACATTATTTTAATCATGCACCAAGATCTAGAATGACCCAATATTTTGTTATAAATAGGAGGGTTTTCCCCATCATTCTTCACCTTTTGTTGCCTACTAGATCACTCTGGATCTATACACTTGGTCTCATTCCTACCATTTTTGCTCCCATTGAGCTCTATCTTCTACATTGGGTTTTCTACATCTACAAGAGAGAGAAAGCTTAGATCTGAAGTGCCGAGGACTACAAAGAACCCATCCCATTGAGGAGATCTGGATACACCTTCTTGTTTCCTCCCAGGTGCCCTGTAATATAAAAATTCATTCAAAAAATCGTGTTCTTGTCTTGTCTGTTGGATGCATGGAGCAAACTCTTTACTTTACTGCTTAATGTCTTTCCATTTATAGATCCGTTTGTTGCAGCATTTTAACTACTAATCGCAGATCTGAAGATGTTTGGCAGCCTCTATTGTTGTTAGGGCTATTAGTTATGCGTAGCTAAAGTGGTTCTTTTTCGTACACTTCGACGAAGAATTCATACTAACAGATATCTATCTTTTTTACTTATCCATTGGGCTATGGATTCAATATATCAAGAAAACATAATAGAATCAAGTTCTAATGGAAGTTTTACAGGGCAGGGTAGCTCAAAAAAATCAGATCTTAAAGGCTGAATGGTGAAGTGGTTTTCAATCGGGATCAAGGAGTAGTTAAGGATTCCTTAAACCAGATGATGAAGGAAGGTGAAAGAGGTCAATCGAGATTAGAGAGGAATTAAGGATTCTCAAATCTAGATATCATAATAAAACATTAAAATGAATAACAGCTCAGAACAGAGTGTATTTAAACAAACTCTACGAAAAATTTCCTGTTATAACATTTAAATTTGGAAAAACATGCAATTTTATGGAATACTTAAGAAAATAACAAGAACAATTGAAATATACATCACTGAAGTAGCTCAACACATGAATCCTATAAAGAAATGCCTTTATTACTTGTCCTATCTGTCAACTTGAAAATGGTACAATAAACCCTCATGTAATAGATCAATTCAACTATACTTCGAATACTTCGAATTGATGAAGTATTTATACAAAATTTAATACAAAATATCCTATAAACTGATTTAGGATTTATTCAAGGAAAATAAAATATCTTCATGCAAGAAGATAGAGACACCTATTAACTAACTACAAGTTGTCCCTATTCTATTTGATTTATTGTTTTCTTCTTTGATATTTGTTGTCTTTTATGCTGGATTTCTCTTTCTTGCTGACTGTCTCTTTCATCTATCTTCATATATCTTCATCTTTAACCTATATTTTCTTTAGCTTCCTGATTTGTTTACTCTTTTACCTTGTCTCTCTTTTACTTGTTTTTTACCTTTACCTATCACAGTAAATCACACAATTTTTCCCGGGCCTCTTCATCTGGAAGTTTGATTTTTTCCATCATCCTATAAATCTCATCTGCTTCAATGTACTTGGTAAATGTAGGCTTGTTTACAAAAATATGATTTACCTCATCTGGGAGGTAAAAGAGATTTTCAAAGATTTGAAAGAGTACTTTGCCTGTAAGAATTCCTTTCAAAGAGGAATTGATGGAATTTTGTTTAGCTACTTCCCTGATCTCTTTATCATAATGCTCATGCCTCATTAGTCTATTATTACTAATGGATTAGCCAGGCCTTTTTGTCTCAAAACATCAAACTTTTTCATGAATCTGTTCACTTCAAGCTCCATAGTTTGAAACTTATCCTCAAGCTGTGTCATCAAATTTCTCTTGGAAATCACTTTTTTCACCTCTAAGATTGTTTCTAATCTATCACTTATCCCAATTTCTTATAATTCATGCTTGTTTTTAGAATTGAGAAACTTAATTATATCAATGGCTTCCTCTATTTTCTTTCCAAGCTCTTCTTTGACTTTCTGAATAGCTTCACTAGCTTCCTTTATCAAATCTTTCTATTCAAATATAACTTGGATAGAAGGCCAAATATCATTAACAGAGTTAATGATATTGGCCCACAGTTATTACTTTTCTTGGGCCAAAGGCTCTGCCAATTTAAATTCCTTTTCTAACTTTTGTATCCTGTCATTCAATCTGTTGGATTTCTATGTTTCGGCCTTATGCATTACCCGAGCCAATTTCATTTCAAATTCTAAATTTTTCACTTGTTCTTTGAGTCTATTAATCTTAGTAGTTTGGATTGAAATATCCTGCATTGCTTTAATCATTTTACTTGCCTCATCAATGGGATGGGTTGTAGGAATTGCTAATGTTATTGCTGGTGTATTTGTAGTAGCTGGAACTTATTTTGGCACTAGAACTGTTGTAGTTAATGGAAATGATGTAGCCACTGGATTTGATGTTGAAGCTATAGGAATGGCAGTAACAAGGATTTCCTCCATGCTGGCTTGATTTTCCTGTACTAATTTTTCCATTTCATTTTCCATCTCTTTCAGTTGAGTTGTTAACTAAATGATGAGATTCATCATTTCATCCTTCTGATTTACATTTTCCAAAACTTCTTTATTTTATGGATGTTCTATTGTAGGTAACTTAAGTTGTTCATTCAATGCATCTATGTCTGCATTCTTCTTCTTGATAATATCTTCTACTGCTTTGATATCCTTTGGATTATATCCAACCTCCATGACCAATTCTTCAAGTGATTTTATCCTATTATCCTTTGCTTGTGAACAAGATTTCTCTAGTTTTAACTGTGCCCTGATATTTTCTAGAGAATTTTGTAGTTTTTGGACACTTAAAGCCTTGTTTGTCATACTGGAATAGATAATTTCTCCTGCTTTTTTTTGAAACTCAATCTAATCTATGGGATGTACAACTGATAGATATTGGGAAAAATTAAATGTTGAAGTTGGAGGTTGACTTGGGCAGAATATGGATAGGAAACCTAGGATGGATGCATCTACATGTTCATCAGTAAAATACCCTAAAATACATGACATCATTGTGACAATATGTCTAGTTCTCTTTGAAAATATGGAAGCTGAATATGGAGGATTACTTTTTGGGTCTTCTACTGATGGAGGAAGAAAGGTCTGGAATATTTGGAATCATTTTGGGAAGTCTAGCTTTAGGTAGAGTTCAGTGAGGATTTCAATGGATAATGGGACTTCACCAGGCTTTGGTTGGATCTGTAACATCTGATTTATAGATTGAGCAGTAATTTTGAAAAGTATTTCTTGATTTGGGGTAATTAGAGCTCTTTCATTGGGCAAATAATTGATCTAGCAGAGTCTGATGAGTTTAGGGAATTGAAAGGTCCGTGGGAAGATGTATTTAGGTAGGTTTGAATCCCACAGATGAATATCATCTGACTGGTCTATGAATTTGTCATGGCTCTAGCAGTGGAGCTCTAAAAGGTTGAAATCAGTGACTGTATTACTGATTTGGAAGTCCTTATCAGAAATAGGGGCATGGTCAACTTCTACTACAGGTGGTTCCAGAGGGTTAACAGATATAATGCTCTGGGAGGCCATTAATTCGTTCAATTTATCAATTATTGTGCTTAATTAATGGTTTCGGGTGCTTAGGATTACCTGGAAAATGGTTGAATTCGGTTTGTAAAAGTCCACGAGGCAGCAAAGTTCAATTTCAGTCGGCAATGGCTTCAAATTTGGTCGGTAAAGTTTCTTGTTCGCAAATAAATGGCTCTTAAAAATAAACAACAATAAGGGAATAACTGTAAAGGGCTAGGATTTATTACCTTTGAAAATTTTTTAATTGCAAATGATGTCGGGGTTTAATTCAAACAACGGTGGTTTTCATCACAAGGCATGGAGGCATCCTGGTGGTTTATCGCACACAAAAATGTGGTTGAGCAGTTTTTAAAATGGGGGGTGCGATAGAATATCGGAGTGCCACGTGGAAAAGGGGTGGGGGTGTGAAACCACCCATTTCGCACTGCCCCCCGTCTTTAAACATTGGATTGTCGGGGGTGCAAAAGCACTTATTGGTCGTTAGATCTGATAGGATGGGATTGGGCAGATGGATGAGTTGGGGTGTTTTGATAGGGGGGACCAGGGATGATTTATGCAATGGGATGAATATAAAGGGGTTTGAGTAATATGTGAATGGGTTAAATGTAAAAGGGACCGGGGATTAATCTAAAGTGGGTTAGGGATATATAATAAGCGGGGTTAATTAAAAGTGGGACCTGGGATTATATAGTGGGGGGATTTAAATGAAATATAAACTATATGCTAAAATGATATAAGGGGGGTATTGTATTGAACTGGGAATTCAAATCATAAAGGGAAGTGGGGCTCGATAATACTTTAGTAGTTTTAAACTTTCGATGAGTGGGTTTTTCATGTTTTTTATGAAAATGCGAAGTTAGTAAAGGGGAGGTGAATTTTCAAAGGGAAATGGGTTTTTAACTAGGGAAAGGGGTTTTAGGAAGGGAAAAGGGGTTTTTATAGGAAGGGAAAAGGGTTAGAATAAGGGGAATGGGGTATTTTACAAGAGGAAATGACTTCCAAGAGTGGAAATAGGATTTTAGCAAGGGGAAGGGGATTTAGGAGGATATTAGTGATATGACATGAACCAATTGATGCTTACCATGACTTGTAAAAGTCTTCTACCTACCCTTTATTTACCTTAACATGTTTACTTCCTTTATTGGGTGGATTTGAGCTTTTTGACCCTTTTATTTTCTTTTGATAAGCAAACTAACCTACTTCTAATGTTATAACCTCCAATGGATCAGATTAAATTGATGAGCTCATTTTTATTCTCTACCTAACTACTGATCTGCCAAGATTAAATGGTTCGGCTAGATCTTTATTCACTAACTATAATTACATGAAATTTAAAAGCATGAATGAATAAAGATTAAACTGTTTGATCATCACAGATTGTGGCATTTTTGGACAAGTTGCACACAATTTTATTTGCATAAAGTAAACTAAGAGTAGTGGAATTTGAATGCGCAACACTTTCAGGATCTATGTTTTTTTTTTTTTTTTGTGGGGTTCATACTTTATATTATTTTTTGATCTTATTTTCTTTTGGTCCTTTGATTTTTATTTTAGGACACACCTTCTTTTCATTTTTTAATATGGGAAAAAATTTGCAGAATGAAAAAGTATGTACAATATTACAAGACTTAACATAGTCAATTCAAAATTATGATCACTATTATTATAGGACCCTATCAGGAGCAATGCTAAACTAATCCTTTATTGAGGTTCAATTGCTAAGTTGAAATGACTTTTCATATTCATGAAAATTTTGTTATATTGTTATAGGGAATTTTGCTTGGTTAGAAAGGAAAACACACACTCTAGTTTTCCCAAAAACTAAAGACAAATGTAAGGGATAATTTTTTTTGAGGATAACACTTTTAGTAAGACAATAAGTAAAGTATATATTTACAAGATCATAGAAAATTTAACCCGTGAGTCCTTGCATGTAGATCTGTTGAGGTTAGCAGTGTAGCTAGGAAGCACTCCTAACTAGCTCCAAAGACTCATCCTACACACAAAGTAGAATAGAGAAAACCATCATAGCATAATAATCTCGATAATCAAAACCATAAGAGATGAACAACTAAATATTATTTAATGAATCAATACAACTGAAACTTCTAAGAAATCATTAGTCAAACATAATAAGTAACCATTAGACAACATTTTTGGAAGGAATAAAAAATCGAGTGGGAAATCAGCTACTTCAATATCAACTGAAATTTTTTTCCCACCATGAGTCATGGGAAAAATGACGATATATCCCTTATGAATGATACTATGGCCATACAAATATTTCAATGAGTTAAAGGGTGTATTAAGTGTGGTAGAACACAAGGCTACCCAACATGAAGTAGTAATTATACACTTAGAATCACCTTCATTAATGATAGTATGGTTAATGGATTTTTCTCCCACATGAACCTGTACTTGAAATTAAAGTTGGTGTGAGAGGTGAGGTGTAATCTTACCGATGTCGAAGACAACTAGATTAGAATACAGGGGGTTGACCCCACTTACAGCTGATATTAAAGCCTTACATTGCACTGGAAAACTCTGTAATACTCTAATGGCGAACATAGCACAAGATGCCTGCTTGAGATAATCTACAATATTAAAGTTTTGGGAAAAGGGAGAAACAAGGTTTTGTGTAGTTCAGCAAAGTACCCCTTTTGGAGGGAAAATCATTCGGTCATCAATAGGTCTTTTAATATTTAGATCATTAGGTGTAGGTAGATAATAGGTCGATAAGGTATCCAAAGTTTCTAGGATAGGGTTCCCATATTTTTTGGCTCGGGTTTGTAAATAAACCATCTTAAAAGAATATATTGTAGATAATCCTTCTATAGAAGGAGGGGGATGAGAACCTATATGCCCCCTGTTGTACCTTGTGAGACAACCCCCAGCTGAAAAGAGGTTAGTTCCCAAGACATTTATCAGTAAACATGGTGAGAAGATTTTATTGACCCAATTTTCTTAAACCCCAGAGATTTAATCCTTATCAGCCTCAAGTGTGAAAAAAATATTTCAAGTGGCCTTCTAGTGAGGAATACAAATGAAAGACAGAGCAAAAAGAAGTGATGGTGGAAAGTCTTCAATAATAGGATACTTGTGCAGAATATCTTGTTTTAAAATTTAGAAGAAATATGATAGCAAGATAAAGAGAAATATATAAAAGAGGAGCCTATCACTAAAGATTTTAACTATAACTTACAAAACTTGTAAAATGAAAGACCAACAACTTCATTACTCAATTATAAAGAAGAATGATATAAAAAATAGGATGAGACTGTAAACATGAATCATACTCAGAAAATTCTAGAACCACTTGAGAGATTTATTCATTTTAACATGGAGATCCAAAAATAAAATAATTTCTGCTTTTGGGGCCCAAAAAACTTGGAACCCCGAAATGTCTTCTTTTCTCACTTTTATATCCTGACTCCCAACCTAACTGATTAACTATATCATAATTAGTTTCAAAAAAATTCTTGAATTTGTTGCAAGACAAGCTCTACATAGTTATAAACTATTTCTTTTGAACTGACTGAATTACAATAAATTTATTTTAATATATATATATATATATATCTATATATATATATATATATATATATATATATATATATATATATAATAAAAACTCTTAAAAATAAAACTTTGACCCATTAGAAATTTTATAATACAAGATCATAAAAAATGGGTAGTCAAATCAAGAAAAAAATGTGGGCCCCAACAAAACCACATAAAATTTCTCGAAACTATAACATTGATTGTAGATACACTTTCCCGTGGTTTCTTAAAAAGTATTGGGTGATGCTGCAAAAAATCCTAACCATTGATCTCTTCCTGAGTAGTTTTGATGAATCCACTTACAGAGGCACTTGAATGGTTTCTGGAACAAGGGGTGAGTGATGTCATATTAAAACACAACCGTGAATGTCACCTTCACAATTCATGGAAATTTGTAAATTCATTATCCGCGTTATGTAGAGCTTGTGACCCTGAGAGATATGTTTTACTTCTTACATCTTGATAGCAATAAATATTTTGTTCTAGTTTACAATGCTAAACAAACTCAGAAATAAAAGTAGATTGGTAACCTTGTAGAGATTTCCCTGGAATCACATACGTAAGTCCTTAACAATTCTATATTCTGATTTTATTTTTGGAATTATTCCACTCTGGAGTTTCACTTTCCCATTGCACAAAATTGAAAAAATTGCTAACATAGAAATCAAATTCTAGTGAGTCGTCGAGGGCATTTTTATTAAAACTAGAGTTTGAAATAACTCATAAAATATTTGAACCAATTCAATTTTTTGGAAATTTCACACATAGAAATAAATTAGGGCCTTTTTGCACAAAACCCAGATTATGGATTTTTAAAATTATGTTTTGTTTGCCTAGAATTTGCAATCGAAATTTACCTCCTAGGCCACCTGCGAAAATTATTTTTCACAATATTTACTTTACATTTTAATATTTTTTCTAGGTTCTAGATTTGGACTTAAGAATGTTGAAATTGAGATTTCAAAAGGATACGGTCTCCCAGGAATCAATTTCACCTCCCTAAAGAGACACAATAGAAACAAGTTTTTTTGTGGATCTCTTTGCATAGCACTTCACTGCAGCAGTCAAGAAGCCTTCCATTATTGTCGAACCATTAATGTGCACTATTCCACTCCTTAAAATAAGACAAATCAAATTGTTACTTGTCCCTTATTTATTGATCTAGTTATATATTAACTCCGACTTGAATGATCACTTGTGATGCTCCTTTCTAGTAATGCAACCAAACACTATGTCTTCTTTAGTTTAGAATACTTCTACAATTTCCTAATATAATTAAAGACTTCCTAAAAATAATAACTATTTGAAAGCTCAAAACTAATCAAAAGATACTGTTTATACAAAATAGTATTGACTTCTTCAATAGTGAGCAATACATTTTCACCAATTTTTTATATTGAAAGGTCAGATTGCAGCATAGCCATATTTGAAGCATTCCAAGGAGAAGAGATGTCATTTGTGTGTATCCATAATCATCTACTCCTAGATTCATCTCATCTCTAATTTGTTGCAAGCATGCAATTTTTTGATGTGTCAAAGAAACACCATCATTGGTCAAGAGATTACTGTAATATTCATTCTTGTTTATATCATCCCCTCACTCAAGCTCATCATTTCCCAAAACCAGATTATAACTGACTTCCTCCAGTGTTCCCGGATTGCGAATCTAAGATGATGAATATATTTCTCTGCTTATAGTTCCATTTTCAATTAGTGGACAGATCGACACTTTGTTTGTGATTTTAGAACATATGTTGACATAAAATATTATAAGCTTTGAGTGCGTTAAAGCCGAAAAACTAAACATCATTTATAAAAATTACCTTTTCCAAACATTTGAAATTAAACCATGAGGAATTTTAAATATATTAGTTGTGCTAGATTGGGCTACAGCATATGGCTCCAACTGGGGATAGTGATTTGGTCACAAAATGCTGGGAAAAGTAGATCAGTGGCCTTATTTGGGCATGGAGTCTAAAATTTTGAAAACCTCGAAAACTGAAAACTGAAACCTGACATTCTTGCAATCTGAAATCTGTTTCCAACTGGAACTAGAACCCCTATTCATCAACTACAACTGAAGTAAAAAACCGCAATTGTAAATAAAATTCTCATGAGTTGAACTTATTTATGTACATGTGCTACTACATACATAGTTGGGAATTTCAGGTGAAATCTACTTTCCAATGGAAACATCCCAACATCTGGGTGTTAGACCTAATGACTACATACTACTGAGATCCAAAAATTAAAATTGATATGTACCATAAAAAATTTATAGTTACAAAGTAGTGCACATACCCTAGCATAAAATAATGTTGCTGACTAAAGAAAACTATCATATAATTAGTCATTGGGTCATGAAATAGATTCAGACATGATTCTTCTTGTACAGGAAGTTTGACTCCTGAACTTGATCTTTATTAACAACCTGTTTCTTTTCATAATCAAATAAAAATGTTTCCACCTGAGAGATATCCTTGCACAACACTTTTTTCAGGCTCTCACATTCTTCCACAAACACATAAAAAAATGGTGAACATGTCATGTGTTCTTGTTCAATAAATTGTTGATGTGATACCATTTTTCTAGAAATTCAAAAATTTTGATCACTATCAGCGAATGTTCTTCAAAATGTGTGCATATGCCACCAATTTCGGTAATATTATCCTCAAGAAACACCATATCAAAACCATCCATCATCTCATGAAAGGGAAAATCATCCACTGCAGGTGTACAATTTTTTTGATGGGAAAAATTGTTTAAATCCAAATACTTTGTCCTATGGCCTATAAAATTTGAAGAAGAAGATAAATTTTAATTTAGATTAGATGATTGTCTTTTCAACTCCTTCTTCTGCTGATTTATTTCCATATTTGAAGGAAAATTTTGACCTTGAAGCTTCCCACAAGCCTAAAGATTATCCTTGACTTCTTGAGCGTCAATGGAAATTTTCTCTAGGGTTTTTGATCTCCTCTCCCTGAGATAAAATGCTTCCTCATGATGAATGGCTACTAAATAGTATACCATAATAGCAGCTTCAGGAGGGAGAACTTCTAGAGGCATGCTGAAATAAAATTTCTAGAACATCCTATTAAATTCACTTACTCTTTCACTGATTCTCCTACGATTTGCATACAACTCAAAAATATATTGTTGACGATATTTTTTCTCACCCCAATACCTCTGGAAGATGTCTTGAAATTCTTGACATGAACTGATTGTATCTGGCCTTAAACATTGAAACCATTGTGGATCATATCTAGTTAATGAATGATAAAACAAACTCAAAGTCACATATTCATGAATAATTACAAACCTATTTAGAAAGCATTTAAAAGGGAACACATGTCGCTTCACTATAATACAACTTTCTCCACTAAAATGAGGTAGGCATTTAAAAAATATCGAAGGATAATCATGAAGAACATGTGGTAACTTAAGGGGCTTAAAAATTTCTTGAATTTTAGATTGGATATTAGTGAGTTGATTGGAAGGCATAACAGTGATTGTAAAAAGATATGGTAAGCCAAGATCTTCACGTTAAACATGACAATATTAGGGATTTCGAGGAGGGATTGTAATGGAAACACAATTTTCTTCATTTAACTCAGCAAAAGGAACATGATCAATATTCACCACACATGAAGAAGATAATCCTCATTTTTCAAGGAAAAATAAATTTTTGAAGGTTTTAGTTGATCAAAACATACAAGCCATGATATGATCCTCTTAACATGTACAGAAAAATAGACAATATAACTGATAACAAGGAACAAAATTCCTTTGAGGAACTTCAGTATCTGATACGTGATTTTTTCTGCAATTTCTTATTTTTATTTCCAGCAAAATTCCTCATCTAATGAAACCTTCATCAGTGGAGTTGCCAAGTGAATAATAGACCACCAATTTTTATTTCTAAATATTGTTCACCATCAAGAAATATATCCCAATACCCATGTAAAAGTAAATCTATGTCTCCAGTCCCTGGCAACGACGCCAAGAAATGTTGTACCTTGGGATACAACCCCCAGCTTAAAAGAGGTCAGTACCTAAGAAATTTATCAATAGACATGATGAGATTATTTTATTGTCCCAATATTATTGAACCCCAGAGATTTAATCCTTATCAGTGTCTAGTGTGAAAACAATATGTCAAGTGAGGAATACAAATGAACGAGGGAGAAAAAATAAGTGATGGTGGAGAGCCTTCAACAATAGACTACTTCTGCAGAATCTATTGTTTCAAACTTTAGAAGAAATATGACAGCAACATAAAGTGAAATATATAAAATAGGAGCCTGTCATTAAGGATTTTAAATTTAACTTACAAAACTTGTAAAATTAAATACTAGTAGCTTCATTACTCAAGTCTATAGAATAATGACATAAAAAATAGGATGCGATTTGAAAAATGAATCATACTCAAAAAATTATGGAATCACTTGAGAGCTTTATTCATTTCTACATGGAGATCCACAAATACAAAAGAATCTATTTATGGGGCCAAAAAAACATGGAACCTCCAAATGTCTTCTTTTCTCACTTTTATTTCCCGACTCCCAACCTACATGACTAACTTTCTCATAATTAGTTTCAAACTAATTATTGAATTTGTTGCAAGAAAACTTCTACATAGTTATAAAATATTTATTTGGAACTCACTAAATTACAATAAGGATATTTTTGTATAATATATATATATATATATATATATATATATATTTATATATATATATATATATATATATATATATATATATATATATATATATATATATATATATATAAAATAAAAACTCTTAAAAATAAAACTTCGACCCCTTCGAAATTTTATAGTACAAGATCATAAATAATGGGTAGTCGAATCAATAAAAAAATGCGAGCCCCAAAAAAACCACATATGGTTTCTTGAAAGTATAACACTGCTTGTGGAGGCACCTTCTCATGGTTTGTTGAAAGGAATAGGGTGATGCTACAAAAAATCCCAACCATCGATCTCTTCCTGAGTAGTTTTGATGAATTTGCTTATGGAGGCAATTGAATGGTTTCTAGAACAAGGGGTGAGTGATGTCGTATTAAAACAGACCATGATTGCAACAAGATGATGAGGTTAGTGGAAAGAAGTCGCCTTCACTAAGTGGGCCCGTAGGCTATTTTTGGCACACAATCTATTTTTAGACTATGTCTATTTTTAGACATGTTGATCATATTCTATGATGCTATTTGTAGGATGCTATCTGTGGATGGTTGGTCAAGTTGGAAAAAATAGATAGACATCTATTTTTAGACATATTGGGTGGAATCTATTTTTAAATTTCCAGTCTAAAAATAGATATGTCGAATATTATTAGCTCTTAATAATATTTGGACTATAAACATTATCTTATTCTCTTAAAGCACTTCAGTTAAGTGCACAGATGTGGCACAAGAGACGACAAAAGGAATTATGCTATTCCTGAGGGTTAAGTGGAGCTATTCCATGGAGACTTCAGTTAGAACTCATGTGACAGATTTTGATGGAGTTAGTAGAAGTAGTTAATGGAGTTGTGTTCAGTTTGACTCAGTTAGACACAGTTGAGCTAGTTGTATCTAGTCTAACTGATTGATACAGTAGTGAGAGTGGTGTGAATTAATTATTAATTAATTCACTAATTATTAACTCATTAATCAGTTGAATAATACATCATTTAACTACAGTGCATGGACAGTTTCAGTGGAGACCAATGGAGAGGTTGGTGAAAGAGTAGTGTGACTATCAGTTGTGACTATACTGGTGCATGATCTTGCACCACACATTGATGGAGCTGACAATGAGGATTTCATAGTGCAATCCAGGTGTATTCAAGTTCATTCAAAGCCCATATTCAGTAGGGATTTCACAGTAGAGGCAAGCTAGCAGGTGGCAAAGATCGGTGCATGGGATTTGCTAGATCGGACCTGATTAGTGTGTAGCAATTGGATATTGTACTGAGAGATTGTGAGGAGCTTTGTATGATGATTGTTACATGATATCTATGAAATATAATATATATATAGTTGGGGGTTTTTATCTTTAAGCTTTCCCATAAATTATTTTGTTCATATGTGTGAATTTTTATGGTTTTAATGTGTGCATGCAATTGATTCAGTTTCCGCAAGTGATGATCAATGGTGGAATAGATTATGTATTGTGCATGAAGTCAAATAGTGTATGATCAGGTGAATATTAGACATATAACATATCATTTATATAATTTCTGCATGGTATGGGAGTGATAGTTGATCATTGGAGAAATTGCAAAGCATTGAAGCTGATGAGTTTTGTGCTGGTGGAATTCAAATTTGCAGCAGTGTTTTCTTGGTGTCGAAGTTGAGATGTCTTTCAACAGGTTGTGATTGGAGTATGCCCTTGAGGGTAGCTCAAATTATATTGCATGGAAGGATAGGATGAAGGTGGTGCTAGAGGATAATGGGTTGAAGGAGTTCATAGATGTAGAAATTCCAAAACCTACTTCTAGCGATGCTACCACACTTGATGCATGGCAAAAGAATACAACAAAATGTCGAAGAATTTTGTTGGAAGGTGTGAAGGATCACATAGTGTCCAGACTTCATGGTAAATCTTCTCCATTCTTGATGTGGGAAGCTTTGACAGACTTGTTCCAAAGCAAGAGCGACCAGAGGAAGTTGGCACTCAAGGATAAGCTCAAGAAAATAAAAATGGAGAAGGGCAAGAGTATACCCAAGTACCTCACGAAGTTCATATAGTGCAGGGATGAGCTGGGAAGTGTGGGGGTTACTGTAGATGAAGAGGACTTGGTGATATTGGCTCTTCTTAGGCTTCCGAAGAGTTGGCATTCCTATGAGGACTCTGTCAATGGTCGGGAGAAACTGCCAGGATGGGAGCGAATTTGGTCGGATCTTGTGCAGGAGGAGATAAGGTGGATTACCAAGGACGAATCTTCATCTAAGAATGAATATGAGGAAAATTGTGCTTTGGCTGCAAAAGAAAGGAAGGGGAAGAGAAAGAAGAATGCTTCTCAATCCAATGTGAAAGGCAAGAAGCAGGACATTTCCAAGGTGAAGTACTTTCACTATCACCAACATGGAAATTACGCCACTAATTGTCCACAAAAGAAGAAAAATAAGTAGGTTGTTGGATCTACAGCTGGAGAGGCCTTAGCCTCGCAGTTTGAGCTGGATTTTTGGCTGATCGCATGCTTGGTCTCAAGTGTGATGGGTTCAGTGTGGTTTCTTGATAGTGGTGCGTCTTTTCATATGACCGGAGACAAAGATTTGTTCAGTGATATAGATGAGAAGGATCTTGGAGTGCACATCGAGATGGGCAATGATGGTAGATATAGTGCAACTGGTATCAGGACCATTTCCTTTGAGAGGGAGTCTGGTAAACCTTTCATATTGAAGGATGTCATGCACGTTCTAGGATTGAAGAAGAATCTGATCTTGGTGTCCATGTTGGAAGACAAGGGATGTGATGTTTGTTAGAGTTAACACAACGTAAACATAAAACAAATAAGACACACACACAATATTCAACCATGAAAAAATAGAGATTTTAACGTGGTTCACCCAACCAATCTGGGCTACGTCCACCTAACAGGGCATCGACAATCTCATTCAACAAATGGAGAAATACAATAGCAGAGTTTCTCATCTGCTCATCTCTTCCACTCACTACACATTCCTCATCATGCTCACTTGCCTCTACGGGCTTACATTTTATAGCTGTGAATGGAAACAGAATCATAAATTCACTCACAAAAAATTTAGGATGCATTAACTCCTCATAGAAATAGATGGAGTCAATTTAGCAACAAATCCTATTGTTGTCACCTACATGAGATTTTCTCCAAAAATAATTAAAATAAAAATCTCAACAATCTCCGCCTTGACAAAAATTAGCCTGATACCCTATTCCATTATTATTTTTATCTTTTCTGCAAGCCAAGAGAAGCCAGACACCATCATAGCTTCTCTAACAGAACTAGTTTCGTGAACATGTCTGCACAGTTTTCCTTTGTATGCACCTTTTCAAGAGAGACTCCTCATTCAGTGATAACCTGTCTTACAAAATGGTACTTGATAGGTATATGCTTTGATTTACTATGATAGGCCAGATTTTTAGCCAAATGAATTGGACTTTGACTATCACAAAATAACTTGATGTTGTCTTGTAGCCTACCAAACTCACCAAACAAACCTTTCAACCAAACTACTTATTTGCAAGCATGTGAAGTAGCTATGTATTCTGCTTCTGTAGTGGATAAAGCAACAATGTTCTGTAGCTTTGACATTTAGCTAATAGATCCACCTACAAGAGTAAATACATACCCTGAAGTTGACCTTCTCTTATCCAAATCACTTGAAAAATTGGAATCAACATATCCACAAACAAATTCACTACTCCTGTTATAAGTGATACAGTAATCACTTGTGCCTCTCAGATACCGAAGCACCCATTTCACTACTGACCAATGTTCTTTTCCTGGATTTGCCATATACTTGATGACAACCCCAACTGCATGTGAAATATCTGGTCGAGTACAAACCATCGCATACATCAAACAACCTACTACATTGGCATATGGAATTCGAGACATATATTCCTTTTCTTCGTTAGTGTTAGGACATAAACTTGAAGAAAGCTTAAAATGGGAAGCAAAAGGGACTGAAACAGGCTTCAAATTTTTCATACCAAACCTCAAGAGTATTTTCTCAATATAATTATGTTGTGATAGCCACAGCTTACCATTGATCCTGTCTCTGAAAATCTCCATGCCCAAAATTTGTCTTGCTGCTCCTAGATCTTTCATATCAAATGTCCTAGCCATTTGAGCCTTTAAACTGTTGATCTTTGTTATGATTTTGCTTGCTAAAAGCATATCGTCAACATACAACACTAAGATAATGAACATGCCATTACTTAATTTCTTAAAGTAAACAGAATGATCATATTCACTTCTTATATAATTTTGGCTCATCATGAAAGAATCAAATTTCTTGTACCATTGTCAAGGCGACTGCTTCCACTTACCACTGTTAGAACCTTCTATAGCTTCCTGATAGCACAATGGTTCATCATCGTTAGCAGTTAAAGCAACTGAAGTAACATAATCATCATACCTTTTAGGAAAACGTCCGATTCTTGTAGACCTCCTTAAAGATGTTTTTGGTACTTCCCCAATTTGCTGATTATTACCTATAGGAACTTATTCATGATCAGCATCTGAAACATGTTCATGATCTTCATCTTAAACTTGTTTATGATATGAATCTGAAACTTTTTCATCTGTACTATCATCAGTATTTGAACTGGTTTCAAACTGAATGTGTTGAAGCTTAGGTACATTATCCTGTTTCAATTTATCATCTACATATGGATTTTCAAGTGAAGATTCATTAAATTTAACATATCTGTTAATGATGATCTTGTGAGTAGTAGGATCCCACAACCTGTATCCCTTAGTCCCATCACCATATCCAACAAAGATATATCTTTTTGATTTAGGATCTAATTTAGAACGTTGATGTTTCGGAACTGGAACATATGCATCACAACCAAAAACTTTCAGTTTAGAATAATCACATGGATAACATTTCCATACCTCTTGAGGAATTTTGCATCCTATCGTAGTTTATGGTGATCAATTTACCAAGTAACAAGTTGTAGAAACCTCTTCTGTCCACAATTCCTTCTGCAAATTGGCGTTACTAAGCATACTTCTTGCTCTCTCTAAGAGAGTCTTGTTCATGCGTTCAATAACTCTGTTTTGCTGAGGAGTATATATAGTGGTTTTATGTCTTTCGATCCTAGCATCCTTGCAATAATTATCAGATTCCTTTGAAGTAAACTCACCACCATTGTCAGTTCTCAAACATTTAATGGTTCTTCCAGTGATGTTTTCAACTAATGCTCTAAATTTTTTGAAAACTGTGAATACATCAAACTTCTTCTTTAACATGTAGACCCACACTTTTCTAGAGAAATAATCAATAGAAGATAAAAAATATGACGATCCTCCATATGAGGTTGTAGGAGATGGACCCCAAACATAAAAATGAATATAATCAAGAATTCCCTTACTAGTATGTTTTCCAATTTTAAACTTCTGCTTGCTTTGTTTCCCAAACAGACAATGTTTGTAGAAATATAACTTAGAATATTTAAAATAGGAAGTAACTTACGATCAGATAAAATTTTTAATCCTCTTTCGCTCATATGGCCCAACCTTTGATGCCATAAACAAATATAATTACTGTCTTTTTCAGATACTGTAGAAGCATGATCTGACTCTGTTCTTCCTTCTAACTGAAAAAGATTTCCAACCTTCTTTGCTTTAATTACTAGTAAAATTCCTTTATAAACTTTCATTACTCCACCTTGAATAAAGGTTTTATATCCATTAGTGTCTAGTACTCCTAGTGAAATGAGGTTTTTTCTAAGTTTAGGTATGTTTCTTACATTAGTTAGAATTTTATTTTTCCCATCAAACATTTTAATCTGGATGCTTCCAATTCCCACAATATTACACGAGACATCATTTCCCATGTAAAAAACTCCATCATTGATTGATTTATAAGTTTTAAACCACTCTCTATGAATGCACATGTGATTTGACGCACCAGAATATAACAGCCAATTTTGATCATGATTAGACAAGCTAATTGATAAAACTTCATCACTCATACCTGAAATGGATGTCGAACCTGTATCTATCGTATTTTCTTCTTTATTTTTTGTCGAAGAGTATCCTTTGGATGTTTGTTGTCTCTTCCAACAGTCCTTCTTCAAATTTCCCGATTTGCCACAAAACCAGCACTTTACCTTACTCTTCTTCCCTTTCAATTTTGAACGCGAGTTGTTGTGCTTACTGAAGCATCTTTCTTTAGAACAACCTTTGGCCATCATTGCTTCTGATGTAGAGGTTTATGAATTTGACCTCGTCCTTATTTCTTTGGACAACAAAGCTCCAACAACGTCATCAAATTCAAGGGTTTTTGATGAACTAAGACTTATAGAAGTAACAACATGATCCCATGACTCGGGCAACGAGCATAATAAAGTTACAGCTTTATCTTTTGATTCAAATTTTACTTCTATACTTTTTAACTGCACCAGGAGAGTATTAAAGGTATTCAGATGATCATTTATTGTCGTACCTTCCTTCATGCGCAAGCTGTACAACTGTCGCTTCAGAAGAATCCTATTGTTTAAGGATTTTATCATGTACAGCTTTTCAAGCTTTGTCCACAAACTAGCAGCAGTTTTATCTGACACAATGTTAAACAAAACATCATCCGCCAAACACAGCTGAATGCTGCTCAGTGCTCTTTCATCCAATTCACTCCATTCATCATCTGTCATGGTGTAAGGCTATTTGGATTTTCCCAATAGTGCCTTCGCCATGCCTTGTTGCACAAGTAGATCATACATCTTCACTTTCCAGATCTCGAAGTCATTTTTACCATTGAACTTCTCGATCTCAAATCAAGCACTTTGTGTTTTTTCCATGTTTAGTAGCTCGTGTCACAAAAAATCATATCTCAGCGCTGGTTATCCCACAAAGATATGACCGGACGCGTAGATGAGGTGGGATTTTGATACGGTGCCTCAATTCAATAGTAAACAGACTTTTCTAAACTCCTTTTTATGTCCACGTCTTTGGGAAATCAACCACCCCGCCGCACATAGTATAAACGCAGCCTTACACCCATGCTCACGGCTCTGATGTGGCTCTTCAACTTAGAAAATTGATCCAGCAAACAACACTTTAACTCAATAAACTCTGTCTCTGTGAATGCAGCCTGCGCAGTGTTCTCAATCTGACACAACTACAGCTTTCAAATCAATTTTTTAAAAATACAGCTCACGGTGCACGGTCCAGCAATCAACGCACAGCAATTACACGTTGCAAATCTGACTCACGGTCTTCCAAAATTTTTCAATCTTCACGATGCTACAACAACCTACAGATCATAACGCCGCAGCTCCACAGTCGTCCAACAATCTAGTTTACGATTACTATCCATGGAATACGCCCTCCATCTCATGGTTTACTCCTGGCTTTAGCGTAATATTTCCTTCAATTTACGCACAGTTAGTAGTATGCACAGAAAAACAAAACAAATCGATCATAAAGTGATACCTGTGATCTTCTTTACTCTTCAGCGGACTTACAAAAAACAACAGCGGTCACTGCTTTCACTAATCTACGTGCAACTCGATTGGGCATTCACGCAAGCTCCATGGCAATCAGCACAGCTTTCGACAGCAGGATATTAATATCGACCAGCTCTGATACCAAGTGTTAGAGTTAACACAGCATAAACATAAAACAAATAAGACACACGCACAGCATTCAACCATGAAAAAACAGATATTTTAACCATGGAAAATTTTAGGGGCTAATATTCGCAGGTGGGCTAATTTTCCATGCTTTTTCCAAGAAAAAGATTCGCCAATTCCAATTTTTTCTTAAAATTGATTCGCCCAAATTTTATAGCATAAATATATTTTACCCTAAAAATCGCCAAAAAGTTGTATAAACTAATATAAAATTATTACAAAACTAATTTTTTTTACAAAAATAACATCAAAAATTTTATAATTCACATATTGGGGACTACCAAGATTCGCCAAGTTTTTAAACTTTAAGATAAACGTCCATCCTTAAAATTTTCCCTGATTTTAATGTGGTTCACCCAACCAATCTGGTCTAAGTCCACCTAACAGGGCATCGACAATCTCATTCAAAAACTGGAGAAATACAATAGCAGATTTTCTCATCTGCTTATCTCTTCCACTCACTACACATTCCTCATCATGCTCACTTGCATCTACGGGCTTACATTTTATAGCTGTAAATGGAAACAAAAACATAAATTCACTCACAACAAATATAGGATGCATTAACTCCTCATCAGAAATAGATGGAGTCAATTTAGCAAAAAATCCTATTGTTGTCACCTACATGAGATTTTCTCCAAAAATAATTAAAAGAAAAATCTCAACAATGTTGTTTTTAGCGAGGGAAAGGCTTTCCTGCACATTAAGGCAACTGGTGAAACCCGGAGGATAGGGGTTCAAGTTAAGAAAATTTATCAGTTGTAGGTAGATGGATGTGCAGCAATGGAAGGCAAGGTAGAAGGAGTGGTGAGTCGGGATGAGGGCGAGCTATGGCACAGGAGATTGGGCCATCTTCACCATGGTGCTTTGAAAATTTTGAGCAGATTTCTACCGGGCTTCCCAAGGGTACACTTGCGCAGTCAGATTAGTGCAAGGGATGTACTTCGAGAAAATTTGTGAAAGCCACCTTTCAAAAGAAGGATAGTCACACCACGACAATCCTTGAGAGAATTCACACAGAAGTGTGTGGACCTTTCTCAGTAGCTTCGACAGTAAAGCACAGGTACTATGTGATATTTGTTGATGAATTTTCTTGGAAGTGCTGGATCTTCTTGATGCAGAAGAAGAGCGAGACATACTCAAAGTTGTGTGAGTTCAAGGCACTAGTAGAGAAAGAGTCAGGGAAGCAGGTGAAGGCTCTTAGGAGCGAAAATGGTGGTGACTTCATCTCTAGCGAATTCAAGGAATTTTGTGGCGCAGAAGGAATTCGAAGAGATCTCATAGCTACTCATAACCCACAACAGAATGGGGTCGCAGAGTGAAAGAACAGAATGATCATGGGTGTTGCACGGGAAATTTTGCATGATCAGGCCTTCCCATACACTTGTGGGCTGAGGCATGCAATACTGTGGTTTATGTGCAAAACCGTTGTCCTCACAGAGTGCTTGGCATGAGTACACCCGAGGAGGCGTTTTCTCGTAAGAAGCCTGATATTTCTCATTTGAATATTTTTGGCTCACCTGTTTACATTCATGTGACGAAGGATGCCAGGAAGAAGCTAGAGCTGACCACAGAGGTTGGGATATTTTTGGGGTACACTGATACACTCCACAATTATCATGTGTATTTGCCAGACAGTCGGAAGACTGTTGTACGACGGCATATCAAATTTCATGAGGAGAAAGCCATGAAGTGTTTGCTTGAGAGGGAGCCACACTTGCATGTAGATGAGGAGCTATTAGTTCCTAAGAATGAGCCTCAGGATGTGGATCAGCCACAAGAGGAGGTTCATGGAGTGGGAGAAACCACCCATGCAGCACCAACCATCAGAGGGAGGAAGCGCACTATAGAAGCTGAGCGACTGAATCAGGATGCAGAGAAGATTGTAGGAGCACCTACATCACAATGCAGATAGAGACAGTCACCTGAACGATATACTAGATACATGGCTATGATGAGCAAGTGTATCATGACAGAGCCATCCTCTTTCGAGGAAGCTGTGGAGGACCCTACATGGTAGATTCCATGGTGGAAGAGTATGATTTGATTGTCAGAAAGAGTGCATGGGAGATTGTCCCAAGGTCGAAAGGGAAATCCGTGGTAGGTTTGAGATGGATCTACAAAGTGAAGCAAGCAGTTGACGGGAGCGTCGAGAAGTACAAGGCAAGATTTGTTGCCCGAGGCTTCTCATAGATTGAGGGGATCGACTATGAGGAAACCTTTGCACCTATCACAAGGTATTCTTCCATACGAAGGATTCTTGCTCTCTCACTGCAGATGGGGTGGCACATTCATCAGATGGATGTGAAGACTGCATTCCTCAATGGAGTCATAGAGGAGGAGGTGTACATAGAGTAGCCCAAAGGTTTCACCAGACTTGGTTTTACCAAGAGCGAGGCGGATCCCAACTTGTACCGGATAGTGGTTGAGGGTAAGTTGTTGATCATTGTACTTTATGTAGATGATTTGATACTGACTGGTGATGAACATTTGATACTCACATGCAAGGCTGATCTTGCAAAGGATTTTGAGATGAAGGACTTGGGCCTCCTTCATTATTTCCTGGGATTGGAAATTTGGCAGCGCAGTGATGGACTGTTTGTGCCTCAAGGCAAGTATGCCCAGGACATACTGGAGAAGTTCAACATGCATGGCTGCAAGCCTATCAACACTCCTCCTCCTAGTGGTTGGAGGAAAGAGGATGCTACATCGGCAGAGGTAGTGGATGCCACTGTTTACCGACGGTTGGTGGGGTCGCTTATGTATCTAGTCAATACACGAACTAACATATGCTATGCTACTGACCAGATTTCACAAGCTATGGTTAAGCCTACCAAGCTCTTTTGGAAGTTAGGGAAGCATGTATTGAGATATCTCAAAGGCACATCGGGATATGGACTTTGGTACAGACAGTCGGATGAGGTGAAGTTGTGTGGCTTCACAGATGTAGATTGGGTAGGGAGCCCAACGGACAGAAAGAGCACATCTGGAGGGATTTTTAGTATCAAGTTGACAACAGTTTCTTGGTACAGCAAGAAGCAAAGATCCATGGCACTAAGTTCAGCATAGGCCGAGTATATGGTAGCAAGTTTGGCTGCATGTGAGGCTATATGGATGAGGAAGATCCTGGTTGGGTTGTTCGGTTCACACTTAGATCCTACTATGATATATTGTCATAATCAGAGTTGCATCAAAATCTCAGTTAATCTAGTATTTCATGATAGATCTAAACACATTGACATTTGGTATCATCATATCAGAGATTGTGTGCAAGGGAAGATCACGTTACTTTCTTACATTCCTACGGAGGATCAGGATGTTGATATCTTGATGAAGGTGCTCACCAGGAGCAAATTCAAATACCACAGAGGAAGGATCGGGGTGGAAGATAATCCCTATCTTTTTGAGAGGGAGTGTCGATATTGCAACAAGATGATGAGCTTAGTGGAAAGAAGTCACCTTCACTAAGTGGGCCCGCAGGCTATTTTTGGCGCACAGTCTATTTTTAGACATGTCGATCATATTCTATGAGTTGCAGGATGCTATTTGTGGATGATTGGCCAAGCTGAAAAAAATAGATCGACTTCTATTTTTAGACATATTGGGTAGAATCTATTTTTAGATTGCCAGTCTAAAAATAGATATGTCAAATATTATTATCTCTTAATAATATTTGGACTATAAACATTATCTTATTCTCTTGGAGCACTTCAGTTAAGTGCAAATATGTGGCACAGGAGCTGACAGAAGGAATTACGCTATTCCTGAGGGTTGAGTGGAGCTATTGCATGGATACTTTAGTTAGAACTCATGTGACAGAGTTTGGTGGAGTTAGTAGAAGTAGTTAATGGAGTTGTGTTCAATTTAACTTAGTTAGACATATTTGAGCTAATTGTATCTAGTCTAACTAATTGATACACTAGTGAGAGTGGTGTTAATTAATTATTAATTAATTCACTAATTATTAACTCATTAATCAACTGAAAAATACATCAGTTAACTACAGTGCATGGACAGTTTCAGTGGAGACCAGTGGAGAGGTAGGTGAAAGAGCAGTGTGACTATCAGTTGTGACTATACGGGTGTATGATCTTTCACCACACATTGATGGAGATGCCAATGAGGATTGCGCAGTGCAAGCCAGGTGTATTCGAGTTCATTCCGAGCCCATATTCAGCAAGGGTTGCGTAGTAGAGGTAGGCTAGCAGGTGGCAAAGATCAGTGCATGGGATTTGCTAGATCGCACCTGATTAGTGTGTAGCAATTGGAGATTGTACTAAGAGCTTGTGAGGAGCTTTGTATGATGATTTTTACATGATCTAATGACATATAATATACAGATAGTTGGGGGTTTTCAGCTTTAAGCTTTCCCATAAATTATTGTGTTCATATGTGTGAATTTTTATGGTTTTAATGTGTGCATGCAATTGATTCAATTTTCGCAAGTGATGATCAATGGTGGAATAGATTATGTATTGTGCATGAAGTCAAATAGTGTATGATCAGGTGAAACTTAGACATATAACACATCAGTTATATAATTTCTACAGCAACTTCAAAATTCATGGAAGTTTGGCAATTTATTATACACAATACATAGAGCGTGTGGCCCTGAGAGATTTGATGTGCTTATACGTCTTGATAGCCATCAAGATTTTGTTATAGTTTACACTGCTCAACAAACTTATAAATAAAGGTACCCGAGTCACCTTGCAAATATTTCCCTGGAATCACATACGCAAGTCCTTAACAATTCCAAATTATCATTTTTTTTTTTGGAATCATTCTACTGTGGAGTTTCACTTTCCCATTGCTCAAATTTGAAAATTCAAATTGTTGACATAAAAATCGAATTCCAGTAAGTCGTCAACAATGTTTTTATGAAAAATAAACTTTGAAAGAGCTAATAAAATATTTGAAACCGATCCAAATTTTTGGAAATTTCTCATCATGAAATAAATTACGCCCTTTCTGCATAAAACCTAGATCGCGCATTTTTAAAATTGTGCTTCCTTTTCCTAAAATTTTCAATCGCAAAGTGCCTCCTGGGCCACCTGTGAAATTTAATTTCCACAATAATTACTTTACATTTTAATATTTTTCCTAGGTTCTAGATTTGGACTTTTGAATGCTGCAATTCGGATTTCAAAAGGATTTGGTCTCCCAAGAAGCACTTTCACCTCCATAAAGAGACACAATAGAAACAAGTTATGTTGTTTTTTTCTTTATCGAGCACTTCACTACAAAAATCAAGAAGCCTTCGATTGTTGTTGAACCATCAATGCGCTCTTTTCCACTCCTTAAAACAAGACAAAGAAAATTGTTATTGTTCCATTTTTTATCGAGCCAATTATAGCTGAAATCGGACTTGAATGATCACTTTTGCTTCTCCTTGCTAGCAATGTAGCCAAATACCATGTCTTCTTTTGTTCAAAATAATTTTGAAGTTTCCTAGTATAATTCAAGACTCCCTCAAAATAATAACAATCTAATAGCTCAAAACTGATCAAAGGAAACTGCTTATACAAGATAATATTGGCTTCTTCCATAGTGAGCAATATAATTTCACCATTTTATGATGTTGAAAGGTCATATTGCAGCATAGCAATATTTCAAGCATTCTAAGGAGAAGAGATGTCATTTTTGTGTATCCATAATTATATACTTCTAGATTCAACTCATCTCTAACTTTTTGCAGGCATGCAACTTCTTGATATGTCAAAGAAACACCATCATTTGTCAATAGATGACTGGAATCTTTATTTTTGTTTATATCATCCCCTGAGCCAAGCTCATCATTTCCCATAGCTATATTAGAATTGACTTCCTCCAGTTTTCCTGGATTGTGAATCCAAGATGATGAATATATTTCTCTGCTTCCAGTTCCATTGTCAATTAATGGAGATCTTAACACTTTGTTTGTGAATTCAGAACATTTGTTGACGTAAAATATTATAATATTTTACAGCATTAAAGCCCCAAACTAAACATTATTTATAAAAATCCCCTTTTCCAAACATTTTAAATGAAACCATGAGGAACTTTAAATATCTTAGTTGTGCTAGATTGGGCTACAACACCCCCTTTCGCAGGTGGGGGTGGGTTAGCAACTAGATGTTGTTGTTGTTGTTTTTGGGTTGGGAAAGGGTTGTTAAGGAGAACATGGGTGCTAGAATCCTTTTGTGGAAGGCAATCAGTGCACTCTTGTAGACAAGGATATTTGTAGGTTAAATGGTCCTTTGAGCATATCTTGCAAGGAAACTTAGCATTTTTCTCTTTCCCCTTATTATATGTAACAATAGTAGGTGCTTGAGCTTGGGTTCTCTAAACACGTGTTTTCTCCTCAGAAGGAGAGGTCTTCTTCTTATTATTTTTTTTCTTTCCACTCTGTTCTTGTGTAGACTACACAGAGTTAATCATGGTGTACGAAGGAGAAGTAGTGTGATCAGATGTAGTGGAGGCGGGGTAGAAACAATGGATAATTGGGAAATTTTCCCACATAGCTAAGTGACATAGTTCACCGAGGAAAAAATTATGGGGTTGTCATCATGAGGACCATGTTTTTCTATAACAAGAGTATTGGAAGTTTGAAGAGAATTAAAGATAAGGCCATAAATATTTTATGACAAATAATAGATTAGATCTAAGTGTTGGCAATATGTTTCTGGTATCCTGTTATATTGAATTGATTGTCCTTGATGGAAAATCTCTAACAAAGGATGCAGATAATGATTGTATGAAGAACTCAGAAATCCATCAGCAGTTCTATACAAGCAGAATATAAGACTGAATGTATATCTGCTTTTCTTGAATAAGTTCGGTGTATGTATGCATCCTGACGATGGATAATTGAAATTCGTGATAGTTAAGAAACCCGGTGTTGGGTTTGATGGTGCTCTGTATACAGTTAGAGGTACCCATGTTAATACGGTCGACTATGTATCCCGACTGGTAGACAATGAACCAACGCATGATAACCCTCTATTTTATGGAGTAATGTGTTTATCTATATTCTGAATGGTGGATCGAATGCACACACAGAATCAAGTCGAACAGTATGTAAGGATTTCATCGGAGCTGTATAACAGTATTGTGGTTATATGAACTGATAACGCGGAGAAACGAATTCACGAAAGTACGCAGACATAACCTGGAGTAGAGGGACGAAACCTTGCGGATGAATGGTGAACCCGATTTAAGGCTGGAAGTGGTTTTTATCGCACCACCTTCGCAGCAAAAGTGGTATTTGAGAATCGGGAGCAATTCCATAGAACAGTCGACACGTGGTGTCGGGCGAAGTTCCAAAACTGCCATCACTGCACGCCATCGCACGTTAACGATCGACCAAGGAGGCCGCGTGATATTGTTGAGCACCATCGACCTGGAGGGAAGCCATCGGACGTCGGTCATATGAAGAATATGCGCGAAGGTTAACCAAAGTACGGCGCAGGAATTTGATTGGACTATTGATCATATACGTGGGGCCCGGAGTCAAATGTTTATTAAACTTGGATATAATATTATATGGTGGAGATAAAGATTACCTTTGGGTCGATTCGTGTTGTGAGAGTATGCATGAGTGTATATGGAGGAGCGTAGGTTGGGGTTCCAATTTGGATTGTTTCCCCTTTTAATACGTGGGTTGTTATTAAAAGAGCATTTTTGTATGCCTTAGGAAGGTCATTACTAAAGGAGAAATTTGGATTAATATCTCAATCTTAGATTGAGATATTAAAAAGCCTTATATTAATTATCTAATTTCCAGACCAAGAAAATAGAACAATGAGAAATTGTTTGGGGCTTGGGTAGACCCCGCTGGATTATCTATTTGATCCTGTTCAGGAATACCATCAGCGGTTGGGTAGTTTTTACTCATGGTATTAATAAAGGCTAAAAATATATAAGGAGAAGAGGATTATAATACAAGGTGTGAACGTGGAGGGGTTGTTGATGAATAAATCTCTTTAAGCGATATCTGCATGATTGAACTCTGTTTCTGATAAATCTGAATCGATGATGCACCTATGGATATGATGAAGGTTCAAGATCTCTAGATCTAGAAATGATGAATCTCTAGGAAGATCTGCAAAAGAAATCATGAATACCTGACGCAAGTCTGATGAAGCAATTGAAGAAGTTTGGTGGATCTAAGGGTTGAAGCCTTCAGTATGAAAGTGGAAGCTTTCTACAAGCTGGTGTTAAATCAGGGGGTCAAAGCTCCCTTCCAGGAGAGGTTGGTAAACGAGATCAGGGGGTTGGATCTCCCTTCCAGTAGTGACTGGAGAATGAGAGAAGGTGATAACCTTCTATAGGTGGGTGCCTGCGTGCTAGTATAAGTCTGCGCCAGTACAAAATTGTAAGAAGTTTTCTTTATAACAAATATTGAAGATAGAGATGACAACAGCAGTGGTTTTCTCCGGAATTGGGTTTCCACCTTAAATACTGGTGTTCATGTGTGTTGCTTATGTGTGATGGTTTATTCTGTTATTACTGCACATACTTACTGCTTACTAAACATATGATGAATGAATGATGCAATGATCTAAGTAAAGAATTAAACGCATAATAAGATCTCTGGACATACAGGATATCCACGTGTATATGCAAGTTTGATTTAGTAAAGTAGCGTATGGTTTTAAGAAAGAAAAAATAAAAAGTTTTCAGTCAGGTCTAAATACTGTTTCACCCCCCCCCCCCCCCTCTCAGCTCTAAATACTGGATTATCTATTTGATCCCATCCAGGAATACCATCAACGGTTGGGTAGTTTTGAATCATGGTATTAATAAAGGATAAAACTATATAAGGAGAAGAGGATTATAGTACAAGGTGTGAACGTGGAGGGGTTGTTGATGAATAAATCTCTTTAAGAGATATCTTCATGATTGAACTCTGTTTCTGATAAATCTGAATCTATGATGCACCTATGGATATGATGAAGGTTCAAGATCTCTAGATCTAGAAATGATGAATCTCTAGGAAGATCTGCAAAAGAAATCATGAAGACCTGACACAAGTCTGATGAAAAAATTGAAGAAAGTTGGTGGATCTGAGGGTTGAAACCTTCAGTATGAAAGTGGAAGCTTTCTACAAACTGGTGTTAAATCAGGGGGTCGAAGCTCCCTTCTAGGAGAGGTTGGTAAACGAGATCAGGGGGTTGGAGCTCCCTTCCAGTAGTGACTGGATAATGAGAGAAGGTGATAGCCTTCTACAGGTGTGTGCCTGTGTGCTGGTGTAAGTCTGCGCCAGTACAAAATTGTAAGAAGTTTTCTTTATAATAAATATTGAAGACAGAGATGACAGCAGCAGTGGTTTTCTCCCGAATTGGGTTTCCACCTTAAATATTGGTGTTCATGTGTGTTTCTTATGTGTGATGGTTTATTCTGTTATTACTGCACATGCTTACTACTTACTAAACATCTGATGAATGAATGATGCAATGATCTAAGTAAAGGATTAAATGCATAATAAGATCTCTGGACATACAGGATATCCACGTGTATATGCAAGTTGGATTCAGTAAAGTAGCGTATGGTTTTAAGAAAGAAAAACTAAAAAGTTTTCATTCAGCTCTAAATACTGATTCACCCCCCCCCACTTAGTATTTATTCCAACACTAAGTGCTAGGCTCGACTAATGACCTTATATTAAGTAACGACTCTATACATGGAAATTTCCTTCGTAATAGGAGTTATGAGGTACTTGGAGAAGAAATCAGATAATAGGTAGCATGGATGGGGCCCTTACTAACCTCTTCATATGTCTATGTTGATGGATATGATCAAAGATGTGGGTGAAAGTGTTATGGTGAAAAGTAGTCACAAGTTTCATTCCTATTTTGTAGTGGATTCTGTTAGTCATTAGTAATTTTCACCTGTTTTAGATGACTAAATTCTTTGTCCAAGATTGCTAGAAACCGAATTCAAGAATCATGTGAGTTCTAGAAATCCCCTCAAGGAGAATTTTTTTCATTATCTCACCTCCTTGTCAAAGCATGGCCAATATATCACCCAGAAAAGACCAATTGTCCCTCACTCTCACTATGTTTGACATCCTTGCCTATAACACCTTGTCTCTGTCTACCTAGGCCCTCTACTTTCACACCTTGTTTCACCAAGTAAACCAAACTTTTCTCCTTGCTCACCAAGTGCCTCAAGAAATGGCGTTGTCAAAATTCCCTGTCTAAAAGCTCTTTGAAGTAGAAACACGGTTTTTTAGTGGTCTAGGATGGTAGTGCATAACAGAGTGTCAAAAACCCTGTTTCCTCATCCAAACCCTAATTCAAGTTTTCAGTCAAAAACCTATTCCAAAGCATTGCAATAATTCAAATAGGGTCACCTAGGTTATGAGTTATCATGTTTCTAAATTCAATATTTCCACAGGTATTCAAAGGTGAAATCAAGTGAACACAAAGATGAGGCCATATCATTGGCCAAAGAACATGAAAGACCTCTAAAGGCGTCCTCTTCATCAAGTAGTAAGCCTGCAAAGGAGAAATTTTCCATGTCAAAGAATTTATGCAGAATTTTTTTGTAAATGATCAAAAAAGAACAAAGGCAAAGAAGGAGACCTAAAAGGCTTATAAAGGCATCCACAGCAGGTGGTAAGATACAAACAGGCTTAAATTTTACAACGAAGAAACATTATCTCATCAAGGAGTGTTATGAAGCGCTACCCATCAAAGGATCCATGCAGGTCATAAAAGAAAGTGGCACATAAGCAACCTTGTACCTCAAATCAAAAAGACCATTTAAAAGCTTGTTTGGTTTCAAGCATGAAATTTGTAGAGGGACACCTGCCCTTTGCTTCATTCCTACAAACAAGACCAAAAAAGCAATCAGATTAGCCATGAGAATAGGCATCATTAAAAGAGGAGGCATCATAAAAAAGGAGGCATCATCAAAAAGGTGGCATCATCACAAGAGGACCATTCATAGCAAGAGGGAAGCAACAGGTATGTGCCTAAAAGGAATCAAAATGTGTGACTCTTTTGACAAAGAAAATAGAGAAAAACTAGGGTTACAGGTGCAAAGGCCTCCTCTACTCCTTCAAGAGCACACGGAAGGACTTCAGGAGCAATTAATGAGTTTTGATAGGTTTCTGAGAACATAGGTGACAACACTGTCTACCTTTTCCCTAAGCAGCCCCAACACCTAGGAATTTGGAAAAATGCACATACATGGTCACATAATGACAAAGAAAGCCTCCTTCATCATAGTAGAGGGCTCAAAAGGTTTTTAGAATGCCTTTCTAGGGTCTAGCAAACAAGGGAATTAACTCCACTATAACAGAGAAGGACATAGGATGCATTGTATCAGCAAAAGGATGAAAATTATTAGTTCAAAGGTCTGATTTCTCAAAACAACAGCCAGAATCAGATTCAAATCATCAAAGAGGGAAAACATCAGTTAAAATTTCTAAAGGTATAAAACAAGCTCAACAAGGCATATTCTCTTTATCATTTGGAGTTTTGTAGACAAGTGAGGGTTTTCAGAATTTTCAACAAAGTCCTTGGCAAAAATTTGCGGGCGTTGCGCTCCTGTAGTAGTGAGCTATGCACCTGTAGTCTATGCCAGTGTATTTTTCCATTGAGCATTGCACGCCTATAGAGTGGTGTTGCGCTCCTGGCAGATCTGCCCACCATGCAGAAAACGGGCATGACACCCCATGCAGGCACCCGAGAGTGTTGCGCTCCTGCATTTCCTCGAGCCACCTGGTAGGTAGCGTTGTGCTCCTGCCACTGCTCCGACCTCTGCACGACACTGCTCCAGAGCTACATGACACCTCGTTCATATTGCTTCCCACAGTGCTACGCTGTTGCCACTACTTCGGCCTACTGCTCGACACTCCATTCAGCCACCCGGCAGCGCTGCACTCCTGCCACTGCTCTGAAAACTGAACGACAGTGCATTCAGGAACCCAACTCGCTCGGTGCTGCTCTCCTGCCACGGCGCTACACTCCTGACACTATTTTGTAGTTTTTGCCCAAATTCAACTTCACACTGACCTGAGCTTGCCCAAAAGCTTCTTAAGCCATTTTATCTACTGTGATGCGCTTCAAGAGGTATTTGCAACTCTTTCCTCCCTATGCATGTCTTCCTAAAAGATAAGGAAATTTAGAAATTTGAAAGTTGGTTTATGAAAGAGTAATGAAATCTTAAAAAATCCCTTGGCCTACACACCATTGATGCCTTGACCTAGCTAGGAAAATTCGTCATATTCTTTAGATCCTTTTCCACATCATTTCACTAGTAGAGTCATCCCTTTTAAAGATTGTGAGGTAGGGGTAAAAAAGAAAAATTTCTGAAGAGGAGAATGTTAACATTGATGAGTCAAGCCAAAGGCCTAAAAAGAAGCCAAAGAAGGGAGGGATGCCTAATAGGTTTGAGCCTATAAACACTAAAGAGCTGATAACCTCCCCTACTATTTTGACTTGTTTTCAAGAGTTGGGCTGCTATGAATTCTCTAAAAAGGTACAAAAGTTCCAAAGTCACCCTCAATTGACCAAGCTCTTTGCCCTAAACCTTCATAAACATCAAGTATGCATAGCCGGGGTAAAATTTGAGTTAACTCCATATGCTATCTCTAGGGCCACTGGAATGCCTTCTATAGGAGAAAGGTGGTTCAAACAAAAGTATCTAGACCTGAGTCACTATTACCCATTCTTGAAACCAATTTGTCAAGCTGACTATAAAACCATGTTCCCCTTCTCTCATCTATTAAATAGGTATGCTCTCCTGATGAGGATCATCATGAAGTACTTCACCTGTGAGGGTAGGTTCTCCAGAGTCTATTCATACAACATAAGGGTCCTCATGCACTTCACCAAAACCAAGCTGCTACACATGTGCTACTATCTGTGCAAAAGTATTGAAAAAATGTCTTCCATCATGCATAAAAGGCCTCCATCCCAACAAATGTCAAGCCTTTTTCATCACTCCCTCATCAAAGTGATTATCTCACACCAAATAGAGCAACAAGGCATCCCTTGGGAGGTTTTCATCACCCATGATGATTTCACAAATCCACAACCCAATCCTCTGCAAAGTCTGCCATCGTCATCTCAAAATCCTCCGCACACACCTCCATCACCTTCCACTGACCTTGGTTCATCTTCTTCCCATGAATCATTTCCTCAAATAGACCTTCCTCATCCACCTTCCCCTAAGAAATCAGAAAATGATGAAACCAGTGAGGGAAAAGAAGAAAGTAGTGATGGCCAAGAAGAAAGCAGTGAGGAAGAATATGATGAAAATGAAGAAAAAAGTGAAGAAGAGGAAGATGGAAAAAATGATAATAAAAATGAAGAAAAAAGTGAGGGCCAAGAAGAAATTACTAATGGCCAAGAAGAAAACAATGATGAAAAAGAAGAAAATAGTGAAGGAGAGGATGATGAAAATGAAAGAAAAGTGAAGAAGAGGAAGGTGGCAGAGAGGGAAATAGCCAAGAATAAATTAACAAAGGAAATGAAAAAGATGACTATGTTGATAAGGAAGAAAATAGAGTTGAAACTAATGAGCCCCATAATGAGCAAAAAGGCCAAAACAATGGGTCTTATGATGAAGAAAATGACAGTGACAAGAATACATATGAAGACAGTGGTGAGGAGGCATATGATGCAAATGAAGAACATAGTGAGGGAGAGGAAGATAACAAAGAAAGCAGCAATGAGGAGGCATATGAAAGCAATGAGGAAAACAAAAATGATGGTGAAAAGAATGGCAAGGATGGTCAAGAAACATAGTTTAAATTTGTTTTCCATAGACAAGAAAATGATGACAAAGGGCCAACCAATGAAGGTACCCAAGGCAGTGACCATGAAGAACAAACAAACAACAGTAAGGAAGACAAAGAGGGTGACGATAACAGGAAGGAGGTGAAAAGAATGAAGCATAAAATAGTGTTACAAATGCAGAGCTTGACAAAGATAATGAATGTGCAGAAAATGATGAAGACTATGGGACAGAAACAAAGTTTAAAGAATAAGAAAAGTAGAGTGATGATGACCAAGAAGAGGTAGCCTCTCAAGGGGAAAATAGTGAGCTACAAAAAGCCCAAAACAGTAGTGACAGTCAACAAACAAATGACAGTCATGGAAATGAATATGTGCCCAACAAGGATCAGAGCGCCTCTAACATTGCAAAAACAGAGAGGGACAGTCCTAAAGATGTTGATAGTGATGATGGCATAAAGGATAGTGAGGATGCTTGTCAAAAGGGCAGCCAAGAACAAGGTAAGGGAGATGTACACAGAGATCATCCATGAGGAGAAAAACAATCCTAAGCTCACTAGTGATCAAGCTTTGAAAGTAAAACTTGTTGCCCCTTTTACCTTTACCTATCAAAGAGGAGAGAGGCATGTGTTTTCTGCTTCCAAAGAGCAAGGGGCCATGCACTCCTCCTTAAATCCAATGAAAAACAAAGGAAAACAACAAATGGAAGAGGAAGAGGACAATCATGAAGAAGAAAAATAATTTGAGCTCATTCACATAGACAGTGAGGATGAAAATAAGATAAGAATAGTGAACTCTCTTGTACAAGACTGGAACGCATAGATCAAAGACTTGAAATTTGAGTTAGAGAGGTCTAAGGATCTCATTCAATTTTTATAGATGCAGAACAAGCAAATGAGTTGCCAACTAGCCATCTATGAAGCACTAGCACTCAAGTATGAAAAAGAGGCTTAAAGGTTACAAGTGAAATTGAAGGAATACATGGGCGCCTATGAAGAAAGTGAGGATAAAGAGTGTCAAACTAGAAAGAGACCTAGGACCATGGGTCTATGAAAAGCATTGGCCAATCAAATAGAGGAAGAATCAGCCCAAGCACAACAATTTCCCCTCATTGAACTCATTTCCATGGAAATTGAGCATAACAGAGAAGCATGGCTTGAAAGAGCCAACCTACCTTTAGAGGCCAAACTAGAGAAGGCCCACAAAGGCTTGAGCTTACAAAGGAGAATGACTGAGCATTATAAAAATAGAAACCACTTTGCGAGGAAAAAGCTCAAAACTGCCCAAAATGAGGGTTCGGCACCAAAAGATGAAAAGGACCAAGCTAGGCTTGGTATTTTTGGCCCACGTTTCTCTACAGGTCTCCAATGAGACATGAGGCACCTACCTACCAAATTTGAGGCAATTTGGACAACTTTTTGTTTTTTCCAAATTTTGACCCCTAGGAGCACAACATCCCTCCTGTGCTGCGCTTTTTCTCAAAGCAACTTCATGAGGAAAGGTTTACATTTTTGGATACCCCATCACTAGATGAGTATTCTCACCAAATTTCATCTCAATTGGAGTTGTTTTGACCCCCCCAAAAGGGTCAAAAACACTCATTTTTTCACCTTTCTGCCCACTTTTCTGAGCATGTGCTATGCTCCTAGAAGTCTTGGTTTTTTCCACTTTTTTGGAAACTTGCAGAGGCCAGATTGAAGACATAAAGGAATATCTGGAAAGTATACTTCCATAGGTTTTCAATGAGCCATCCTGGAGCCTTTTCCGACATCGGGAAGGCCTCCAAAACACCGCTACAAAAAGGCCTTTTTTGGTGCTGCGCTCCTGGCAGAATTTCAGAGTTCCACACAGTGTGCTACACTCCTGTAATTGAGTGGACAAAATTTGTGTTTGGAAATTTTTATTAGGCATTTCAGGCCTAAAATTCAATTTTATTTCCTCTTATAGTCGGAAAATATATTTTATTTAGATATTTTTGTGCCTTGGGCTTTGCAATGCCTCAAGGACAACTTAGGATATTTCTCTTTGGCCAATTGGGCTTCTAGATGTTGTAGTAGGTTCTCCTCTCCTTATTTTTTATATAAGGCATGATTATGTATTGTAAACAGTGGGGAATTGATGTGTTATAGAGCAATACATGGTTTATGAGCTTGGAGAAGATATTTTGTTTTATGAAGTGAATGAATGGCTTGTGTGGCTTGATGTTGGAGAGGCTTGCTTGCAGGATTCAATAGCTTGGTGAATGGTGATGTTTTTATAACTTGTTAGTGTTTTCTTGTCCTCATTGTGTTTAAGTCTACTTGTTTTCTATAGATCAGAAAAGTATAGGTTGAGATATGCTCATGGAAGCACCTCAAACCTCCTATTTGCAATAGTTTTGATGTTTTCTTCTTTTAGTTCACCTTAAGGAATTCTTGACTGCTCCTTAGGCCCACTAAAAAATGTTCTTTATTTCATGAATGATTAGTATGTTATCTTATAAATATGATTCATGGTATACCCTGCTTATTTAAAGTTTTCAAAAACTTATTGTGAAGCTTTTCTATGGAATACTGATTGATTAGGTTAATACAAAGAGGTCTTGTTTTGATCTTGCCCTTTGCCCATGCTCATCAACTTGTTTCAGAGTTCCTGATAGTTTGGTATATGCTATTTAGGAGTTCCCTCTCCATATATTGAATTGTTTGTTTATCTTATGTGTTTTCTCAAAAATCTGAAGGTGGATTTCTAAAGTTAGGAGTTCTAATGCTTTTATGTACCACTGGATTGTTCATTTTGTATGTTTATCAGTTTGAGTATTGTTCATAGAGATTAATGGTTTTCCCTAACTCATGATTTATTGCTTCAAATTATAGATGTATAAGACCTCTTAGTCTTTTCACAAGACTTAATTTTCGTTACACCATCATACATCACTTTAAGGATCCACTCACCCTATTAAATCGGCCCTGCAATACACTCTATTTCATCATTTAGACATCCTTGACTTCATCTGACCCCATAGCCTTATTGATTTGATTTCTCTCATTCCACCTATCCTACTTGATCATCTTACCCCATCCCAAAACAAACAAACAAACCTACATTTAACAACTATCCTAAAATCAATTATCCAAAGCAAACAAACTCACATCCTTCGCACAATAGAGAGAGCCCTCTCTGAGTCCAGGAAGGCTAGGTCCTCGGACTCCAAAGACTGGTATGATATTACCCTGCCATTTGGTTAGACAATCTGCCAAATCATGGGATCCTAACATAATGGCGATCACGGTGGGACCTTCTGAGTTCATGACAATCTAAATTTCCCTTAGGAATCCAGAATCCCTTCATCAACAATATCCTATGATTTATGGTCACCTCATCACTATCAATAACATATTGGTGATTATGATGCAGCCTCTGATGTCAGTGACAAACTAAGTATCACTTAGGACTTCAGAAACCTCTGTCAAATCATAGAGAACTTAACTGATATCCTAAGAGTAGACTCTATCTTTTTCACCATCCTAGCAAAATGATGACTCAACTATAGGACACTCTCACAAACCTTCGGGCTACATATAGAAACTTAGAAAAACCCAAAAACATTTCTAGATTGGATTTTTTGTCAATATTGGTGGTGGACCATAGACGACATATCTTCAAAACAACCAAAAAATATCCACCTAGCGACTCCACTAGCCTCCAGTAGGCCTTCTAAATTTTGCTAAGTATCTATAAAGTCCTGTAGGACTACATCAAAACAACCTTAGGAAATCTAGAACCTTAGTCACATATGGTGTGAGTTTGATAGTGCCTAGAGAGGTCAACCCTAAAGCAGTCATAAACTTTCAGCTTCTCTGAATTTTGAATTTTAAAAATGGCTTTGTGAAGAATTGATACCAGATCTCATCTGGACCCAAACCCTCCTACTATAGTTGACGAACCAGAAAGGATTTTGTGGCAAACTTATGAAACTAGAAACATAGCTACTTATAGGACCATTCATAGAGAAACCTATGTACCTGAACATCTTACAGCATTTCAAGACCCCCAGTTTGACTTGCGCCATACTAGAAACCTTTTCATAACCAAGTCACAAAGTAAAATCAACCATACCGATCTTGAGCCCATAGAATTGCAGCAGAGTTCTAGCAGAGAAGCTTCTCCTTCCACACCACCTGATCTACAACTTCTCCATCACTTTGACTCTTTTCACCCCAAATCTGCTCAGAATTAGTTTAGTAGTCCAAATACTTCTGCCACACCCATTCACACCACCACTGTGCAAACCACTCCATCTCATGGCACAAAGACTCCGCTTCTAAATCCACCATTAGCTCCCACCATGGCAGCATGGTATGCACCCCTTGTGTTACCAAAACCTTGGGTACCTTTGCCAAATGATTACCAATCTAGAATCCCACACTTCACAGGGGCTGAATCCACTATTGCCCAGCAGCATGTAGATAGAAGGAATGATTCTTTTAACTACATGGAATTAGAAGAGGAAACCATGAAGATGAGAATGTTTGCCCAAAGCCTAGGAGGAGAAGCTAAGAAATGGTTCAAAATCCTAACTACCAACAGCAGACATGATCTCCCTTCCCTTTACCAAACTTTCATAGACAAATGGGAAATCAAGAAAAACCCATTTCAAATCCTCTCATAATATAGGAACCTCAAAAGAAACATGAGGGAAAGTGTCCAAGACTATTGCACTAGATTCACTAGTGTTTACAACGTGCTACCACCAAACATGAAACCCCCATCAGGCCTAGCCTTAGCTAAATTCCGAGGGTTTTGACCTCGACATGGCCTATCAACTAAGAGAAAGAGAGCCCATAACTCTAGAACGCATGCAAAAAGGAGCTATAAGTGTGGAGGCCAACTTAATTGAAAAAATAGCTAGGCTAAGATCAAAAAAGAGGGTAACATACAAAGAAGACACCATGCCCTCCACCTCCTCATATGATTCCAAGATGGAAAAACTTCTTAGGACCATGGAAAGAATGATGGAAAGAATAAGCATAAACAAAAGAACACCCCTAGGGACAACCAAACAAATCCACAAAACAGAAACCAGAATCAAAATTTTAGAAGAGACCCACCCCAAAATAGACCAAGGGAAAATTATCAATAAATCAGGCCACCCTTCCAAGATAAGTGTGTTGAAAAAGGGGAAAGAGACATTGAACAACCAGATGAGAATCATCTAAACTTAATAGGTTATGATAGTGAGGGTGAGGTTTTTCTCACAGAAGAAGAACAAGGCTTTTTCTCCTCAAACCAAGATGAAACAAGCTATGAAGATTTTGAAGACCACGAATTGGGATTCGAAAATTCCATAATGGATGTCCATAGACAATATGATCTTAGGAGTAAGAAAAACCAAGACAACTCCAGAAAAAACAAATCAGACACTGTTGTTAAGAAAACTCCCAAAAAAATTCTTAAAAGAACAACAGACAATAACAACACCACGGCTAAGAAAACTAATCCCAACAAGGATAAAATTAGCCAACTAGGAGTTGACACAAGTTGTCCTAGAACCTCTGCTAGTGGCCATGAGAAAACTCTAATTACCAAAGCCCCGAATCAAAATCAGCAAATTAAAAATGTAGAAAAATTTGTGGCTGAGAAAACTGATGTAAATATGTCTAAAACTCAAGTACCTTTCAGTTTTGAAGGAGAGATCGTGAAAATCAAAACAACCATCCCTCTCACTGAACTGGTAGCTCAGGATATGTACCTCTCCCAAGTCTTGAAATTCTTGAACATAGGAAATGATACCAACACTTTGAATTTGACAGATGATAAACCAGAGTTGTTTTTCGGACCCGAAGTAGATGGAAAATACTAGGAAGGAGCCATTCCCCCATTCTACATTAGCCTAAACATACACAACAAAATCCTACATAATTCCATGCTAGACTCTGGTGCCTCTCACAACCTCATGCCGAAAGTAGTGATGGAAAGATTGGGTCTAGAAATAACCAAGCCCTACAAAGATTTGTATTCCTTCGGTTCAAGCAGAGTTAAATGCTTGGGCCTGATCAAGGAGTTATATGTCAATCTGACACAAATCCATGCTAAGAGCCTAGTCATGGATATAGTCATGGCTGACATTCCCCCCCAAATATGGCATGATATTGTCCCAATCTTGGGGAGCTAAACTTCTGGGATACCTCCAACTTGACATGTCTTATGCTACTATCCCCATTTTCAATCAAACCAAAAGATTGTACCGAGAAACCCACATGAAATATATGGTGAGTAGCCTAGATAGGCCTAACAACACCCCAGCTTATTCCATACATTTAGATTTGGATTCTTTTATCTTATATAATGAGAATGATATTAGTACACAAGTAAAAAGAAATGAGAAAGAGCTAGGCCCACCGGAACACTCATACTCACCCTCAAATAAGGAAAATGATAACCAAAACTCTATCAACCCTGAACAACAACTCAGTGATACACATGAAATAGAAACACTTTGGAACATGAGATTTTACGGTTCATGTGGCAAGGCCGGTTCAGGGGCTGGTGTTTGGATACATAACACAAACGAGGGCCATTCTTACATGTTGGAATTTCAATGTACTAATAACATTGTAGAGTATGAGGCTCTCCTCCTTGGTTTACACTTGCTTGAAGACTTAGGAGCTAAGAAAATATCAGCCCAGGGAGATTCAGAGCTGGTCATTAAATAGATTAAATGTGAATACTCAGTGAAGAACCCAAGATTAATAGAATACAGAAATGCAGCCCTATACCTCCTCAAAACATTCAAGAAAGATGAGCTCACCTACATTCCTAGAACCCAAAATAACCTTGCCAATGAGCTCACCTTTGCTGCCAGTAATTGCCAAATATCACTTGAAAATGAAAAAAACCCTATCAAAGTCAAACATCGCCCTACGATACCCGACAACATTAATCATTGGCAGGTATTTGAGGGTGACGAACAAATTGATGATTTCCTACAATCTAGGAATGAATTTACATTGACTAAACCTAGCTTAGAACATGGGGAAGATGATCCTACTGAAGATAGAGATCATGAAACAAAGTTTCCCTCTTTTGCTGATATAAATCTGATCACACATTCTTATAAAGCTGAGATGTGTGAGGACCTAGACCAAAGAGACCTTGAAGTCTTACACTGTAAGAATGACACATTACCAAGAGGCCTTACACCTTTAGAAGAGATGTCCAATTTTAATGATGTAGCTAAGAAACCAACGATAGAGTCTACTGAGGTTGATGTAGAGGAATACAACATAGGAAACACTAGGGAACCTAAAGTGATCAAACTTTCTAAGACCCTTCCTCCTCACATAAAATAGAAATACATTGAGCTCTTCAAAGAGTTTAAAGATGTGTTTGCATGGGGGTACCAAGATTTATAATCTTATGAAAGGAGCATTATTCAATACAAAATCCCTCTCAAGGAGAACCATAAACCTTTCAAACAACATTTAAGAAGAATAAGCCATGTCTTATTACCTCTAGTTGAACAAGAGATCAAAAAGATGTATGATGCCAGGATAATAGTTCCTCTCAGATACTCCGAATGGGTTTCCAACCTTGTGTCAATTACAAAAAAAACCAAAGAAATCAGACTTTGCATTGACTTTAGAAACATGAACAGGTCCTCCTTGAAATGTAACTATCCTTTGCCTAAAATGGACCACATACTTCAAAAGGTAGTTGGCTCTAAGAGAATCTCACTGCTTGATGGTTTTTCCGGTTACAACCAAGTGCTAGTATTCCCAAGTGATCAGCACAATACCGCCTTCACCACACCTTGGGGTACATTCATGTATTTTAGAATTCCATTTGGATTGATGAATGTGGGGGCCAATTTCCAAAGGGCCATGGACATAGTCTTTTCAGAAGACATAGGCTACTTCATAGTCATTTACCTCGATGACATCACTGTTTACTCTAAAACCAATGAAGAGCACTTGGTCCACCTTAGAAAAGTTTTCGAAAAATGTAGGAAATGTGGCCTATCTTTGAATTCCAAGAAAATATTATTTTGTCTCAAGGAAGGAAAACTCCTTGGCCACATCATCTCTAAAGAAGGAATCAAAATAGACCCCAAAAGAATTGAAGGCATATTGCAAATCAGCCATCCTAGAAACATTAAGGAATTGCAATCATTTATTGGGAAAATCAACTTCTTAAGAAGATTTATTCCCAACCTTGGAGAAATCTTGAGAAATATTACAAACATGCTAAAAAAAGAGGTAGGAGTTAAGTGGACTTTGGAAGCCAAAAAATCTTTCAAACTAGTTAAACAAGCACTCATCCAAACACCAGTTCTGATAAGTCTTGATTTCACCAAAGACTTCTATATTTTCTCATTTGCATCTGAACATACTGTGGCTGCAGTGTTGTTACAAAAAAACACGATGGGACAAGAACAAACCATAGCCTTCTTCGACAAAGCCCTTAGGGATGATCCCCTAAAATATAACATCATGGAAAAACAGGCCTTCGCATTAATAAAAGCATTGAAAGACTTCAGAGTTTATATTTTTCATTCTCATATTATTGCTTTTGTTCCGCGCACAGCTGTCAAAGATATCTTAAATCAAGACCCCGATGGTAAAACAGGAAAGTGGATTGCTATTATTTTAGAATATGATTTAGAAATCAAACCCACTAAAATAGTTAAAGTACAAGACTTGCAAAACTCATGGCTGAAACAAATCTCCAAGCATTAGATATGAATTTTGTTGATTTTTTCAAAGAACAAGAAGAATGCACCACTCCTTATATTGAAGAAGTATTTTTGAATTCACCTTGGTATGTTGATATTCTTTATGTGCTACTCTATCTTAATGCTCCTCCTACCTTATCAAAGACAAAAGCAAGATTCCTGAAACAAAAATATTTAAAATTTTGCATTTTAGATAAAGTTCTATACTGGAAAAATCCTATTGGTATATTGCTTAAATGTTTGCTTGAGGATGATGCAGGAAAAATCATGTATGAAATGCACGAGGGAGAATGTGGGGGCCATATTTACTGGAAAACCACAACTAACAAGGTACTTAGAGCCGGTTACTATTGGCGCACCCTTTTTCCCGATGCCCACAAATTAGTCATGACTTGTCATAAATGTAAAATATTTAATGGCAAGAGAAAGCTTTTACCTTTGCCTTTTCATCAAATCATTGTTGAAGCTCCGTTTCAACAATGGGGTTTAGACTTCATTCGAGAGATCCACCCTTCTTCATCTACCCAACACAATTGGACCCTTACCACTATTGATTACTTTACCAAATGGATAGAAACCATCCCCTCTAGGAATGCCACCAATTTAGTCATTATCAAATTTCTTGAGACCAACATTTTGTCTAGATTCGGGTGCCCCAGGAAAATCACTACACACAATGCGGCTTCCTTTACATCCAAAATAATGGTTGACTTCTGTTATAAATATCACATCACATTAAGACATTCCACAGCTTATTACCCTAAAGGTAATGGGTTAGCCAAATCTTCTAATAAAAGCCTGGTCAATATAATTAAGAAGCTTCTGGAACAGAATCAAAAGGCATGGCATGGAAAGCTAGTACATGCACTATGGGCTAATAGAATAACCACCAAGAAATCAATCAGCATGTCTCCCTATCAATTAGTGTATGGCATGGATGACATTTTTCCTACATATTTGGGAGTCTCGGTAATGAAATTGTTACAAGAAGTACAATCAAAAGAAAATGACATGCAAAGGAAGCTGAACCAAACTATCCATTTACAACAGAGAAGAGAAGAGGTGTACAAAAAGACACAGTTAGTACTGGAAAATATAAAGAAAATATTTGACTAAATAACCAAGGACAATGATTTCTATATTGGAGATAAGGTGCTGAAATGGGACTCAAGGAGAGAAGAATAAGGTAAACATTGTAAGTTTTAAAACTTGTGGAAAGGTTCATTCATTATCAGTTCAGTGGTAGGAAACAACGCCTTCTTTTTACAAGAACCTGATGGAACTGAAACATTTGGAGGTCTTTTCAATGGCGGGACACTAAAACACTACTTTTGTCAATATTCTTAGCTTTAAAATTTTCACTCATTGTACATACCATTGTGTGAAGAAAAAGTAAAAAAGAGAGAAAAATACAAAAACATAGAAAAAATGGAAAAGAGGGCAGATTCTAAAAGAAAGGGTGCAGCCATATACCCAAAAAATAGTGATACTGAAAATGTGCAAGCCTAAATACCACTACCAGTGCAGAAAGAATGTCTTGTTCAGTCATCTAGCCTAATCATGGTTGAACATGTTTTAAATTTATTGCTGATAAGTTAGTGAAAATAATGCTGGTTAAATTATTCAAGCTTGACTTGTCGAATAAAATAGATTAGGAGAGAAGATACTAGTTCCACGTGCTCAAAACAGAACCAAGGAGAAAAATAGGGATGAATAGCAAACTATGTATCTTAGCCCTGATTTTTATAGTATTATTTTGTACAAAAATAACATCTGTGTGCAGCTTGTTTTTATGCCACAAACCCATGATAAATCAAATTGTCTAATCCTGATTTAGTCATGTTTTCAATTTCATGTTTTTAGCCTAGTAAATAAATCCTGTCAAACAGTTTAACCTTGACATTTGAGTAGAATAGGTAGAGAATCAAAGGAGTTCAATAGCTGAATCTGAACTTCCGAGAGAGATAAGTGTAGAATTAGATAGTTTGTTTTCATTTTAAAAATAAAAATGTCAATGGGTTTGCCAGTTCATGTGCACCCAAGGAATAAAATTGTTAGGCAAGTAGGTTGGGTAGGTAAAACTGAAGTTGAGCTAATCATGCTTTCAAATTTTCAAAATTACTACTTCAGGGAAAGCATTAGCAAAAGAAAAGAGAAAATCCACCCAATGGATGAGGCACTGGTCTTCATAAACCAAGAGATCTGAAATTCTGGACACCTCCTGAAAAGGAGCTGACCTCCCCAAGTGGAGCCACTGTTATTCATTAGTAATTTTCACCTATTTTAGATGACTAAATGCTTTTTCTAAGATTTCTAGAAACAGAATTCAAGAATCATGTGAGTTCTAGAAATCCCCTCAAAGAGAAATTTTTTAATTATCTCCCCTCCTTGTCAAAGCATGGCCAATCTATTGCCCAGACAAGACCAATTGTTCCTCACTCTCACTATTTTTTCCATCCCTACCTATAACACCCTGTCTTTTTCTACCTAAGCCCTCTACTTTCACACCTTGTTTCACGAAGTAAACCAAACTTTTCTCCTTGCTCACCAAGTGACTCAAGCAATGGTGTTGTCAAAACTCCCTGTCTCAAAGCTCTTTGAAGTAGAAACAAGGTTTTCTAGTGGTCTAGGATGGTAGTGCATAATAGATTTTCAAAAACCCTGTTTCCTCATCCAAACCCTGATTCAAGTTTTCAGTCAAAAACCTATTCCAAAGCATTGCAATAAGTCAAATAGGGTCACCTAGGTTATGCGCTATCATGTTTCTAAATTCAATATTTCCACAGGTATTCAAAGGTTAAATCAAGTGAACACAAAGATGAGACCATATCATTGGCCAAAGAACATGAAATACCTCTAAAGGTATCCTCTTCATTAAGCAGTAAGCCTGCAAAGGAGCAATTTACCATGTCAAAGCATTTCTACAGAAATGTTTTGTAAATGATCAAAAAAGAACAAAGGCAAAGAAGGAGACCTAAACGGCTTATAAAGACATCCAAAACAGGGGTAATATACAAACAGGCTTAAATTTTACAAGGAAGAAACGTGATCTCATCAGGGAGTGTTATGAAGTGCTACCCATCAAAGGGTCCATGCAGATCATAAAATATAGTGGCACATAAGAAACCTTGTCTCTCAAATCAAAAAGATCATTTAAAAGGTTGTTTGGTTTCAAGCATGAAATTTGTAGAGGGGCATCTACCCTTTGCTTCATTCCTACAAAAAAGACCAAAAAATCAATCAGATTAGCCATGAGGATAGGCATCATTAAAGGAGGAGGCATCATAAAAAATGATGCATCATCACAAGAGGACCATTCATAGCAAGGGGGAAGCAGAAGGTATGTGCCTAACAGGAATCAAAATGTGTGACTATTTTGACCAAGGAAATAGAGAAAAACCAGGGTTACAAAGGAAAATGCCTCCTCTACTCCTTCAAGTGCACAGGGAAGGACTTCAAGAGAAATTAATGAGTTTTGATAGGTTTCTGAGAACTTAGGAGACAACACTGTCTACCTTTTCCATAAGCAGCCCCAACACCTAGGAATTTGGAAAAATGGACAAAGATGGTCACATAAAGAAAAAGAAATCCTCCTTCATCATAGTAAAGGGCTTAAAAGGTTCCCAGAATGCCTTTCTAGGGTCTAGCAAACAAAGGTATTAACTCCACTGTAACAGAGAAGCACATAGGATGCATTGTATCAGCAAAAGGATGAAACTTATCAGTTCAAAGGTCTGATTTCTCAAAACAACAGTCAGAAGTAGATTCAAATCATCAAGGAGGGAAAACATTAGTTAAAATTTCTCCAGGAAGTAATTTTGATTATCACAAGTTCATTGTTGATAAAATAAGTTGTCCAAGTTCAAAAGAGACAGTGATAAAGGGAAGAATTGGCAAAATGAAAAATTTTCTGTGTATAGGTGATAAAAGTTTAAAACAAGTTCTTTCTCCAAAAGGGCTAAGAGGCATAGGCTTGGTGTCTTCAAAGAGGTTGTGAAAATTAAAAGAGCCTTAAGAGGCCTTTAGCAGTTAGAAGAGGAGCAATGTTTTGAATATGCCACCTGCAAGACCACAAAGGAAAAAGACAGTGGGAGAATTAGAATGGGAAACAAACCTTATTAAAGTGGTTTTTCACTTTAATTTTTATCTAAAGGTATAAAATAAACTCAAAAAGGCATCTTCCCTTTATTATTTGGAGTTTTGTAGACAAGTGAGGGATTTTGGAATTTTCAGCAGAGTCCTTGGCAAAAATTTTCGGGCGCTACACTCCTGTAGTAGTGCGCTACGCACCTATAGCCTCCACCAATGTATTTTTCCATTGAAAAATGCACGCCTATAGAGCGATGCTATGATCCTCAAAGATATACCCACTGTGCAAAAGACGGGCACGACACCCCGTGCAGGCACCTGGCAACGCTGCGCTCCTACCACTTCTCCGGCCTCTGCACGACAATTCTCTAGAGCTACATGACACCTCGTTTAGACTTCTTCGCACGGTATTGTGCTCTTGCCACTACTTCCACCTTCTGCACGAGACTCCATTCAGCCACTCGGCAGTGCTGCGCTCCTGCCACTGCTCCGAAAACTGAACGAAAGCACGTTCAGGCACTTGAATCCCTCGGTGCTATGCTCCTGCCACGGCACTCTACACCTGACACTATTTTGTAGTTTTTTCCCAAATTCAACTTCAGATTGACCTAAGCTTGACCAAAAGCTTCTTAAGCCATTTTATCTATTGTGATGCGCTTTAAGAGCTATTTTAAACTCTTTCCTCCCTATGCATGTCTTCCTAAAACATAAGGCAATTCAGAAATTTTGAAAGTTGGTTTAGGAAAGAGCAGTGAAATCTTAAAAAATACCTTTGCCCGCACACCATTGATGCCTTGACCTAGCTCGGAAAATTCATCATCTTCTTTTGATCCTTTTCCACATCATTTCACTAGCAGAGTCATCCCTTTTAAATATTGTGAGACAGGGGTAAAAAAGAAAAATTTCTGAAGAGGAGAATGTTAACATTGATGAGTCAAGCAAAAGGCCTAAAAGGAAGCCAAATAAGGGAGGGATGCCAAATAGGTTTGAGCCTATAAACACTGAAGAGATGATAACCTCCCCTACTATTTTGACCTATTTTCAAGAGTTAGGCTGCTATGAATTCTCTAAAAAGGTACAAAAGTTCCAAAGTCACCCTCAGTTGACCAAGCTCTTTGCCCTAAACCTTCATAAACATCAAGTATGCCTAGCCGGGGTAAAATTTGAGTTGACTCCATATGTTATCTCTAGGGCCACTGGAATGCCTTGCATAGGAGAAAGGTGGTTCAAACAAAAGTATCTAGACCTGAGTCACTATCACCCATTCTTGAAACCAAGTTGTCAAGCTGACTGCAAAACCATGTTCCCCTTCTCTCATCTATTAGACAGGTATTCTCTCTTGATGAGGATCATCATGAATTACTTCACCTGTGAGGGTAGGTTCTCCAGAGTCTATTCATACCACGTAAGGCTCCTCATGCACTTCACCAAAACCAAGTTGCTACACATGCCCTACTATCTATTAAAAAGTATTGAGAAAATTTCTTCCATCATGCAGAAAATGCCTCCATCCCAACAAATGTCAAGCCCTTTTCATCATTCCCTCATAAAAGTGATTGTCTCACACCAACTAGAACAACAAGGCATCCCTTGGGAGTTTTTCATTGCTGACGATGATTTCAAAAATCCACATCCCAACCCTCTACAAAGTCTGCCATCATCATCTGAAAATCCTCCCCACACACCTCCATCACCTTCCACTGACCTTGGTTCATCTTCTTCCCATGAATCATTTCCTAAAATAGACCATCCTCATCCACCTTCCCCTAAGAAATCAAAAAATTATGAAAGCAGTGAGGGCCAAGAAGAAAGCAGTGATGGCCAAGAGGAAAGCAGCGAGGAAGAAGATGATGAAAATGAAGAAAAAAGTGAAGAAGAGGAAGATGGCGAAAAGGATAATAAAAATGAAGAAGACAATGAGGGCCAAGAAGAAAGCAGTAATGGCCAAGAAGAAAGAAGTGATGAAAAAGAAGAAAATAGTGAAGGAGAGGATGATGAAAATGAAAGGAAAAGTGAAGAAGAGGAAGGTGGTAGAGAGGGAGATAGCCAACAAGAAATTAACAAAGGCAATGACAAAGATGACTATGTTGATAAGGAAGAAAACAGAGTTGAAACTAATGAGCCCCATAATGAGCAAAAAGGACAAAACAGTGGGTCTTATGACGAAGAAAATGACAGTGACAAGAATACATATGAAGATAGTGGTGAGGAGGCATATGATGCAAATGAAGAACATAGTGAGGGAGAGGAAGATAACAAAGAAAGCAGTAGTGAGGAGGCCTATGAAAGAAATGAGGAAAACAACAATGACAATGACAAGAATGGAAAAGACGGTCAAGAAATAGAGTCTAAATTTGCTTTCCATATACAAGAAAATGATGACAAAGGGCTAACCAATGAAGGTACCCAAGGCAGTGACCATGAAGAACAAACAAACAGCAGTAAGGAATACAAAGAGGATGATGATAGCATGGAAGGAGGTGAAGAGAATGAATCAGAAAATAGTGTTAAAAATGCAAAGCTTGACAAAGATAATGGAAGTGCATAAAATGATGAAGACTATGGACATAAAAAAAGTTTAAAGAAGAAGAATAGCAGAGTGATGATGACCAAGAAGAGGCAACCTCTCAAGGGGAAAACAGTGAGCTACAAAAGACCAAAACAGTCAGCCTAGTGACAGTCAACAAACAAATGACAGTCATGGAAATGAATATGTGCCCAACAAGGATCAAAGTGCATCTAACATTGCAAAAACAGAGAGGGACACTCCTAAATATGTTGATAGTGATGATGGCATAAAGGATAGTGAGTATGCTTGTCAAAAGGGAAGCCAAGAACAAGGTAAGGGAGATGTACACACAAAGATCATCCATGAGGAGCAAAACAATCCTAAGCTCACTAGTGATCAAGCTTTTCAAGTAAAAGTTGTTGCCCCTTTTACCTTTACCTATCAAATAAGAGAGAGGCATGTGTTTGTTGCTTCCAAAGAGCAAGGGGCCATGCACTCCTCCTCAACTCCAATGAAAAACAAAGGCAAACAACAAATAGAAGAGGAAGAGGAAAATCATGAAGAAGAAAAAGAATTTGAGCTCATTCAAATAGAAAATGAGGATGAAAATGAGACAAGAATAGTGAACTCTCTTCTACAAGACTAGAATGCATAGATCAAAGAATTGAAATTTGAGTTAGAGAGGTCTAAGGATCTCATTCACTTTTTACAGATGCAGAACAAGCAAATGAGTGGCCAACTAGCCATATATGAAGCAAGGGCGCTCAAGTATCAAAAAGAGGCTTGAAGGTCATAAGTGCAGTTGAAGGAATACATGGGTGCCTATGAAGAAAGTGAGGATAAATATGGTCAAAATAGAAAGAGACCTAGGACCATGGGTCTAAGAAAAGAATTGGCCAATCAAAGAGAGGAAGAATGAGCCCAAGCACAACAATTTCCCCTCACCGAACTCCTTGCCATCAAAATTGAGCATAACAGAGAAGCATGGCTTGAAAGAGCCAACCTACATTTAGAGGCCAAACTGGAGAAGGCCAACAAAGACTTGAGCTTACAAAGGAGAATGACTGATCATTATAAACGGAGAAATCACTTTGCAAGGAAAAAGCTCAAAACTGCCCAAAATGAGGGCGTGTCACCAAAAGATGAAAAGGACCAAGCTAGGCTTGGTATTTTGGCCCAAGTTTCTCTACAGGTCTCCAATGACCTACGAGGCACCTACCTACCAAATTTGAGGCAATTTGGACAACTTTTTGTTTTTTCCAAATTTTGACCCCTAGGAGCGCAACACCCCCTGTGTTGCGCTTTTTTTTAGAGCATATTCATGAGGTGAGGTTTAAATTTTTGGATTTCCCATCACTATAGGAGTATGCTCAACAAATTTCAACTCAATTGGAGTTATTTTGATCCCCCAAAAGGGTAAAACACATTCATTTTTTCACCTTTCTGCCCACTTTTCGGAGCATGTGCTGCACTCCTAGAAGTCTTGGATTTTTCCACTTTTTGGGAAACTTGAAAAGTTAATATTGAAACGTAAATGTGTATCTGGAAAGTAGACTTCCATACCTTTCCAACGAGCCATCACTGAGCCTTTTTTGACATCAGGAAAGACTCCAAAGCACCACTGCAAAAAGGCTTTTTTTGGTGCTGTGCTCCTGGCAGAATTTCACAGTTCCACACAGTGTGTTACGCTCCTGTAACTGAGTGGAAAAAATGTGCATTTGGCAAGTTTTCTTAGGCATGTCAGGCCTAAAATTCAATTTTATTTCCTCTTATAGTCGGAAAAGATATTTTGTTTAGATATTTTTTGTGCCTTGGGCTTTGCAAAGCCTCAAGGACAACTTAGGATATTTCTCTTTGGCGAATGGGCTTCTAGATGCTCTAGTAGGCTCTCCTCTCCTTATTTGTTATATAAGGCATGAGTATGTATTGTAAATAGTGGGGGATTTATGTGTTATAGAGAAATACATGGTTTATGAGCTTGGAGAAGATATTTGGGTTTATGAAGTGAATGAATGGCTTGTGTGGCTTGATGTTGGAGAGGCTTGCTTGCAGGATTCCATAGCTTGGTGAATGGTGGTGTTTTTATAACTTGTTATTGTTTTCTTGTCCTCATTTTTTTTTAGTCTGCTTGTTTTCTATAGATCATAAAAGTAGAGGTTGAGATATGCTCATGGAAGCACCTCAAACCTCCTGTTTGCTATAGTTTTGATGTTTTCTTCTTTTAGTTCATCTTAAGGAATTCTTGGCTGCTCCTTAGGCCCACTAAAACTTGTTCTTTGTTTCATGAATGATTAATATGTTATCTTATAAATATGATTCATGGTATTCCTTTATTATTTAAAGTTTTAAAAAACTTATTGTGAAGCTTTTCTATGGAATACTGATTGATTAGGTTAATACAAAGAGGTCTTGTTTCGATCTTGCCCTTTGCCCATGCTCATCAAATTGTTTTAGAGTTCCTTATAGTTTGATATATGATATTTAGGAGTTCCCTCTCCATATATTGAATTTTTTGTTTATCTTATGTGTTTTCTCAAAAATCTGAAGGTGGATTTCTAAAGTTAGGAGTTCTAGTGCTTCTATGTACCACTAGATTGTTCATCTTGTATGTTTATCAATTTGAGTATTGTTCATAGAGATTAATGGTTTGCCCTACCTCATGAGTTATTGCTTAAAATTATATATGTATAAGACCTTTTAGTCTTTTCAGAAGACTTAATTTTTGTTACACCATCATACATCACTTTAAGGATCCACTCACCCTGTTAAATCAGCCTTGCAATACACTCTGTTTCATCATTTAGACACCCTTGACTTCATCTAACCCCATAGCCCTATTGATTTTATATTCTCTCATTCCACCTATCCTACTTGATCATCTTACCCCAACCCAAAACAAACAAATAAACCTACATTTAACAACTAGCCTAAAATCAATTATCCAAAGCAAACAAGTTGACATCCTTCACACAATAGAGAGAGCCCTCTCTGAGTCCAAGAAGGCTAGGTCCTTGGACTCCAAAGACTGGTCTGATGTTACCCTGTCATTTGGTTAGCCAATCTAACAAATCACAAGACCCTAACAGATTCATAGTTGGAAGTGCTTTACGAGTTACATCGATAGGTGCTAGAAACATTTCCCCCACTTGGTAATGGAGTGGGAGATGAACTAAGTAGAGGATTCCAACCAAAAGTATTTTTTGAAGGTTTTCAAACTGATAATACCTTATGGGGTGAGGGTTGGAGGTCTAGGAGTTGACATGAAAGGTGTTGTGATGGTGGGAAAAAGAAATTGTTTCACTCCACCAAAAGTGGGGTTGCTAGAGTTCTTATCTTAGGCATAGGGTGAACAATATGAGAACCAACAAAAGGTGTGGAACTTGATGCAATTTAGTTGAATGGAAGTAGAGCAAAGGTGTCCACAATATACCATAACTCACCAAGATTCACTGGAAGGCTTAGGTGGGAAACAAATGTAGACATTATATGAAAATGCACTACTTGAATCAATATGGGCCCAAGAGGATCAGTAAGTGGAGGATCATAAGAAGCTTCCAAAGCTTCAGTAAAACGGTCCTCTGGTAAGAAATACTTCGGGTCAGTATGGTGTTATTTAGGGCCTGAAATTGGAGATTGACTCTCCTAAGTAGTGGGGGATTCGATTCTCTTCTATATTCCTCCACAAAAGTGGAGGAAGGCCTCACAAATGTCTATACTAACGATGAGGACCTATATTAACCACGATGAATGTTATATTTTTTAAAAATTTGTAATTAAGTGGTGTAGATACATAGTCTCACAAACAAAAAAACACACACCTAAAAACAGAAAAACTCTATGAGATCATCAACTAGTCAATTTTTTTTCTGATAACCACATCTATCTAGTGATGGAATATAGTATCAAAGGACTATAAGAAGAATCTAGTTTGGAAATATAAATCTACGATTACTCTTGAGCTTCATCTAAATCTCAATAAGAAGGGGCCAAAAACTCTCGTGAAGATGAGTACCATCCCAAAAAACTAAAGATGAAGTAGGCTCATCTATCTTTGGCACTAGGGAAGCCAACCTTGTCACCTTGTGTCTTTTTCCCTAGGATTATGGCCAATAATATTTACCTCAAATCACAGTCACCACTAAGGGGGTCAAAATCATAGGCAACAATCTATTTTGGTAGGATACATGAGTCCCCAACTCAGCTTAGGAATTCCTAAACGAATCCTCGGTACAAATAATTTACACTGAATGCACTGAAAGGTGGGATACCTTCCCATACACCTCTATGTTTCCTCATGCTTAACTCATGTGTTAGAGGATCAGTACTAGTGGATGAGAGTGTTGTAGGAATTTGACTCATTAAAAAATCTAGTTAAGTTTTTAGGCCTTGGGGAGTTGGCTTGCACAACCTATGCCAAGATTCTAGCCTAAACTAATATGTGTCTTTCCTGTGAGAAAATAGTTTTTGATAAATTTTATCATGTGATCTCTTTTAAAGGTACTTTCTTAATGTCTTTGGAAGGGGTTTTGACATATGAGATTGTGAGACTTTGACTCAAACCAAACATATATATTATTTTTATATCTTGATTTGATAGAGAGTAATTCTAAAGGGAGAGAGTGGAATACATCATTTCCCAAAGTAAGCAAGTATAATGCTAGTTCCAATACACCTATAAAATGAAGACAATGACACTCCAATTACATGCACACTAATGAACTAAGCATCATGCAAGGAAGCAGATAATTTTCTTTTCTTTTCTTTTATTTTTAAGGATGTAAGAAAATGAAAGATAAAATAAAATTTAAAAGAAAACATGAAGGTAAAAAAACCAATAAAAGTACAAGGCAACAGAGACCTTAGGAAAAAATAAGCAAAAAAATGGCAATGGAAATAAAAAAAGGGGGGAAATCGGAGGTTTTAAGCACTAACATGGGTTTCCAAGCCAATAAACACATTATAGGAATGGTTAACACACTAAACATAAGGGACAACCAGAATTATAATTCTCTTCTTTCCACTACAGACAACGTTATACAATTTTTACTTCGAAAAAGAGGGTTTGGGTCATAAAAAATTGCTTGAATCAATTAGGCTATTTTGGATGCAAACAATGGATAGGAATCCAAGAAAAGGTAAAATAAAATAGATGGAATTTAAGAGGAGGAATTTGAAATTGGGAAGTGGATTGATCCCTAATGAAGTCACTAATTTTGTTGTATGGAATTTTTATTTGTTGGAAAAGCAAGCACCTTCTTAAGTTTTCCTGGAAACTGGAGACAAACATGTTAAGGAATAAATTGTTTTGAGGTTGACACTAGCAGTAATACAAGAAGTAAAATAGATATTACCAAGATTATAGGAATTTGAACCCATGATTCCTTGCATGTGGATCCATTGGAGTTATTAGTGTAGGTTGGAAGCTCTCATAGCTAGCTCCAAAGGCTAGTCCTTAACACAAACTAGAATAGAGAAAACCATCACAACATAATAATATTGATAGTAAAAACCACAAGAGATGAACAACTAAAAATTATTAAATGAATCAATACAAGACAAATTTCCATGGAATATTTAGTCAAACATAATAAGTAACCATAGATGATAGTTTTGGAAGGAATAATAATTTATTTATATTAATGAATGGGAAGAATATTACAACTAATGGAAGTTGCAGTAAAACCTTCTCTAGCTCCTAGCTCCAAAACTCTCTCTCAATGAAGATCTTGATAGAAAAATTGTAACATTTTTTTATCCCTTTCTCTAATCTGTAAACTGTCGTGGATATTCCACTAGAGAGTTCATCACAACAGATCTGATAATATTATATTTTAAATAAGAAATTATACACTGTTAAAACGTTATTAAATTTCTGTATGTGTAGATTTGTATTGTAATTAGTGCATGCATTTGAATGGAAATTATGCATCAAATAGAGAACAAAAAAATGAATTCTCACACACACACATAAGACACGAGATATGCTCTAGGAAACCCTTTAGGGAGAAAACCTAGTAGGAAGGTGAGGTAGCTCCACTCTATTTCTCTATTTGGAAATATGGTTGCAGGTACAAAGAAGTATGGAATGTGGCCTTTGGGAGCCTATAGTGCAAAAATCCTTTTTCTTTATCTACCTCCTATCCATCTTGGATTTTTTTTCTCAGCTATGGAAAAAATTCTCTTGAAGGAATGGAATGCATCTTCCTCCTAGTTGTCTGACCATAACACGACCTAATAACCTACTGGTGGTTAAGTTTGACTACCTCAACTCTTGAAAAAAATTACAATACAAAACATTCTAGAGTATTTTACATCACAATCATGTTTCTAGCCCCTTTTCCATGAATAATGGGGGCTGATGCAACATCCTCTTGAACCGTGGTGGTGAAATTAGGAAGGTCAACTTATCAGTGGCATAACGTTTGCATACTGAATTTGATTGATGTGATTATTGTGCCATTAGAAATATACATGCGTGCAGAATAGCATGAAAATGTGTCATGCTAAAGTGGCAAAGTTTTACCCCCAAAAAAATGTTGTTTGAACCTCAAAATGGTTCTGGAAGGTTCTAGACCCTGTTTTTCCAAACTGGGACTCACCAATAAAATAGTCATATGAGATTATTCCTCCACTTTTTCCATTCTCAAGGCATCAATATGGATAGAAAACAATATACTGATCCAATCCTAATCACACCACCCCATTTTGGGATGAATTTGTTCCCAAACAGAATCTACTAAATAAGGTGAGGGAATGTAATATACCAAAATGGAATAATACATTGATACACAAACATAATATTTGTAACACATAAAATGTACATGTAAGTTTATGATCAACACAAATATAGACAGAATAGTTGAGCCAATTTATTCATAGGATAAGATTCAATTACAATAGTGTACAAAATATGAGGTAATATAGCCAAAGAGATGGCCTAGAAATACCCTAAAAAGATGCCAAAGTAGGCACTGCGTAATTGGAGAGCTGCTAGAAGAAAATATTGCACTGTCCCTTAGTAGATAATGACTATATGACTACAGGATGAAAAGGGAAATGCATATCTACAAAAATCTAGAGCTCTGATTATGCCAAGATTCTAGATCTGGGCTCTATGATGGTAACCCAAGATATCCTAGAAAGGATTTCTCAGATCTGTCTGTCTAAGAAAATCACCCGCTTGGGGTTTCACTATACAACTGTTGGGTATGCAGATCTGAAGCTAGATCTGACAAACATATGGCTGAAATGTGTCACAAGATCAGATCTGAGCTTGAAGGGGTGATCCCTTCATTAGATCCTATTGGCTCGAGGGGTCCTGACCCAGGTTCAGAGGTTAAGGTTCACCAACAAACCCCTATACTACTAGGCCTTTCAGCAGTGACCTACTTGCGCAAGCCAAAGTCACACCCGAAGTAGTATGGGAGGGTGCTAGAACTAGGTTTTCGCACCCTTAGAGAGGGTAGGTAAGTCAAGCAGAGCTGCATTTGAATTCACAATTACAAGATCGTATATCATAGAACTCAAATCTATGAATCCCTTCACATCCACGTGTGCAATACTGATTATAATCATAGTAAACAATAGAGCATGAATCCACAGTACAATAATGCAACTATCATAGATATATATAAAGTATAACAGACAGATCCAGATCAGATGTTAATCCAACATAAGCAGACAACACAGTTATTTTCGTAGCATAACACAAGACCATGCATAGCATAACAGATATCATAGATTCGAATTAACAGATTTAGATATTCCAAAAACCTTCCACTTTCATTAATCCTTCATATCCTTTTACAATACCCAAACCCAACCTGCGCACACAATAGCAGGGTCCGCACACAATAGGACTGAGGATGTCCACGCACATAGCCAGCAGGAGTCCTTTCCCCAATCACTCAAACAAATCTACTAATTCGTAACTCGCACCAATCTTAATTCTTTCGTGCCATTTGACTCAAAATTTCCTTATATTTATAACAATCTAGCCTAATCTTTCCTGTGGTCTGAAAATCGTGGTTTGCAGACTCTACGTCTACCCTTTGAACCATTACAATGATTTCGGGGCCTTGATCCACCCCAAAACCCCTGTGCTAGACTAAAATATGACAAAAATATACAAAAATACACAAACGTGTCCCAATTCGCATCCTTTGGAGGACCATGTTCCAACAGTCCCCCAACACAATCTTGTGACTCCTTTCGAGTCACTGTGGTAGTGTTGTCTCCACTTGCTCCTGTATGGCTACTCCGGATATAGAGTCATTTGATCCAAGATAGTTTGAGCTGGCTACCATTGACATAGCCTGGGAGCATATCACTATGCAGGGTAGAAACCCTGACCGCTCTGCCATCTGTGATCTCCCTAACTATGTAGGGACAAAGCCAATGCTGCCGAAACTTCCCAGGATGATTTACAAGCTGGCTATCGTATAAGAGGACCAATTCTCCCTCCGCGAATGTCTTCTGGTGAATATGGAGATCATGCCAGGCTTTATCACGAGCCTTCTATACTTGCTGATGGAAATTCGCAAGAAACCAATCTTCCTCCAAAGCCATAAGTTGCGCTAAGCACTCCTCCATGATGTCAGGTTCTACCATGTTAGTAAATGTTGTGATATGCAGACTAGGAACAATATACTCTATGGTCATAACAACTTCTTTACCATAAACCATTCTGAATGGGGTTTTTCCTATTAGCTTCTTGTAGGTTGTTCGATAGGCCCAGAGGACTGATGAGATGCACACGTCCCAATCGCTGTGATCAGCATTGCATACCTTTGTCAGTTCTTGTTCCAAGATTTTATTAAAATCTTCAACTGCGTCATTGGCCTGTGGGTGATATGGTGTACTCTTCGCATGATGGATTTAGAACTCCTCGGTCAAAGCTTGGATTGTTTCATTAACAAAGTGTGTACCTCTATCGCTCATGAGGATCTTCGAACATCCAAATCCGGTCAAGATTTGTTCAAATATGAAATGCGCAGTGGTATTTGCAGTACAATCCTTTACTGCTTATGCTTCTGCCCACCTGGTTACATAATCAGTCGTAGTAATAATGTAGGGTGCACTTGTCTTCTTCCCTGGTGGGTTGATAGGCCCGATGAAATCGATAGCCCACTTATCAAATTCTTGCAGAGCCATTTGTGGATGAAGGGGCATTTCATCATTGTGGGACAACCTCCCCGTTCATTTGCACATATCGCAGGATTCACAATAGTCGTGGGTGTCACTATGTAGGTTTGGCCACCACAGCCCAGCTCTCAAGATATTTTGCACCGTTGATTTCCTTTCGTAGTGACCTCCTGCTACTCTATCATGATTCTGTGCCAAGATAGTGTGCCTTTCATGCTCCAAAACATATCGCAACAATACTTCATCTGCTCCCATATTATATAAATGACCTGTGATGATGGTAAAATCTGCTACTCGGGTGACTAACTCTTTCTTCTGTTGTACAGAGTACTCTAGCAGTGTCGTCCCAATAGTCAAGAACTGAATGATATCTGTGAAGTGTGCATCTACTACCTTAATAGCAAATAGTTGTGCATCAGGAAATCTGGCTTCCAGGTCAGTTGACTCCTCACCACTCTATATTCGGGACAAGTGATCCGACCCAATATTTAACGTTACCGACTTGACGATGATTTCAAAGTAATACTCCTGAAATAGCAATAGCCATCGGCATATTTCCCCCCCAACATATGCTTGATCCCTAGGTACTTCAAAACCACAGACATGTTTTCCTGACATATGTCATCCCAACAGAATCGGGCCTCCTTCGTAAGCAAATCTTTTAGAGGTGTTGTGATCAGTGCATACCTCCAAACAAACTTTCCATAATAACCTTTGTGGCCGAGAAGTGAACACAGTTGTCCCCTTGTTGTAGGAGGTACCATATATATGATAACTCTACCTCTTGTATCCGCACCCCCCAATCTTAGCCAATGTGGGGTGCATCCCAATGCTACCCATCTGCAGCCTGAGCGGTCCAGTAACTGTGCACATCTCATCCAATTCTAAGTCATAAACAACTTGTGGATCATCCTTACCTTCTTTTAAGGCTAGGCTGTAGTAGTTGACCATGCTTGGTACCTGTAGTTCCCAAGTGGGCACTTCAGGTGTGACATACAGGTGTGATTCACCCCATGCGACAGTGTCAATGTCCTACAGAGCTGCGTACAACACCTTTGTCTCGCCTACTAACCCAAATGTTCCAAAAAATTCCTCCTTCAAAGTCTCCTAGTGGTGGGTGCACTGATGTAGCTCCGCATCTAAGTACCATGCGGTGGGAAGTGGTCCCACGACATGAATAAGCAGATGAACCCACTCTTGGGTAGTCCTGTTGCACCACTGTTCTATCCAAGAAAACAAATATTTGCGTGGGTATTTTGGTCCAAGAAACATTTTGATTCGTACATTGGCTAGGGCCTCAAATCGTAGGATCATCATATCCTAACACTCCTCCCAATCCTAGGACGCCTCCTCATGCATCTCCCACCATCATTCAGGTGTTCCACGCATGGAAAGCTTAAAAACCCATAACCTTTGTTCTTTGGGTACCTCAGCTTCAAATGTTCGCAAAAATTTCGTAACGTTACCAGAACCATCAAAGTATGGTAGATCTCTTACCTCTGAGGAAATGCAGCGGAATTTCTTTATGATCTGAAGACATCGCAGCACAGAGACATCGTGTAACCGGTTTTGCCAATTTTCTATCTCCCCATCCGAGTCAGAGAAGCATTCACTGCCATTTTCCCATTAAAGTAATCCATCCGCCATGGGTTTTATCCAATATTCATCCCACATAATCAACTTATAGATGTGATCCAAATCCTCTTCGTCATGCACCAGTTTTGTGTATCGTTCGACTTCCACAGGATCTAATGGTACTATTACCTTTGTACCGTTATTTTCGAATACCATGCTTCTCTTATTTAGGTTAATGATGCCTCCCATATCGATGGCCCAATCCAAGCCTAGGAGTGCAAGGTAGGGGCCGCATCTTCTACAATCTAGATTACTTCAAAATTAGCCTAGACCCTGACCCCTGTGATATCCACCATGATATTCGATAGTCTCCCCAAGGGTATGATCTTCTTTTGATTGGCCATACATAGCTGGATAGTAGAAAATTCCAACTTAGGTTCCCCCATCCATTGCCAAGTCTTTTTAGACGATACATTCACATCTGACCCTAGGTCCAAGATAACCTGATCCATCTCGTAGTCACCGATCTACGCAGTCAACCGCATCTCCCTACCAGTGTGTTTCTTATATCTATAGAGTTTGTCTACGTCCTTGATTTCTGGAGGGAGGATAGGTCATGCTGTGTAGCTATCTATTAATTCGTGAAGATTTTCCACAGCCTTTGGGTTGCGTAGCAACTTCATACATGCCTATAAAAAGGGTTTGACCTCCTCATCTACCTTGAGGTCTCTAGGCGGCTGCGAAGTAGATGCCTCTACCTCAAAAAAATCTTTGTGAGCTATGACAAATGTTTCTTTCTCCTTTTTTATATCCAAACCTTCCTATTTGATAACTGCTTTTCGGATCAGATGGTCGGTCGCAATCTTCTCCCCAGGCCCCCCAGTGGCCATCCCACTGCGTGTTATGACATTCACACATGGATATTTATCTCGCAGTTTAGCCTTAACCCTCTGCACATTCTGCGTAGATGTCAGCTGCTTCTCCTACATCTTTGCTATCAAAATTGGGCAGTCTTGAATTTCATGGTCCAGTTGTCTACAATACCGGTAGGACTACCTTGTAGGTTTTGGACAGTCCCTGGTGAGGTGTCCTACTTCTCCACAGTTATAACAGATTAGTTGCCCTCATCCCCGACCTAAGGTCCCACCTCTTCCGCCTCCCCTGCCTCTGGCTAGGGAGCCACCTGTGCTCAAGAGGGATCTTGGTGAGGATGGATCTGACTGTACCCTATATAGGTTCCCTCGATTGATCATCAAATAATCCATCCGGCAGTTCTGTTCATCATGTCCTACCAACCTGCAGAACCTGCACCATTGTTGCTTTACTTCTGGGACATATGCAGCAAGGTGGGGACAATGATTTGTGTCATGCAGCCGCACAACACGACAATCATCGCACCATAGCACTGGACCACTTGATCCTGAAACTTCCCTATGGCACAACGGTACTAGGTCCCTCGGCTTGCATATAGTTTGTTAACAGAGGGTAGTTATCCTTGGTGTGACCATTCATCCTACATCGTATGCACCATCTTTCAGGGCTAGCCTTTGCTCCTCGCTCCTTTTGCAGATTATAGATTTCCATGTGCATTGCCTCCAGTTGTCCTTGGATCTACTGGACGCCCAACTGAGTATCATCTCTGGGCACAACTTCTAACATCATAGCGGCTTCCAGGGCTTTTTCCTACGATTCTAAAGTCTGGTGACCCATAGGTATGCATAGGTGAGGTAGCAGCATAGCACTAAACCATTCTATGTGATGTCTATCATAATAATGAAATCCTCCTTCTCTGATTACCTTCTTCAAGTGCTGATCGGCCTCCCACAGACTCAAAAGGCCCTTGCTTGAAATCCTTTAGATCAACCACTATTTGAGAGTAGGACTTAGGCTTCTTCAACTGTTGCTTTAAGGCATTCTTAATCTCTTCAATGGTTGTGTTTGCATGTTAGCCAATGTATCCCATGTACTAGTCCAAAGCTCTTCCTTCAAAGGCAAGGGACAGTTGTGCCCTCTTCACTACATCACTTGCTATTTTCTGCGCAGTCCATATTGACTCTGCGACAAACTAGAACTGATCCATATCTTCGTCTCCCACACCCTTAAAGGTAGGAAACTTCATGTGTGCAACCATGTCATATTCTCGTGCTGGAAGAGGTGTAGGTGAATTCTTACCCCTATGCTGGTTTGAAAGTAGTGTGGTTGGAGGACTCTGTGCAGCTGCTTCTCTTACTAGACTGTAGACATATCTCTCTCCTTCTTGGTTGGTCCAATAGTATTTGCCCCATTTTGTCGTACTCCCATCTAGATTAGAGGTCATTCATTCAGTGTGGCTACACCAAATACCCTTTTCACATAGTAATATCTTAATCAGCAATGGTAAGGTCTTCAGAAACTTACCCTAGAATCCCTTGAAGAATCTTCGATCTGCTTTAGAGTAGGAGACAAACTAGTTGATGGAAAATTCTGTCATGAACCCTCCTAGCACACTGTCCACCCAGTGTTCCACTATGCGAGTGATGGTGTTATCAGTATTTTCTAACTGTTGGATCAATTTTGGGGTCCACAGTGTGACCCGCTCGTCCTTCCAACACTTCTAAAATTTGACGAACCTTGCAAGCCATTCCTAGAGCTTGATCGCAATGATTACAAATAATATCTCATGGATCTCCGTGAAAATATACTTATTTTCCCTCTCTTCGGTGGTCAACCTCTTACTACGGTTTTCTTTACTGCAAATTCCTGAACTTTCTATTCGAACCATTCATGAATTTCTTTTCTTTCAGGTTTCCAGTATGCACTTGGAATTACTCGATCCCTCTCTCAAAATGCTCCCGGTCCCAGCAACGGAACCATTTGTTGGCTCGAGGGGCCTTGACCCAAGTTCGGAGGTTAAGGTTTGCCAAAAAACCCCTATACTCTTGGCCCTTTCAGTAGTGACCTACTTGCATAGGCCAAAGTCTCACCCGAAGAAATATGGGAGGGTGCTGGAACCAGGTTTCTGCACCCTGAGAGAGGGTAGGTAAGTCAAGCAGAGCTACATTCGACTTCACAATTACTAGATCGTATCTCACAGAAATCAGATCTATGGATCCCTTCACATCCACATGCGCAATACCAATTATAATCACAGTAAACAATAGAGCATGAATCCACAGTACAATAATGCAACTATCATGTATATATATTATATATATATATATATATATATATATATATATATATATATATATATATATATATATATATATGACAATGAGTAGATTCATATCAGACACACGTAGTATACACAGCATAAATACAATTGTTTTTACTAATACGTAACCATGGCTACATAACATATCATAGTAGATGTTTTTTAAGTATTCAAATATTCCAACAACCTTCCACTTTCATTAATCCTTCAAATCCTTTTACAATACCCAAACCCAACCTGCACACACAACAGTAGGGTTTGCACACAGCAGGACTGAGGATATCCATCCATAGCCAGCAAGAGTCATTTCCCCAATAACCCAAACATATCTACTAATTCGTAATTCACACCAATCTTAATTATTTCCTGCCATTTGACTCAAAATGTCCTTCTATTTATAACAATCTAGCCTAATCTTTCCTGTGGTCTGCAAACTATGATTTGCAGACTCTAGGTCTGCCCTTTGACCCATTACAATTCTTTCGAGGCTTTGAACCACCCCAAAACCCCTGTGCTAGACTAAAATTTTCCAAAAATATACAAAAATACTCAAAACTATTCCAATTTGTAGCCATTGGAGGACCCTGTTCCAACAAATCCCCAAGTTGGAAGCTCAAGATCTAGCTCCTCAATCCTCCTCTAAAGATTGTAGTTGCTGCTACACAATTGCTCATAAAAAATTCGCTGTAAAGGAAGGAGGCTCTATACCCTACTGCTGATATGTGCAATGTAGCTTAGAAATGATGGAAATAATTAGTACAATTTGAAGGAATGGTCCTCCACTGGATTGCTATCTGAAATACTAGTAACTTCCTTTCTCCTTTGGATCTACAAGAATGGACTGCATAATTCCAAAGGGATTGCTTCTGCTAGGAGATGAATAATAGATGATCTGATGCCTAATATAAATTTGAAGCACTGGAAGGATGATCTTGAAGCTCAAGGTGATAAGATGAATCCTTCGCCAGTTCCTCAACTGAAATATTGAAGGACAACCTCCTCCTCTCAAACTAATCTTCAGAAATGTGCAATGTCTAAATATGGATGTTCTACATAAAGTTGGAACAATATGGAACCAATTCCTAATGATGAATGAAGTACAAGACTCTTTCAAGAGATACTCAATGAAATAGGTGAGATTCCTGCTCAGGGACACCCTATGCTAAACAACACTGCAACTTAGCTAAACAACATAAGATTGCATGGAATGTCAAATGAGAACTCCAGATCTAAACAGATCATACATCAATAATAATCTAACACATCCCTTCTATGTTTCCTTAATCTTCACTATATATTTTGTGAACCTTCTCATGCCTTGGCCCACCTCATAACAGCGATGTACATGTGGACATAGGTCTCCATGTTGACTGCGTTGTCTCTTGATGATCTCCATCATGTGTGAATGTACTTATCACCCTTTCCATCATGTGTGCATTAATGCACCACTTCCTCCATCATCTCATCATAAATCCTCTATGATCTTACCTTTGATTCCTTCCAAGATCTTAGTTTACTACTTCAACCTCCACGATCTTTCTCATTAATGAGACATGATCTCCACTCCTTTCACATTAAGTAGCTGCTCCACTACTCCATTATGTAGATCTAGATCTGAAATATCCACATACACACATCAAAAGTGGATTTTATTTATCTTTGGGGTTTGTGGGTCCCTCCACCCTCTTATTTACTTAATTAATTATATAAATTAAGAACTCTAATATTTCAAATATCATGTGAAAATTTAGGAATATTATAGTCCTCCCCGAAAAAATGTTGCTTGTCCTCAAGCAACTAAAAAGGTGGATGCTACAACAAACATCCTCCCTCCAAATGGCATCCTCATGTGGAAGGCCTTCCCATCTATCACAATGTGTCATGCATGTTTAGCTCCAAAGTTGTCTCTCTAGAATGTCTAGAATGTCCTCCAACTGAAAAGCTAGATACCCTTCCTCATCAGTGAATCTCCAAGTGGCAACCATATGATGACCAAAGATCTTCTCTATACATGAGATTCATAAGATTAATGGTTCATTCCCAAAGTGTAAAGTCCCAACTTATGAACTATCTCTCCAACCCATGATACATAGAGTAGATTACATCTATCAATGACCTCATCGTTAGCCTTGTTGGCCATGTAGGAATCAAACATCACATCATCATAGTGAAAAACATGAAGTAGAGACATATGGGAAAACATAAACAATCTCAAAACATATTCTCCTAATAACAACCAACATAGCAAATTATTCTACTGCCATGCTAGATCATCATGAAAGAAAAGAGGAGAGCCATATTGTCTCAAAAGAAGCCACCGTAACAATGCTTCTTGTTTCCATACCAAATCTACATCAATATAAATGTGAGAGCTATACTCTCTCAATAGAATCCACTGCAGCAATGACTCTTGCTACCATACAACATCATCATTGTACCAAATGTAGTGGTCATATTCTCTCAAGAGAAGCCACCTCAATAAGGCATCTTGATGCCCCATCACATCATCATTATGCCAAGTACAATGACCATAATCCCCCAACAAAAGCCAACGCTGTAAGGCCTCCTATTTCCATCCTCCAAAAATGTCATGCAATGTATTGGAGGAATTCATTCCATACTCTCCTAATAGTAACCATAGCAACAAGGACTCTTGTTGCCTCCTTACATTATCATGGTGCAAGTCATGGAGCAACAATAAAGTAGTGGACATGTGAAATGTCTCATCAACATAATACAAAAAAGCTCCCTTATGCCACATAATGTGAGAGTCATACTTTCTCCCAAAACCAAGTACATACATGAACATGAGATACATCCCAAATAGAAATACATGTAAAGACATGAGACATATCCAAAACAAGAGTAAATACAAGGACATAAGATATATCATGTGATTTCCAAACTCTCTCATCAACAACCAAAGTAACCATGCCTTTTTCTTCTACATTCTTCCAGTGATGTGTAAGGCATGAACCAGAAAAATATGACTCCTTAAGTGGTAACCATACTCACCCAAGAGCAACTAGTGAAGCCATGCTTCTTGCTGCCCTGTAGCATAGATCTTCAAGTGGTCCCCTTGCTCCATATCATCAAAAATTCATCCCATTCTGGATGATGGATCTCATTCTGCAAATACTTGGCATCCTCCCATTTTAGAACACCAACCTCCTCAAATTTTTGAAGAACTTTGCACTCCATGATATGTTGAAGTGCACCTCCATTGAGATCTCTCCATGAGATCTTCTCATCAATGGCCCTCCAAAACCAATAAGGTTTGGGATATGTTGTAGGTAGAAGTTTCTATTTGTGTAATAATCCTAAATTAGCTTATAGCTAATAGGAATATTGATTTTTCTTTTAAAATCTAGATGGATGAATAAATGGGCAAGGAGGCTCATAAATTTTTCAAGTATGAATAAAAATCCCTCACAGTGTGAAAGGGGATCATGAAACAAACAAATCAAGCATCCACATGTGTGAACAATGTCTAAACTATGTAGACAAGGTCAAGTTTGACCAAGTCAACAAAATTGACTCTCAAGGAGTGGATCCTAAATAAAGATAGCTCAATGTGAATGAAAATCAAGCTAGCTAGTCAAAATGAAGACACCTTGATTGTGAAAGGATACAAGGCATGAAGACTCATTCAAGGATGACCCTATCAATATTGATGAAGTCAAGCTTGAATAAATCAAACTGCAGTGTAAAGGGATGATCTTCACTAATGGAGACAATGTGATTTTGGTGGAGGAGCCTTTGCATGGAAGCAACCTCCTAATGGGGTGGGACCCTTGATGAGGGAGCTCCTCAAATATATAATGGAAGAGATGGAAAGAAAAGGGGGAGATTGGAGATTATATTCTTTGTGGTCTGTTTAGACTTCCTACATACTTTGGATATTTAGCTAAGTTTGCTGCACTGCTTAGTGCAAGGGTTTTTCCAGGTGGGGATTCCCTACTCTTTCTTGGAGATCTTGTCTATGAAATGTAAGAGGAGATTTTTGAGCTGAATTTTCCACTACATAGTGTTGGGCCAAGCACTTACCTTCAGCAAAAATGCATTCCCTCCAGAAAACTGCATTGTTTCTTAAGGTGCACAGTGGGAGGGGTCAAAACCCCATTTTGAGGAGCTAGTTTCCCAAGAGGAGGATCAACCTTTCTATGGGAAATCTAGGAAAAGAGTCTATAGCCATTTCTTTGCATGTACAGCCATCATTATGAATATTTTTATCTATACATCATGATTCAGCTACAGATCTGCAACAAATTTCTCTTGTATATCTTTTCTGTCAAGAAACCTTTGCCGAGTCTTCTTGGATCTGTATAAAAGAGATTATATCTCTCTTTTATGCCTCATTGAGTAACATAATAAGAATATCTGATTTATCTTCCTATTTTCTTAGTTTTACCTCCATTAAACTGCGCATTCTCTTATGCAGTAATTTCTGTGTGTTGCAGTCTTGGGGTTTTGTCAATTTTAAGCTATTTTGAGCATGGGAGGCCTATTTAACTAGGCTAAAGGCATTTATTTCTGAAAATATTTTTCATGCATGTCATATATTGTTTATTATAAGGGAAAATACCATTATTTTTCATTTTTATAACTCCATATTCAGAAAATAACGTTTTTGGGGCCAAAATTGTTGCTTTTCCCCATTTGGTGACATTGTATAAAGACATAGTTTGTTGCTGCGATTTTTATATGATGGATATGTGTTTAAATACACTACATGAGTTGATTACTTGCTGCTCTCCAACTTTGGAATAACTTAGGGTATTCTTATTGTTGTATAAAATCCCTATTTTGGGATATTACAGTGGTATCAGAGAAACTTTCTTGGCTCAGCTTGTGAGCTTCAAAAATTATGGAGTCTTCTCATGGGGAGGAGGAGATCTACAAGAGAGATCAAAACAAACCTTTACTAACTGGAGAAATGAGGTTCTCAAAACTTCTCTTTCCAAATCTGCAGGGTGGAAGCAAGGGCATCAAAGAAATGAGGAGGGAGAAACCTGAAAATCCCTCAACAAGATCTATACAAGAGGAAGGTTCTAACTCCTCATCTTATGGATATGAGCACTCAGCCATATCATCAGACCTACCATGTTCTATCCGCAATTTCTTCATGAAGAGTAAGAAAGGAGATGTGCCAAAGAGAGATACTCTTGGTGATTATTTGCAGGAGTATGAAGCTCAATCTAAGGAGTTCAAAGATCACTTGAACTTCCAAGGGTTATGCAAGATCAAGGAGGACATAAGCAGAAAGGGGAAGCAGTATGGTGTGGGTAGATTCTTTCTATCTACTTTTGATGGATCACCTAAATGTCTATTCAGGGTTTAGGTGGAGGAGCTAGGCTACTTTGTGCAACAACATCAAGTTTCAGAAATTGAAGCCATCAAAGTAGCAGTGCTACATTTTGAAGGTAAATCATATTCTTGGTGGTTGTTTGAATATTTTTCCTTAATAAATGAAATTACACCTACTCATGCAAATTTTATTGAGAGATTAGTAGAGAGGTTTGATGAAGCTTCATGTATAACATCTTCTATTGAAACTATCAAACCATATCAAACAAATATTTTGCATGAGTTGGAGGGGTCTATAAATCCAACTCCATTTCTAAAAACCATGGAAGAGGGTGTAAGCTTGTTTGATACCTTGCCAAGGGAAAGATCTTCGTTTGATGAAGGGATTTCTTCTCAAGAGGAAGGCATGAATATTTCTCCTTCAATAGAATACCGAGATCTAAGGTCTCTTATTGATGATGGGGCAACTTCAACTATTGAAGAGGAGGAAGGAAAAACAGAAGATGATAACATAGTCATAACAAGAGCACCTCAAGCACCTCTTGACTGGAGAAAAAATAAAGTTTTCTCTCAACTATGTGAAGAATTTGCATACTTGGCTAAGGAAGGAGCCTTGGGAAAAGTTAGCATAGTGAAGAGAATCTCCAATAAATTTAGAAGAGAGGTAAGCAATTTTCTAAAATGGACATTGCTATCTCCCACTCAGTTATCTCCGCTGAGAAAGAAGAAATCAGAAATTTATGATGGTATGGACATGAGGACACATGGAAAACCCATATCTTTGGGGCAGCCCATGGTATTCTCATTTTCAAAAGAGATTTCTGAACATGACAAGAGGTTATTAACACTCTTGCATGCATGGGCCAAATTCAGGAAGTTTTGGAAAACAAGGACTTTCCAAGGGGAGGTTGACTTCCATTAACTTCAATCTTGTCTTGGACAAGATTAGCTGCAAAGGAGGCAACAAAAGGAATATTTAAAGCTCCAACATGTGATTTTGACATCAATCATGTCAAAGAGGAGAGCCATGATATGACAAGGGCCGCATTTCAGACTTCTATAATGTTGTCATTGTTGGGGAGCCTAGATCCTTATTGGGGTTCCCAACTCTTGATTGAGTACTCCAAGGACCTTTTCACATGCAAGCTGCTTGATGGGAAAGTAATGGATGGGATGTATAAGGTAGTTGAGGGAGTCATTTATTCACATGATCAGATCTTTTTGGCCAAATACTCCAAGCTCAAGGAGAAACTACTTCATACAATCTATGAGATCTTGCTCTACAAACCCACTGGTTTCATTAAAGCATACCATACTATCTTGGATGGATTCATGTGGGAGAATTTCAAAGAAGAGGTGCACTCTCATATGAAGAAGTGCATAGATCATTTGCTGGTTGGGGAGTAACATAGCTCTTGGGAAGAGTTATCATCTACACCTCTTTACTCATTGAGTGTGAGAGGGAACTCATCCATGAGTTACCTCACTGATGTAAAACAAGTATATGGAGGAACTTGTCTTTCTGAATATTATGATGTATCTCCTATATGCTTATATTTTTCTAACACTCCTTTGTAGGACATTGCTCCAAGAGGGGGCACTATATATGATGGGTTTCATGGGCCACTCAAGGCCATGAACTATGCTGATGCAGGTCATTCCTTGGAGGATCTTGGAGATTTATTATATTCTTCATGGTGTGATTATTTTACTCCAACTATGATGCACCTTCTCCAAGCATGCAAGAAGGAAGGATCAACAAACAAGTGTTAGGGAAGGAACTTGTCATCTTCTATTCTATGGCAGCTAAGAGTAAAACTGCACTAGTTGCACATGAGGAATCATCTTCCTTCTCCTTTATTATATATGGCAGCTAGCATGATTCTAATCATGCTTCCATATGCTAGAAATGTTCTTACTTTTGGGGACATGATTGGAGGAGAGACACATTGGTGGAATGTGTCCTTGGGAAGAGGAACTTCCCACATTTTCTGCACTACATGTTCTAAAGGTAGCATGGGGAGAGATATGGCTACCATGGTAAATCACTTGTTTCTCCATAAGGTAGGCCATATGATTGTTTGGAGCACTTGGGAAATCCCTCTCATAAGTATTTGGGAGGAGCTTTATTATGAACTACCAAGATGGGAGGTAATTCATTTCATTTGGATGATAGCATGGAGGTGGGAGACCTTCATTGATTATGGAATTCCCTATGATTGTCATCCCTTATATATTGAGAAGGCCACAAGGAGAAAAGGGGAGATTTTGGAACACCCTTGCAGTTGCTTGAGGACAAGCAACATTTGGGAGGGGGAAGACTATAATATTCCTACATTAGCTTACAGCTAATAAGAATATTAATTTTTCTTTTAAAATCTAGATGGATGAATAAATGGGCAAGGAGGCTCATAAATTGCTCAAGTATGAATAAAAATCCCTCATAGTGTGAAAAGGGATCATGAAATAACTAGATCAAGCATCCACATGTGTGAAAATTTTCTAAACTATGTGGACAATGTCAAGTTTGACCAAGTCAACAAAATTTATTCTCAAAGAGTGGATCCTAAATAAAGACAGCTCAATGTGAATGAAAATCAAGCTAGCTAGTCAAAATGAAGACACCTTGAGTGTGAAAGGACAGAAGGCATGAAAAATCAATCAAGGATGACCCTATCAAGATTGATCAAGTCAAGCTTGACTAAATAAAACTGCGCTGTAACGTGATTTTGGTGGAGGAGCCTTTGCATGGAAGCAACCTCCTAATGGGGTGGGACCCTTGATGAGGGAGCTCCTAAACTATATAATGGAAGAAATGGAAAGCAAAGGGGGAGATTGGAGATTATATTATATGTGGTCTGTTTATACTTCCTGCATACTTTGGTGTTTAGCTAAGTTTGCTACACTACTTAGTGCAAGGGTTTTTCCGAGTGGGCATTCCCTACTCTTTCTTGAAGATCTTGTCTAAGAAATATAAGAGGAGATTTTTGAGCTGAATTTTCCACTACCTGGTGTTGGGAAAATCACTTACCTTCAGAAAAAATGCATTCCCTCTAGAGAACTTCGTTATTTCTTAAGGTGTGCAATGGGAGGGGTCAAAACCCCATTTTGAGGAGCTAGTTTCCCAAGAGGAGGATCAACCTTTCTTTGGGAAACATAGGAAAATAGTCTACAGCCATTTCTTTGAATTGAAAACCATAATTATTTAGAGATTTAGCTATACAGTGTGATTCAGCTACAGATCTGCAGCAACTTTCTCTTGTATATCTTTTCTGTCAAGAAACCTTTGTCGGGTCTTCTTGGATCTATATGAAAGAGATTAGATCTTTGTTTTATGCCTCATTGAGTAATATAATAAGAATATCTTATTTCTCTTCCTATTTTTTTATTTTGACCTCCATTAGACTACGTAGTCTCTTATGCAGTAATTTCTGTGTGTTGCAGTCTTGGGGTTTTGTCAATTTTAAGTTGTTTTGAGCATGGGAGGCCTGTTTAATTAGGCTAAAGGAATTTGTTTCTAAAAATATTTTGCATGCATGTCCTATATTTTCTATTATAAGGGAAAAAACCATTATTTTTCACTTTTATAACTCCATGTTCATAAAATAACGTTTTTGGGGCCAAAATTGCTACTTTTCCCCACTTGGTGACATTGTATAAAGACATAGTTTGTTGTTGTGATTATTTTATGATGGATATGTGTTTAAATACACTACATGAGTTGATTCATTTATGCTCTCTAACTTTGGAATACCTTAGGGTATTCTTATTGTTGTAGAAAATCCCTCTTTTGGGATATTACACTTTGAGCTGTGAGATGCTCATTGAGAAAGTGTCATATAGAAAGGAGAAAATATTCCTTATCTCAAGATGTCTACCATATATCATATTTTCCTCAATGGATTCATGAATGAGTCTGCCACATGATTTCTCCCATAAGGAATGGGTCCTTTTCTTCTCACTGCTGCTCATTAACAACGTTGTAGATCTGCAAGGTGATGCATGTGTTGTCTCAAAGAAAGGCACAATGTTGAACTTGTAGCCGACCATTGTGCATAGGATCATACTCATCCCATTTTCTAGAAATCCACATTCAAGTCAAGGGGTTGAATTTAGTTTACCTATGACAAACTAGGATGGTTATTCATCTCTTCCTTTATTAGATCAAGGGTCCTCTGCGCAGTGATATGATGCTGCTCCAAATCAACATGTTGTTATAACCCTTGGTTATGAATTGGCCCTCATGGAATGTCCCCATAAGTTTCAATAAGAGGTACTAAAACAATATGAGATGAAAGTGGTTGCATACCTTGGATCAACTGATGTGTGGAAACCTCTTTCAAGGCCACAAGAGTTCCTCCAACCGGAACAATAGATTCTCCAATTGCTGGTAGTGATGATGGCTGCACTTCTACAAGTGTACCAGCGCTAGTATCTATCTCCTCCTCATAATGCATCTCATCAATCATGCAAGGGGCTCCAAATGTCAAGAAATCAAGACAATATTGCAAATATGCAAGTGATCATCCTCTTGATGTAATCACATCTGTAGCTGGTGGTGGTAGAGGCTCCTCCTCTTGAGTGTTAATGAGAACATCTTCTCTTGAATATTCATGCACTATCCCCTTGATGATGGGAGATGTCACTATGTGAGATGTCTCTTGTTTCTTTCTACCATATCTCTTCTTTAGACTTTGCATAAAATCTGCATAAGCAGACATTTCCATGTGTGATACATGACTAAACCACCAATTCCTTGCTTTACCATCTATGTGTAGCGCTACAAACTCCACAACCTCTCTTTCTGATATAGGATATTTAAGAAAGAATGTCAATAATTATTCCCTCCAATCCCTTAATGTGCTTGTGGAAGACCCATCAAATTTAGGCAAGAATAATCTATGCTTCTTTCTTCTATTGTTGCTTCTGGATCTCATCTCTTCTTTGAGTTGCAGAAACTGTTGGAGAGAGAGATTCTCCTTCAATGCTCTAGACTGTGACTTGTATTAAGACAGATATTCACTTAGGGTCTCATGTCCCAAGTCTTCTACATATTCAGACCAGTCCTCTTTCTCATCAAAGAAAGTGGATCTAGTGGAATAATGTGAAGCTCTTTGCTTCTCCAGTCTTCTTTGTTGCTGAAAAGAAGTGCTAGGACCTTCTTCATCTTGAAACTTTCTTGAGGTTTCTCTTTGCCTTTTTCTTCTTGTTTCATTGATATCCTCATAAATATCCTTCATAGATCTAAAGGAAGATGAGTCAAAAATTAATCCCTCCATAGTAGATCTCTACTATCTTCTTTTCTTTTTTTGTCAAAACGTCCACAAGCTCAGCCAAAGATCATGCTTTGATACCACTGTAATATCCCAAAATGGAATAATGCATTGATATAGAAACATAATATTTGTAACACAGAACATGTACATGTAAGTTTATGATCAACACAGATATAGATAGAATATTTGAGCCATTTTATTCCAAATAGAAGATTCAGTTACAACAGTGTACAAAATATGAGGTAATCTAGCCAAAGAGAAGGCCTAGAATGACCCTAAAAAGATGCCAAAGAAGTAGGTACTGTGCAACTGGAGATCTACTGGAAGCAAATATTGCGCTCTCCCTTCAACAAATAATGAATATATAACTACAAGATAAAAATTTAAATGAATATCTAAAGAAATATGGAGCTCTGATGATGCCAAGATTCTAGATCTGGGCTCTATGATGGTAACCCAAGATAACCCAAAAACGATTTCTCAAATCTATCAATCTAAGAAAACCACCATCTTGGGGTTTCACTATAAAACTACTGGGTATGCAGATCTAAAGCTAGATCTAACAAATATATGACTAAAATAGGTCACAATATCATATCTAATCTTGAAGGGCTGATCCCTTCACTAGATCCCCAAGTTGGAAGGTCAAGATCTAGCTCCTCAATCATCCTCTAAAGATTGTAGCTACTGCTACACAACTGCTCATAAAAAATGAATTGTAAAGGAATGAGGCTCTCTAGCTTGCTGCTAAGATGTGAAATGTAGCTCATAATTGATGGAAATAATGAATACAATTTGAAGGAATGGTCCTCCACTGGATTACTAGCTGAAATACTAGTAACTTCATTCCTCTTTTGGATCTACAAGAATGGACTGCACAATTCCGAAGGGATTACTGCTGCTAGGAGATGAATAATAGATGGCCTGATGCATGATATAGATCTGAAGCACTAGAAGGCTGATCTTGAAGCTCAAGGTGATAGGATGAATCCTTCATTGGTTCCTTAACTGAAATATTGAAGGACAACCTCCTCCTCTCAAGCTGATATTCAGAAATGTGCAATTTCTAAATATGGATGTTCTGTAGAAATTAGGAACAATATTGCACCAATTCTTGATGATGAATGAAGTACAAGACTCTTTCAAGATCTACTCAATGAATGAGGTGGGATTCTCGCTCGAGAACACCCTGTGCTAAACAACACTGCAACTTAGCTAAACATCATAAGATTGCATGGAATGTCAAATAGCAACTCCGGATCTAAACAAATCATACATCAATAATAATCTAAAACATCCCTTCTATGTTGCCTTCATCTTCATTATATATTTTTTGAACCTTCTCATGCCTTGGCCCACCTCTTAACTACGTTGTACATGTGGACATAAGTCTCCATGTTGACTGCGCGGTCTCTTCATGATCTCCATCATGTGTGAATTTACTTATCACCATTTCCATCATGTGTGCATTAATGCACCACTTCCTTCATCACCTCATCATAAATTATCTATGATATTACCTTTGATTCCTTCCAAGATCTTAGTTGACTGCTTCAACCTTCATGATCTTTCTCATTAGTGAGACATGATCTCCACTCCTTTCACAATAAGTAGTTGCTCCACTACTCCATTATGTATATCTAGATTTGAAATATCCACATACACACATCAAAAGTGGATTTTATTTATCTTTGGGGTTTGTGGGTCCCTCCAACATCTTATTTACTTAATTAATTATGGAAATTAAGAACTCTGATATTCCAAATATCATGTGAAAATTTAGGAATATTACAGGAAATTTATCCTCCAACTTCTCTCTAGTGTACCATTTAGCTTAGCCTGGAACTTGTCCCTTCAACCCAATTTTCGAAAGTTCATGCTACCCCTATCTTATAGTTCTAGACCTCTTATACAAAATTGTGTCTTCTGTCAAATTTACCTGAGCTGATGGTGCCAAATTCTCCACAAAAGGTGGGACCTATTCCTCTTCCTAATCTAGCATATAAGGCTGATAGAGTTTCAAGTTCTCTACATTCACAGCTGAGCAAATGTGCATATATCATGGTAAACTCAGTCAATAAGAATGATCACCCAAATTTTCCATTCTATCAAAGGAACCATACCTCATAGCCTTGATTTTCTTACCAAGGCCCTACAACCTCTCCTTGTTCAATTATAGCCATACTCTATCTCCCACCTTGAATAATTTATTTTTTATGTATCGATAATTCCTGGACTTATACTTCTCCTATGAATTCAACAATGTTTTCTGTATTTTTATATGGATCTACCTAATATTATCTATAAATTTTTCATCCCTAAAAGCATCTCTTGTAATATCTTCCCTCACTCCTTGCTACCCATATGCAATATCCAAAGGTGAAGGTGGAAAATGTCCAAAAAAAGTTTGAAATTAGGAATTTATGTGAGAAGTCTGGATTGTTCTATTGTAAGAATTTTGTATATATACCATATTTTCATCTCAATTCTTTGGATACTTCTATTTTTTTCCCCTCATAATTTTCAACAAATTTATATTGACTACTTATGTCCTCCCATTTTTCTGTGGATGGAATGTTATTGATCTCTTTAAATTTGTGTCCATCTTCTCCCACAATGTAGTCGAGAATGCACTGAGAAATCTTGTATCCCTATCTAAAATTATTCTCCTTGGTATCCCAAAGTGCACCCATACGTGTATAAATAACATTTTTTTTTGCTTCTTTCTTATTGATGGTCTTTTACAAGGCATCAGGACAGACATCTTGTTGAACATGTCAAATATCACAAATAGGTAGGCACACCCTTCATGTTTGTTGGTAAACCTTCCACAAATTCCATGGAAATTCTTTCCCAAGGATGAGTAGGTACAATTAAGGGATGATATAGACCATTTTTTAGTTTCTAGGCTTGTTGGTACAACAAAGCATGCATCCTCTTATGAACCTAGCTACTCGCTCTTGCATCTTGGGCCAATACACATACCTCTGCAAGTTTTCCATGATATTTTCTACACCAAAGTGCGTTTCAATATTGGATGTTTGATCCTCTATAATCATCCACACAAATGAAACCTTTTGTCCTTATTAATTTTATGGACATTGAAATAAACTTCTAGTTGTTTAAACCAATGATTCAACTTCATAGTGTCTAGTGAGCCCTGGTATTGCACCAGGAGTGTTGCAACTCCCAGAGGCTACTAAAATTTAAGTATCAACCCAAGGCTTGTACAAACATGGAGGTAACAGTGCTATATTCACAACATATGATCTCTACCCATGCCATCCTCATCTTAGTTCTACCATGAGGTTCTAGTAACTAGGGCTACTATGAAAGAGGAAGTTTGTCACACTTCTAAATGCAACCTAAAACTAAAAGTATATCATAACCACTAATTTTTTGGTAAGAAAATAATTTACACTATATTGAACTCATTTATCTATTTAATGTGTACTTCTGCAATGGAAAATACTAGCACTTATTCTAATTACAAGTAGGGAAATTATACTAGATTTCATTAAGCTTGTAGACTACCTAATTGATTTGAAAAAAGGGAATTAATATATCTTTGCACGTACACTGAATCAATGAATGGTTGAATTCTATCTATTGCATGATAGCTACTGTAACCCCTTGAAATGTAATAAAATGTGATAGAGAGAGAGAGAGTAAATAAGAAAACGAGGTGAAACTATAATGCCTTAGAATGTACCTAATGATGGCCCTCATCATCATCACCCCCCTAATTTTTCCTCATCCTCTAAGAAACTCAGTCATCTCTCTTGATTTCCTTCAAATCTCTAGTAGCTTCTCTGACATCCCAAGGTAGCATGGAAGGGGTTCCTTCCGGTGGTAAAAAACCTACATTATTTTCTTCTTCTTCCCATTCCTTATGATCCTCAATTATCTCTCTTCCTTCATGTAGCCCCAATAGAAAAGGTGGGCTTAAATTTAATCCAAACCATTGGATCTTCATTCTCTACATCTCTCTTTTGTAGGAGGGTTCTCTTTCTAAGGCAAATCTCAATCAATCCGTGGTATGGTAATCCAGGTTATTTAAGCTAAGTGGTAGACCATGCCATCTTCTTTGGAATGCCATTACACTCTCCTATCCTGGTAATCTAGATATGTTTGAAAATGTGAAATTTCTTGTACTTGGGTGTCAAGGTACGTATATGCAAGTTTAAAATCATTTGATATCATCTGGTGATTTTTTGTGACACTTCTAGGGCTGATGATTTCCACCCTAATTAGGATGGGTTCTCTTTATTCTCTCTTCATCACCCTCTTGAATTCCTATGCCCTTGTTCCTTCATTTTTCACCCAAGATGAAAAGGCCATCAGTTGCATATCACCCAACCTCAAATTTGGGTCCCAGATGTTCACGTTAGTCAGAATAAGGTTGTGCATGTAGAATTATGCCAATCTGGCTCTCTCTTACATACTAGTTAGATTATAGAATCGAATGAATTTCCAATAGTTTTGAAAGGGAAATGAACCATGTTGTGCTAAGGTTTTGATATGAAACTGTAACCATTGCTCTTTCAAATAGATGGAATAATAATTTGAAGGGTGTCTTTATTGTATTTCCTCCATGCAAATATCTACCATAATGGAAATTTGTTTGTCCTTTTGTTGAAATTTCCCCATCAGTCTCATGTTATCTTCTTGTGCCTCCCGAAACTGTTCTTTTAATATCGATTCTATGAGTCTGACATCAGTTAGGCTCCTCCTAATTTCACTATTTGTTTCTTCCATTAGTTCCACATCTTCAACATTTCTGTATTTTTCAATTTACATCCACTTGTGGATGTGCCCCCTTTCTCTTTCTAGCTCATAAAAGAGGTTAATGGAGAAATTCTCAGTGATCTACCTCCCTCCTTCAATGAACTGATAGTAAGATCTTAAACTGGGTTTTGGGATATGTTGTTGGAGCTCTATGATGTCTTTCTAGAAATTCTGTGGAGTGGTTGCTTCTTCTTGTGGATGTTTTCCTACAATTTGTGCCTCCACTTGTACCTCTTGTTTTTCAATTTTGGAGCTCGTACCTTCTATTTATGCCTCTTGTTCTTCAATTTGGGCACTCTTCCCTTCTATTTGTGCCTTTGTTTCTTCAAGTTGGGAACTCTTCCCTTTTATTTGAACCTTTTTTTTTCAATTTGGGAACTCTTCCCTTCAATTGGTGTCTTGTGTTCTTCCCATTGTGCATTCTTCTTTTCCTGTAGCACTTTATGCCTTTCTTATAGAAGTATTTGTATTTTCTGTAGCACACCCTGTCTTTCCTATAACACACCCTATTTTTCACGTAGCATCTATTTTTCTCCCTCTTGGAGGTTTGTGGGAAGTTCTGATTGTTTCAAGGATGCTAATCTAAGGGAGTGCCTTCTTGCATATTTCATGGGCATCTTTTATGTTGTATTGGGGGAAGTGACTTCTTGAATATTTCCTTCTTTTAGCCCTTTTTATTCCCTCTTTCTAGGTGACTCCTAAATGGAGATGGGGCTCCCTATTGGAATTTTTGGCCTTCCCTGTTTCACCCTTGTTCTTTTCCTAGTTTTGAAATACATGGGAGTCTATCTTTGCCTCTTCCTTTTTGGTTTCAAAAGGGTTCTTAGAGTGGCTAAAGTGGAAGCCACTTCCTTCTTAGTGTTTCCTAGTGAAAGACTGGTTTGTTCAGGGGATATATCAACGGTATTCTTGGGCCTGCAAGCCTCCTCCTCTTCTACCTTCTCTTCTTCCTTCTCTTTACTTTTTCTCTCTTCCCATTCATCCTCAGTGTTTCCTTCCTCTGTTTCTATCTCTTCTTATTATTTTGTCCTATCAGTCTCTTCCTCCCCTGTTTTAGTGTTCCTATCTCCAAGGCTAGAGGTAGGGGTATAACTAGAGGTGATGTATTGTGTCCCTATTAGAGTTTCTCTTTCCATGTCAATTAATTGGACCATAATACAAAAATTCTTAGCTTGTTTAAGGCATCCTCCACTATAGTTTTAATCAAACCATGATGGGATAGGTACTGATGTTTTCCTTCTCTAACCATATGGATTATATCTCTGATGGAGTGAAGGAGGAAGTAGGGTATGTTCAAACTTTGATTCAAAGACAAGTCCTCCTTGAATCTCATCTCATCCAACAACCTGAAATGGTAGCCATAAACTACACTGGGTCTTCCTTCACAAGAGATGTACTTCATGATGTGGTAGGCCACCTCATCCCATGGGTAAGGTAAAGTCTCCCTTCTTACCCCATTTTTTTCATTTGTGTTCTCCTCATTTGGTAGAAAGAAGTTTTTCTTGGCAGCAACACTAGTGAACATGTCCTCTCTATTCCATTTGATCCCTAGGAGTAAGGTGGTCACTCTGTTGATCAACTCAGGGGTTATAGTTATGGCTAGTCCTCTCACCCTAGTAGTGGCACTGACATCTGCTTGAGAATGCAAAGCCATTGAAAACTATCGAGCCACCTAATCATCATATCCTTTTACAAACTTGAACAACCCCAACCACTAATTCCTTATGAAAATGTGTACTATAGGAGGGTACATTCTAATTATGTTTGTATCTATGGGTTCTCTCCTATTGAAGCTTCCCCCTATTCAATTTTGGTTGTTTTTAACTTGTGTTAATAGGTATTTTTCTATGGATTGATGTCAAACTTTATTGGTGATAAGGGACCATAAGACTCTTCATCTTTCAAAATGAGTATTTTTATCCCCTATTTCCTCATACAATTTCCTCGATTTCCTTAATGATGGCCGTACTATATGCAAACTGCTATAAATAATTCTTGTGAATTTGATGGGGGTGATTGCCACTTACCTCTGCAAATTGAAGTTCCTAACTAAAGGATGTTGTGTTTGTGTTAATTGACACTTGTGGTGGCTTGCATGTCCCTTCTCAACATTTTGTGGAATTCCTTCAAGCTTCGTGTAGCAGTTGCAGGTTTTCCTGTAGCACTCCCTGCATGTGCAGTTGACTAGTGAGAGGAAATGAGTCGAGGTGTTTTTTATGTTTTTTGAGTGGGCATGGAGCATAGTGCTGATGTGTACCTCACATGAGGTTTCCTTATTTAGACCATTGGCCCCAATCAAGATAATCATTCCCTACTACCTTGTAAACAACTCCCACTTTTTGTTATCTCCCTTCTACTAATGTGGCAGCTCCACGTGGCATGCAACTCCACCAAATCTTTTAGTTCCATTGTCAAGGGTGGACAAGTTAACTGGCTACCTTTTTTCTTCTTAAACCCTCTCTTCTCAACAATAATTCATTTTGTAAATTTATGCATAGCGAGAGGGTGAGGGAGTCATACCTGAGCCTTACTTGGTTTTCAACTAGTTGCAGGATCCTTTATGAAGAGAGATGGAGCACTCGAGTAATCACAGGGGCTGCCTTTTTTTGTTATGTTTTTGTTTTTTGAGTGAGGTGCTTCTAGTATTTAATTGTTGTGTCTTTTGCAGGTACCTCATGGAGGCCTCAAGTTGATGTTGTTGATGTAGCTTCTTCCTTGGAGTCCTATGTTGATCTCCACGATCAAATATTCAACTTGCTTCTGCTGCTTTGGATGTGCTAAGTAGTGGTTGAATGGTTCTGGTGTATGGAAAGGTGTGCTACAGGAAGATATTATATTCCTGTAGCAGTCTCATTTCTACAGTTCTAGAGCTCAAAATGATATGAGGTGGTGAGGAAATGATGTGGAATTGTTGGGTGTGGTGTTAGGATGCTAGGGTGGTGGTTTCATTTAGGAAAAAGATGAAATAAAAGGCCATGTGTTTAAGTTAAAATAATTTGTATCATAGTGGCAGAATAGAGGGTTAGACAAGGGGATATTTATGCATGGGATGAAATGATGGTTAGGGTTGGTAGGCATAGGTGGGGTGATACTTTTCATGCCCATTTCTACGATCAGAGAGCCTTGTGTGAGTGCATGTGGCCTTGTCCTTTATTCCTGTAGGTTCTCAAGACTTCTTGAAGCACTACAAGATTTTCTATATCTTTCTAGGACACCCTGTAGCAGTAGAGAGATAGGATGAAATTCAAATTGTTTTCTCATAGGCTGGTAGTATTTGATGGACGAATGAGTGCTAGATTTTGATGTGGAGTGAATAGGTAGAGGAGAGAGAGAGAGATTGAATAATGGTGTACCCTTATCCATATTTTCTTGTTCAACAACCTACATAATAGAAATAGGTTAATTCCTTGGCATCATTTGATTCTTTTGTATTTTTATCATTTGTTTTTTTGAAGGTAGGTAGGCTACCTTAGAAGAGGTTTTCACCCAACAAGCCTAACTTGGGTGCCTCTTATAAATTTTAATCCTGTAAAAATTGACAAGTAGAGGGATCCCCTACTCATATATGGTCCTGATTTGAACAGATCCATTGCCATGGCATTTCTCTATCTGATAGGGTCCTAGCCATCTGGTCATTCATTCCCCCTTGAAGTCCTTGTTGGTGTAGGATTCCCTAGCAGGGATTTTGGAACAATTTTGTAATATTTTGTAATAATTGAGTCTAGCTTAGGGGCTTTGGGGTGGGTCAAAACTCCCAATGAATTGTAATGGGTCAAAAGGTACACCAAGAGTCCGCAAACCATGGTTTACAGACCATAGAATAACGCAGGCTAATATGTTATAAATAGATGGATAAATCGAGTTTAGGGGAGGCTAAGTTTTGGAAAAACTTGGATACAGACTTGTGGATCTTTTTTGTTGATTTTCTGGGTAAGGGATTATGTTGGCTATGTGCACGGAGACCCTGAGTCCTACTGTGTGCGGACCCCATTGGCTGTGTGCACGGGTTAGTAGATAGTGTCTATAAGCTGGATCTGAATGTTAATGAATGAGAAGACTGTTTGGAATAGCCGATGTGTTCTATGTTATGATTATTCGCTATGCTCTGTGTTATTTATATATGTTTGCTGCATACTAATGATTATTGATGCACACGTGGATGTGATCCTATATAAGAAGATGAATGCATATATCTGGTTAGGTTTGGTTGTTTTTCTTCTGTTAAAATGCTATTGAATGATTTATGTAATATTCCCAATTAGTCATGAGCTAATTCGAATATTCAATTTTGTTTTATTTCTTTGTTTAAAGAATAAGAGGGCAAAGGAGGTCCAAAATTCTCCTTAATAATGAATAAATAAATGCCAAATGTGAAAGAGACAAATCTTGGCAGCTTAATTAAAGCACCCTTGGTGTGAAAGGGGCTGGATCACTTTGACTGGGTCAACCTTGACCAAATCAACATCGTTGTTATGGAGGAGTGGCCATCAATGAGGGACAACACAGTTTTAGATGGAGATGCTTTGTGTGAATGTAGTGATCTTTTTGGATGAGGCTTAGGGTTTTCAAGCTCATATTCTATTTAAGGAAGAGGATGGCATCCATATGGGGGTTGATGTATATGATATTTATCAATATATGGCTTTTTTAGCATATATCTTTCTCTTGCTGTTTAGCTGAGATAGAGTGTTGTTTAGCACAGGGTGTTCCTGATCGGGAATCCCACCTCTTTCCTTGAGAGGCCTCTTAGAGGAGTCTTGCACTACATTTTCCACTCTCTGGCTTAAGGCAAAGCTTCTTCTTTCAACTTCAACACAGATCATGTTGAGGATTTGGTTTTCTTTGCAAGCTACAGCAAGTGGAGACTATATCTCTAGATCTAGGCCATTTCAGTGCTCATTTTTAGTGGAGGAGGTTTCTACTTCATTGGGAGGACAGTATTGAAGGGCTTTGAGCTCATTTTCAGATCTTGGCATCAGGTCAACCACATATTCATCCCTACAGTGCATTTTTACTACCAGATTTTCATTATTTCTGTAGGAGGAGTTGCAGGGTGGTTTAGCACACCATTTGGAGACTTGGTTTTCAAGTGTTGGGGATCTGCCCTTCACTTTGGAGATCTATTGGAGAAGGCTATTATATTGTTCATATTAGATCAGCCACACTTTCTAGATCTATATTTTTCAGTAGATCTGCAGTCTTACATCTCATATCTACAATTTGTACTCGATGTTTTGCTGAAACCCTTGAGGGGTTCTTTAGAGGAGCTGGTATAGTGCATGGATATGATATATATCTAACTTTTGATGCACATATCAGCTCTAGATATGATGTATAATCAATTGTTGTAGCAGAAGAAATAAATTAACATTGTAAGGGTTTTCTAGCTTTTATATATGGTTGCAACACCTCATATTGAGGGACTTTATTCATTGGAGGCTTGTATTTACTATTACGCATCTTATGGGCCATATTTTATACATATTTTTCTGCTGTAATAACATATGAAAGGTCTCCATATTGGCCTCTTTCTTATTAAATGATGATTTTCATTATTGTTCCAACATTTTGCACTATATTCCTGCTTTTCCCATTCAGGAATATTACAGTGGTATCAAAGCATAATCTTGGCATAGCCTATGCATTCTAAAAGCCAATATGTCATCTAAAGAAGGAGAGCCTCTTATTGATAGAGAGAAGAGGTATAAAATAATAAGCCACAAAATATTTGATTATACAAATGAAAAAGAAGACAAGGGTAAAACCATTTTATCTGGAGGTGAAGATGAAGAGAAGGAGTTGCTAAGATCCTTCTTAGAGCCATGCAAGACATTGCTAGATAGATCAAAGAGATGAGGATGGACAGATTCAAGGAATCCCCCTAAGGATTTCATCATGGAGAAGGCTCTAGCATGTCTCATCACTAGAATGATCAACCAGGGCATCAACCACAAGTTTCCCAATGCTCTACCATGCCTACCTTTTTGGCTATGGGAAATGAAGGGTTTTAGGAGCAAGAATCCCTTGATGACTAATTTATGGAGTATGAATTTCAAACTCAGATATTCAAGGACCACTTGAGTTTTCAGGAGTTTTTTTAAATCAAGGACAGTAGAAGACCAAGGCATCATCATAGAGGTGGTGGATTCATTCAGAATCATGATCTACACCACATTATGGGTAGATTATTTTTACCCAAATTTTATGGGTCATCCAAGTGTACTAAAAAATCTTGGGTAGAAAAACATGACATCTACTTTTAGTTTAACAAGTTTCCAGAAATGGAGGCCATTAAGATTGCAGTGTTGCACCTTGAGGGTGAAGCACATGACTAGTGATTCCATGGCTTGTATACATTGGGTCATGCCAATGTGACTGCTTATTTAGATTTCACTAGAAGGCTGGTGGAAATATTTGATAGAAGAGATCCTGAAGCACCATTCATGAGCCTTACAAAGTTGAAACAATCAGGTAATGCAGAAACTTACATTTTTTAATTTTTAAGACTTTCTGTTATGGTTCCTGATTTGTCTGCAGCAAGAAGGGTGTACATGTTCATCGATGGGTTAGATTAGCATCTTCATGGGTTGGTTAACTCTACCAAACCCACTGCCCTACATGATGCCATTGAAAGGGATAGAGACCTTCAAGATGCCTTTCCAAAAGAAAAGGCAACATTTCAACATAAGCCCTCTTTTCCATCAAAGGGAAAGGAAGAAAAGGCTGCTCCTTCAAAGGAGATTCAAGACAAGAAACCTCTTGATGATGATGTCTGGAGAGATCTAAGAAGAAGGAATCTTGGATTCAATTGCCAAGAATCATGGGCACCTAGACATATATGTGTAGCTAGAAAATCATATTACATATAGGCCTTCTCAGATGATGAGGAGGAAGAAGAAAATGAACCAAGAAGAGGTCACAACGCTGACACTGTAGGAGGAGAACCAACACCATTAGGATATGGGAATGGATCATTTGCTCCTATTGGAGGGGCTCTGGAGTACCTAATTAATTAAACTTAAGAGTTCAAGGTTCCATCATGAATCAAAGTGTTTCTGTTTCGGTTGATAGTGGGGCTACCACAATTTTATTGATGCCTAACTAGTGCAAAGGAGGGCAATACCCATTGATGCTTTTGAGTGATTTTTTGTTTTGGTCCCAGGAGATAGAAGTATACAATGCATGCATTATTTCCCATCATTATCAGTCACCATGAGAGCATATACATTTATTGATCACTTCTTTGTTGTTGACATACCTGACACCAATGTGATATTGGGTGTTCAATGGTTGATTACTTTGGGGAAAGTCGCCACTGATTGGGAGGCTTTGCAGATGGAATGGGTGGATAAAAAGAGTGATAAGACTCAAATGATTAAAGGCATGCATACATATCCCTCACATACAACTTCCACATAGAAATCGGAGATGGATTTGCGTAGTGGAAGCAAGGACCTTACAGTCCCATCTATCATGCTCATGATATTGTTGCATGGGATACTATTATCTAGTGGAAAACCACCTAGGAGGCCACCTGATTCAAATATTGTGAGGAATGACTCACAACATGATGCTCCAAGCATAGATCCAGGAGGGATGGGAGCATTGGAATACCATAAGACAGCGTTGGGAGTCTTGGGTAGGCTCAAGGAGGAGGGAGACATTCTCCCAACATCATCATTACACACTCTCATTTCAGACTCTGCGCTGTGGGAGGAGAAGCATGGAAGGAATTACCTTACAACATGTACCTTTGACATGGCAGATGTCCTGGAGGAGAACAACCATATAACAGACAATCCTTTTGATAGATCATCAACACTTTCACTATGGGAGATTGATCCCTATCGGAAATCCCAACTGTTGGTGGAGTATTCCAAGGATCTTGATACATGCATGATACTCAATGACCAGCTACATGAAGAGGGATATTCAGTCCAAGGAGGAGTCATCTATTATCATGGTAGGATCTTCTTATCTAGAGCCTCCAAGCTCAAGGAGAAGTTACTACAAAGATCTTATGAGGAGTTATTTTTCAGCCACACATATTCCATGAGATTCTACAACATAATCATGAGAAGCTACACTTGGAAGGGCTTTGAAGGAAAACTATTTCAGAATTTTCAAAGATGCATGAACCATGTGGATTTGGGATAGCAACATAACTCTATAAAGGATTTAATTCAACCACCTCTTTCTTCTTTTCTATTGGCTCGAGGGGTCCTAACCCAAGTTCGGTAAGCAAGGTTTTCCAACAAACCCCTATACTACTAGCCTTTTCGGCAGTGACCTTGATCCAGGTGGATATTGGTGGTCACCCTCCTATTCCACTTGGGGCTCCACCATTGTCTATTTCAGTTTTTCAGTTTCGGCACAGTTTACTATTTTTAGCAGTTTTTCGGGTCCTAAACTTCCGGAGCCGTTTTGAGGCCCTAAACGACGTTTTTTGGGAAAACAGAGGGCAACATGGGTCCATGGACCGATGTTGCCCATTCCAAATTCGTAGTCCTCGGATAGATCTTTCTAACGAGGTATGGTACGCGTCAAACGGAGATCGTATGCCAAAGTTACGCCCCTGGGAAGTTGAAACACCAATTTACCCAAACGGGGCCCATAGTTTTGGCGCTTCATCTCCTAGGGTTAGGGTTTTGGCTGTTTAGGATTTCCCATTGTTTCTAAATGATAAATAGGCCCTCAAGCCTCATTGTAACTCAGTTCAGAGGCCTGTAGCCGCCACATCTCTTCTTAGAGATAGCTACCAGCGCCCTAGCTAGTTTTATTTCCATTCTGTCTGTAAGAAAAATTCAGTTCGTTGATATTAATGAAATGAAGTGTTATTTCCACTGCATCTCTGTATTTATGGTTATATGTTTATTCTGTTGCGTTCCTGCATAAATCCGGATCAGACCTGCTTTCGTAGGTCAAAGTATCACTCAAAGTAGTATGGGTGGGTGCTGGAACTAGGTTTCCGCACCCTGAGAAAGGATGGGTAAAGCAAGTAGAGCATTGCCAGATCTTGTAATCCCCAATTACCTTATTATACGTAGAGTTAATTAAATATCTATTCGCATCCACATGCACTATATTTATAGTTATACGCTTGTTATATCATCAACACAGCAGTACATAAACAAAACATAACAGATCTAGATCCAAGAACATAGTACCTAGATCTTTCGCAGCTTAAGGATAGAAAACCCACAATACAAAAATTACCAGTAATTCATATAACAGTACTCACAGGTTCAGTTCTCTAACAATCTTTTTCATTCATTCATTCATCAATTCTTCCTTACAATTCCAATTCCCTTCCCAACCTATGCACATAGTAGCAGGGTCCGCACACAGCTAGACTAGGATCTCCGCACACACATCCAGCAGGAGTCCATTCCCCAAAACCCAAACAGATAGCTTAAATAACAGATTGCATCAAATCCTTTATAATACAAAATACATCTTTATTTATAACAATCTAGCCTTGAATTTCCTATGGTCTGCAACCCATGGTTTTCGGACCCCTAGTTTACCCTTTGACCCATTACAATGCGTTCGGGGCTCTGAACCACCCCAAAACCCCTCCACTAGGCTAAATATAATCAAAAATATCAAAATTGGACCACTTTCATAGCTTGTTGGGAGACCCCATTCTAACAGTCCCCCAACACAATCTTGTGACTCGTCTTGAGTCACTCTAGTGGTGTGGCTTCGACTTGCATGCACAAGGTAGCCAGAGTTCAAAGGAGTGCAGGGAGCACTTTCTTACTCTGGGTCGCAGCATGTTGCACAATTTTGACATTTGTCAGGGCGGCAGGGCCATCTGGAGCCGTGATGATCCATTCCAACAACTGGTGGAGGCATGCAATGGTAGACTGAGCATCTTTGGCGAGCTAGAGTGTGGTATCAACCCATGGTTTCAACCATTTCTGAGTGACATGCTTGTTTTGGAAAAGGTTATCAATCCTGTCCAGGATGGCTAGATGTTGTGTGGAGATGGTGGAGGGTGAGGAGGCTCTGATTTTGTTCAGAGCAACTTTCGCCTGCTGCAATTCTGTTTGGATATGATGAAGCATGGAATGGTGCTAGATCGCCATCCATTGTTGGGTAGCTACTTCGACCATTTGTGCACCCTACATCAACTTTTCTTGAATAATCTATGTTGCCTCTATGACCATTGCAATCCGCTGGTCTCGTACTTCCTGAGGTAGGTTATAATGCTATTTCTTGGCTCGGTCACGGTGGCGAACTTCGCGCAACACTCTGGTGTGCAGTCCTTGTAGATCTATGCAAGACATTTGTGTTAAATCAATTTAGATGTCCCCCGTAGTTGGATTAGGATCATTGAAGAGGGAAATTCGAGGGAGGGAGCACACATTGCTTCGGCTGGGCGGTGTTCTAGAGGTGTGAAGAAGTGAAAAAATGTTCCTATATCATGGCATTCTTGTTGTGTGTGGCTCACAGACAATCCTTTTGGTCGGGAGCTAGCGTTCACCCTATGATTGCACTCATAACTCCCAAGCTCTCTGGTTGAGTTCATCCTAGCAACACGGAAGCAGGAAACCCATAGAATGCTAAGGAGCACAAAAAAACAGTACACAGATAGTGGGAGCATGAGGTAGGGTGAATAAATAGCCTAGTGTGTAATTATCCATCCATCTGCACATCGTCCAGAGCTACTTAATGGTGGAGTAGCCCATTCATGAGACTGACCATCGATTAGGTAGATCAATCTTACCATAAACATCTGCATTGATGATCTACCGCTGATTGTGCGTACTTGCAAGATCCCTTTTTTATTAAATCGGGATGTGCTAATGGTCGTCGTACGTGCTTGAGGTCGTTTCCACGGAATGTCAGACCATGGATGACACCTGTATGTCGTTCGTGTACGCTGAGTGAAGGTCGACGTGAGGTGTGTATAAAAGTTGGCCATCAATATTTTCGAGCCATGCACTTCGCCCATGGTTGGAATGTCCTTGCACCAGAGGGCTGCGTCACGCATCCTCGTGCCCTTTATTACTTGAGGCGTTCGAAAATTCTTCAAATTACACATGGGTTTGGGCAAGTCTGTAATCCGACGCCTACCTAGGGCAACGGTACCCCAAAAAGTCTAACCGTGCAAGGCTTGATCTCACCCTTAAATGTGGTATGTCAGAAAGTGTTCGCGTAGGTCGACTAACCTCAGAGTCCATCTGGCAACTGGGGTCCCTATGTGCAGGATCACCCTTCTCCAATAATTCTCCTTAGCGGAGAATACCAGTCCTTGCGTAGGTGCTCCACGCAATGCTATTGATAGTGTCCCTAGCCTGTGCTCCGTGGGAATCTTAGGTTCAACCATATTTTGACTATCATCTGCGTTCTTCGGGCAGGGCAGGTTCCTTTCCTCGGTAGAGATGCACCTAAAATTCCTGACGGTTTGAAGACATCGAAGCGCTGAAACTTCATACAATCGGCCTTTCCAATTTTCCAGCTCCTCATCAAAGTCAGAGAAAAATTCACTGTCGTTTTCCCAGCAGAGCATCCCTTCCTCCATGGGGTTAATCTGATCTTCATCCAACGTAGTTAATTTATAAATGTGATCTAATTCCTCCTCCTCATAGGCTAGCTCTATATACCACACACCTTTTGCTGGATCTAGTGGTACTACGACATGCGTACCTTTGCTTTCAAACACCATGCTGCATTTCTTGAGATTGATGACACCCCCCATGTCAATTACCCAGTCCAGTCCAAGGAGCGCAGGGTAGGGATCCGCATCTTCCACAATTTCTATGACTTCAAAGTCAACTAGGACCCTTACCTCTGCAATGTCAACCATGAATTTTGGTAATCTCCCTAGAGATGATTTTTTGTTGATTGGCCATTCACAGCTGGATGGTGGACCATTCCAATTTAGGTTCCCCCATTCGTTGCCATGTATGCTTTGGTAATACATTCGCATCTGACCCTAGATCTAAGATAACCTGATCCATCTCGTAGTCACCAATCTGCTCAGTCAATCGCATCTCTCTTTTGGTGCACTTCTTATAGCTGTATAGTTTGTGTACATCCTTGGTTTCAGGGATCAAATTGATCCAAACCGCACAGGTATTCAGTAGTGCTTGGAGATTACCTACAGCCTACAGATTTCGTAGCACCTTCAGACATGCCTTTAAAAAGGGCTCAACCCCTTCCTCTATCTGAGGTTGCGTTGGCGGCTGCGTAGAGACTTTCGGTGGTGTCTTTTCTTTGAAAGGCACCCCTTCCCGAGAGGCAAGCTCCTCTTTTGCTCCCTGGGTGACCATCCTGCTGTGTGTCAACACTTTTACAGAGGGATCCGCCTTTCTTAGCTCAGATTTAACTCTTTGTACATTCTGCGTAGGGGTGGGCTGCTTTTCCTGCATCTTGGCTATTAAAATTGGGCAGTCCTCTACCTCATGGTCCAGCTGTCTACAATATTTGCATGATGGCCTGGTGGGATTTGGGAATTCTCTGGAAAAGTTCCCTATTTCCCCACAGTTATAACAGACTAGTTGCCCACATTCTCGTCTTGCACTTCCTCCCTGACCTCCTCTGCCTTGGGCCGGTGATCCTCCAAAGTGCGCAGAAAGTCTCAGCGACGTAGGGTCCGATTATACCCTATATAAGTTCCCACGATCCATCATTAAGTCATAAATACAACAATTCTGTTCATCATTTCCCATTGATCGGCAGAATCGGCACCATTGCTGCTTTAGTTATGGGACATACGCACCTAACCGAGGGAAATGGTTCATATCATGCAATCCAGCTACCCGAAAATCATCACACCATAGTGCAGGTCCGCTTGAACTTGGTCATAATAGGACAGGTTCCCTACTTACCCCTTGGTGTATCGGGCTAGGTCCTCCTGCTTGCATGTAAACTGTCAATAGAGGGCACTGATCCTTCGTATGGCCAGACACCCGGCATTGTATGCACCAGAGATATGCACAACCGTCCTTTCCTTGCTCTTTTCGCAAGTTATGTATCTCCATATGCATAGCCCCAAGTTGTTCCTGGATTTGTTGTACCCCTGCTGACGTATCCTCTCGGAGGGTAGCCTCTAGTTTCATAGCGACTTCCACAACCTTCTCCTATGACTCAAAGGTTTGATGACTCATTGGCGTGCGCAAGTGAGGTAACAACATAGCGATGAACCATTCTGTATGTTGTCTATGATCATATTCGAATCCTCCTTCCCTGATTGCTTTCTTCAGTCATTGATCAGCCTCCCATACTGACTCAGACGCACCTTGTTTGAAATCCTTTACTTCTGCTACCAACTGGGAATAATATTTCGGCTTCTTGAACTAGTGCTTTAAAGTGTCCTTGATATCTTGAATAAATGCGCCCCCATTCTGAGCAATATACTGCATATACCAGTCTAGGGCCCTATCCTCGAAGGCCAACGATAGCTGCGCCCTTTTTACCGTATCACTCGCCACATTCTGCATGATCCATACAGAATCTGCAATGAACAAAAAACATTCCATATCCTCATCTCCTAACTCCTTGAAAGTAGGTAGTTTCAAATGCGCAGCCATATCACTGACTTGGGAGGGTGGCGGTATAGGCGAATTCTTACATTTGCATGACCTAGGTGGCGATGTAGCTGGAGGATCTTGCGCAGCCGATTCCTGCAACGGATTGTAGGTGGATCTCCCTCCATCAAGGTTGGTCCGATATTATTTACCACTGCGTGTCGCGCTATTGTCTAGATCTGAGGTCATTCAGTCAATATGACTACATAGAATGCTCTTTTTGCACAGTAATTTCTTGATCAGCAACGGTAACGTCCTCAAAAATTTTCCTCAGAATCCTTTGAAGAATCATCGTTCAGCCTCAGAGTATGATACAAACTGATCAATGGAAAATTTCATCACAAATCCTCCTAGCACACTATCCAGCCAGTGATCCACCATGCGTGTGATAGTATTATCAATCTTTTCCAGCTGCTCAAGCAGCTCTGGGGTCCACTAAGTGGCTCGCTCGTTTTTCCAGCACTTCTGGAATTCCACAAGCCTGGCTAGCCACTCCTGGAGTTCAATCGCAAAGGTTACAAAGAATATTTTGTAGCTTTCAGTAAGAATGTACATATTTTTCCACCTTTCTGCCATTAACTTTTCACTGCGGTTTTCTTTTACCGCGAACTCCTGGATCTGTCTTTCAAACCAGTCTTCGATCTCTTTTCTTTCAGGTTTCCAGTATTCTCTTGTCATTACCTGATTCCTCTCTCATACTTCTTTGTGTCTCGGCAACGGAACCATTTGTTGGCTCGAGGGGTCTTGACCCAAGTTCGGTAAGCAAGGTTTTCCAACAAACACCTATACTATTGGCCCTTTCGGCAGTGACCCGCTTTCGCAGGTCAAAGTCTCACCTGAAGTAGTATGGGTGGGTGCTGGAACTAGGTTTCCGCACCCTGACAAAGGATGGGTAAAGCAAGCAGAGCAGTGCTAGATCCTGTAATCCCCGATTACCTTATTCTATGCAGAGTTAATTAAATCTCTCTTCGCATCCATGTGCACTAGATATATAGTTATATGCTTGTTATATCATCAACACAACAGTACATAAATAGAACATAATATATCTAGATCCAAGAACACAATACACAAATCTTTCACAGCTTAAGGACAAAAAACGCACAGTACAACAATTACCAGCAATTCATGTAACATTACTCACAGATTTAGTTCTCTAACAATCTTTCGCATTCATTCATTCATCAATTCTTCCTTACAATTCCAATTCCCTTCCCAACTTTTTGCCCACCAGAGACAATGGGGAGTCCGCACACGACGGGACTAGGATCTGCATTGCACACGAGGTAAACGAGGAGTTCGTTCCCCAAAACCCAAGCAGATATCTTAAACAATAGATCGCATCAATAGCTCATCATTTCTTATCCTTTACAATACAAAATGCATCTCTATTTATAAAAATCTAGCCTCGACTTTCCTATGGTCTGCAAACCATGGTTTTCGGACCCCTATTTTACCCTTTGACCCATTACAATGCATTCAGGGCTTTGAACCACCCCAAAACCCCTCCGCTAGGCTAAATGTAATAAAAAATATCAAAATTGGACCAGTTTCGTAGCTTTTTAGGAGACCCCATTCCAACATTTTTAGAGAGGAGATAGATCTATGCACCACTCCATTTGTTTAAGGAGGAATTTTGGTGAAGAATATGCTCATGTAAATAATTTTTTATTTGCTGAAGATATGCATTCCTTTACCATGTTTATGTAGGCCATAGCTCCAAGGAGGAGCACTATACCATATAAAATTCATGGCCAACTTTGGGCAACAAAAATTTCTAAACATGGCCACTCCCTTGGAGGTCAAATGGAGATGATTTTGTATCATGATGGGTGCACTCGAAAGGCACCAAATATATCTCACACTTTCAGCTATGGTGAGATAACTTGGGCAACCAGTAAGTGGTGGGGAAACCACTTACCACATCATGATCTGATGCAGTCAGGAGATGCATTGCACTGGTTCCACATGTGGGACTATGACCCACCTCCATATGCACAAATTTTTGTTTGTGTGTATGTAATTTTGATCCCATACATGGATGATGTACTTGTACTTTTTATGGGAATGTATGGAGGGAGGATGGGAGGTATTTATGTGCCCTATGGGATGGATATTCTCCATGTTCACTATGCTACATGTTTTAGGGAGAGCATTGGTCAACCCATGTTTGTTTCATTTGAACTATTGTCTCCTTATGGGATGGATTATTTGCATCTCATGAGAACATTGGAGGAAAAATTCATGGAGGGGTGGTTTGGTGAACACTTAGCTTATGAGGGAAGCTTATCACATGTTGGTGTCACCAAGGAAGGAAGGAAAGAGTTGCAACACTCACCTTGTTAGTTGCTTGAGGAAAAGCAACATTTGGGAAGGGAGGACAATAATATTCCTAATTAGTCATGAGCTAATTGGAATATTCATTTTTTTCTTATTTTTTTGTTTAGAGAATAAGAGCACAAAGGCGGTCCAAAATTCTCCTTAATAATGAATAAATCAATGCCAAATGTGAAAGAGAAAAATCTTGGAAACTTAATTAAAGTAACCTTGGTGTGAAAGGGGCTAGATTATTTTGACTAGGTCAACCTTGACCAAATCAACAATGTTGTTATGGAGGAGTGGCCATCAATGAGGGACAACGTAGTTTTAAATGGAGATGATTTGTGTGAATGTAGTGATATTTTTGGATGGGGCTTAGGTTTTTCAAGCTCATATTCTATTTAAGGAAGAGGATGGCAGCCATATGGGGGTTGATGTATATGATATTTCAGAATATATGGTATGTTTAGAAATATATCTTTCTCTTGTCATTTAGCTGAGATAGAGTGTTGTTTATCACAGGGTGTTCCTAATCGCGAATCCCACCTCTTTCCTTGAGAGGCCTCTTGGAGGAGTCTTGCACTACATTTTCCACTATCTAGCTTAAGGCCAAGCTTTTTATTTCAACTACAATGCATATCCTATCGAGGGTTTGGTTGTATTTGCAAGTTGCAGAAAGTGGAGACTAGATCTCTAGATCTAGGCCATTTTAGTGCTCATTTTCAGTGGAGGAGGTTTCTACTTCATTGGGAGGAAAATATTGAAGGGCTTTGAGCTCATTTTCTAATCTTGGCATCAGGCCAACCACATATTCATCCCTACAATGCATTTTTACTTCCAGATGATGCAGGAGCATCAGCTCCGAAAAACACATTGTATTTTATCTAAGCTAGGGGGTTTCATGTTTTAAAATTTCATTATTTTGAGTGATTAATTATATTTTAATTAATCATTTGTGAGAATTTGTAAATGTGAGAGAAATTAGTTTCTATATTATTTAGAATTAATGATGGAGCCTAAGTTGGAATTAGTTTCTAAGCTTTAGGGATAAAAATCTATCTTTTAGGGATGTTGAGAGATTTAGGGATTTGTTGAGATATTAAGGGGATTGAGCATTTAATTAGATCATTTTTAAAATTGTATAAATAGGAAGGGGTTTTGAGAGAAAAAACACATTGAGATAGTTGGAGAGTGTGAGTGGTTGAGTGTAGGCTTGAACAGCCAAGGTTGTAAGCCTCTGGTAGTTTGTAAGGGCCCATGGAATTGTAAATCAGGCCACAGAGATATGTTGTTGTAAGTAAATTCACTTTTATGAAAGTGTTGGTTTTGTGTTATGCACCTTAACTTGGTCAATTCGGTGTGATTCAATTTCTGTAGTGAATTTGCTGGTATTAAATTTGTTGGTTTATAAGAGAGGAATGGTAATGTATGCTCTTCAAACGTGAGCAACAATCTGTTGTGTGTTTATGAGAAAGACCCCATAATCAAATTGTGTTTTTTGGTGATCGATTTCAGTATTAAAAAGTTGCACGCATCAATTTTAAATGAGTACTGTTTTCTGCTTTGAATCGAATATCAAAATTTAGTTTGGTATGGGCATATCCGTTTTTGTTAAGTTGATTTGTTGAAGGTCACGGATTAATACCAGAAGCAGCGCAGTAGAATCTTAAGTAAGAGAGCATCATACAGGAACAGTATGGAATAATTCAATGGATAATTGCTTATGTAGATGCAGCATTGAAGAAATGGCGGAGTGTACATTTAATTTTGTAGACAATGTTAAGTCGAGAACTGTGGATCGAATTCAATCTGAATACGCTGAGGAGGATGGACCAAAAAGATCGATAATATTGGGAGAAAGGGTCGAATCGAATTTCAAATTTGATTTAGTATTGACAAATCGGTTTTGTTAATTCGGTTTAGTAATTGAAGGGTCGAATGGCGTAGTGTTTGAATGGCATAGTGTTTGAAGATTGAAAAGGCGAGGTGAATAAATTGCGTAGATCCTACAATTGCATAGTCGATTCATCTGGAGCAGTTCGGGCATGGAGCACTTCAAAAAACTGGAACAATGGACTGAGACGTGTTAACTAGTGATATGGAAAATCGATGTGTTGGCAGCATTTAAAGATGGGTAAGTAAAGAAAACGTTGTAACAATCCAATTTGGTGCAAATTGGCAGCGCAGTGAACAGTAGATGAGGTAAGCAATTTCTTGTTGTTCGATGTGTATTGGTTTCTGCGTTGAGTTTAGAACCTGTGGTGAATTTAAAGGACGTGCAGAACAGATCTTGTATTCAAATAGAGTCAACCATTCATTTGTGAAAACACTGAGTTATGGTAACTGGGTCTAAGGCAAAAACGCAGTCTGCCGACATTTAGAAAGAGCGCTGCTAAATTCATGGGAGGTATGTCTGAATTTTGTAATTTCCAGATTTAGTTTTAATACATGGACATATTTGTTTTATGGAAATTTTATTTGAAAATCCAGTATGTGAAGCGATGGTTAGAATGTGTTGAATAGTATGTTGGTTCTTGAATCTTGAATACAGTCTTGAATAAAGGTGTGGTGCTAGTGTGGACGTGCAGTAAATGGTAAGTAAAGAACAAAAGGAGAATTGAATTGACGGGTTTATAAATTGAATGTCATGTGATTGTTGGCTTGTGGATTTCAACCAAGATATGGGTGGAATATTCAAATATATATTTAACATTGAATTGTTAAGAGGTTCAAAGACTGAATTAAGAATGAAGTGATAAAAGTAATGCATCAATACTATTGATCACATTGTGTGACTTGAATAAGCGGGACCAATTAAGGTATGCCTTGACATTTAGTACCTTCAATATAGATTGAAATTAAAGAAGCTTGGGATTAAAATGAAGGTTTGGGATATATGAACATTAAATGTTTGAATCATTGGATTCAAAGTATGAATTTGGCTGAAGAGATGTAAATATTGAAATTGATATAACTCCATATATGTTGGCACTTAGTTAATGTGTGGAACCTATGGTGAGTGATTTTAAATCAAGATATTTAATTAGCTTCCGCATGTAATTGAGATAGAAATTTGCCAGAAATTGAGGTTATTGGTTGGGAAAATGCTGAGATGCACGCTTATATGCACAGAGTTTAAAGATCCTGGGTATTGCAGGCTCTAGCCCTGCATCATTTTTGGTATCAGAGCCTGGCTCTGTTGAAATGAAAAATGTTTATTTTCTGAATGAGGACAAGAAGGTTTGTTGAACTGAAATGTATTTTTGACTGTGTGATGAATGATGAAGATCAGATTTTAAATCTGATATGCAGCATACACAATTGCAAGTGAACAGGATGGCAGAAGTAAATGGAGACAAGATCCTGCATGATCTTAAAGGTGAGATGATTTCCTGATTTGAATTTTGTGATGGAAATTTTATGGTTGCAGAGAAAATGATGGCAGTGAACCTGGCATTCAGCTAAAAGCTGGATAAGGAGGACAATTGCAGTGTCCTGAAGAAGAAGGTGAGTTGAAGAGATAGCCCAAAGAGAGAGCAGAGGAAATTGCTCAAAAGGTTCCAGAGGCAGTGGACCAAGTACTTACCAAAAGACTGAGTGAGGAGAGCTTGGTGAGGTAAGGGGCAGCAAGGGAGATTGCTGACGAAGAGGCTAGGGAAACTCGTGATGAGTGAGAAACTCATGGAGAATATGATCATGGAGGATCAGAGAAGAGGTTCAGAGGAATGCCACAGAGGTAAGATGACTGATGAAGTCAGAGAAAGAGAGATTGCAGTAATGAAGGTACAATTGTAGGTACTGGAAGAATGGCTGCAAGAGCAGGAAAATCAGAATAGAGGATGGATCTTTCCACTGAAGGGAAAGAGAGTGATTTGGCGACAATTGCAGAGAAGGTTGAGAAAAATTGTGATTGCCTTGTTGAAAAAGGAACTTAGAGTTCTTGAGCCAGAGATGGAATTTGAAGATTCCACACACAGATATGTTCAAAGGAAAATGTTGGAGGAAGCAGTCAAGACTGAAAATCCTTGCAGTTTTAAAACTAATAAGTTGTGTATGTTTGCAAGTACAACACAGGAAGATGAGCAAGCTTTAGAGTTTGTTCAGGAGAGAGAATTGAATCTGAAGGCTGTTCAGATTGATGCTGAGATGGCAAGATCTCAGGAGGCAATGAAGACAAAGGAGTCTAATCAGAAGGTTGGTGCAGAGAGAGAAAGACCAGTCGATGATTGGTTAAGAGCTGGTGAAGGTATGGAAAATTGTTTGAAGTTTCTGAGTTCTACTCCTAATGAAATTGTTGAGTTGTATAGGAAACTAGATCTCTAGAGAAGAGAATTGGAGAGACAGAGGACTTATGTGCAGGATGATTTGCTGAGGAAGAAAGGCCAGAAAGTTTTCATGAATGACAGTTTTAGAGCAGAAGATGGCAAGAAAGCGAGACTAGATGACAGTCTCATGGTGAATGCAAACCAGCATACTGATATGCTGACAGAGGAGTTGGAAAGAAACTCAGAGCAACATACTAGAGTGTTTCCAGAGGAAACTGAGGAGAAAACTAGTGAAGATTTACTGAGTCCTGAAGAAGACTTGGAGCTACAAAGAGAAAACTTGGTGACTGAATCGACAAGTGAGTGTTGTGATTTTGATGCTGACAATTTGATTGTGTTTACAGGTGATGTAGAAGACAGTCCATCATTTGAGATTGTCTTGGAAGAAGAAGAACTGTTGCAGGTAGAGGATGAGGCAGTCATGTCTCATATGCAGAAATTTGTTACCATAGGTGACAAGAAAGAGTTGGCTTGTCTGTATAGCCAAGAGAAGACTGGTGTACGAAATTTTGGAGCTGCTACAGTGACAGAGGGTGAAGCTATAGTGTTTGCAAAACTTGATGATGATGGACAATTTCTGAAGATTGTCGAAGGGGAAGATGGATATTATGCTGGAGTTAATTTGTAGCATGTTGATGAAACACTGAGATGTTTGTTGGAACCAGAGAAAGAAACTACAGATGAAATTGCAGATGATGAGCAAAGGAATGTTGCAGAGGGACAGGAATTTTGGGAGGCCGCAACATTTATGGTAGCAACCTGTGGAGCAACATCCATAGTGATAGCTAGAGCAACATGTTTTATTGAAGATGTTGGAAACAATCAGCAGACAGAGGATATACTGGACAAAGAAATTGAGTTGATAAGAAGGTTAATGATAAAAACATCCCAGAGAAAGACAGTAGCAAGAAAGAAAAGGAGTGACAACAAGAGGAATACAGTAGTAGATCTTGAAAGAAAATCAAGTGGAGCATTACAGCACAAAATATGGAAACCTGGAGGACAATAGCAGATAGCAACAGCAGTAAAGCAATTGACAAGCAAGGAAAATAAAATTTGGGATCCAGGAGGAAATAATTATCCAGAATTATGACCAGGTGGTCATGAATTTTCTTACATGGGGAGTCTGATGCAGGAGCATCAGCTCCGAAAAACACATTGTATTTTATCTAAGCTAGGGGGTTTCATGTTTTAAAATTTCATTATTTTGAGTGATTAATTATATTTTAATTAATCATTTGTGAGAATTTGTAAATGTGAGAGAAATTAGTTTCTAGATTATTTAGAATTAATGATGGAGCCTAAGTTGGAATTAGTTTCTAAGCTTTAGGGATAAAAATATATCTTTTAGGGATGTTGAGAGATTTAGGGATTTGTTGAGATATTAAGGGGATTGAGCATTTAATTAGATCATTTTTAAAATTGTATAAATAGGAAGGGGTTTTGAGAGAAAAAACACATTGAGATAGTTGGAGAGTGTGAGTGGTTGAGTGCAGGCTTGAACAGCCAAGGCTGTAAGCCTCTGGCACTTTGTAAGGGCCCATGGAATTGTAAATCAGGCCACGGAGAAATGTTGCTATAAGTAAATTCACATTTATGAAAGTGTTGGTTTTGTGTTATGCACCTTAACTTGGTCAATTCGGTGTGATTCAATTTCTGTAGTGAATTTGCTGGTATTAAATTTGTTGGTTTATAAGAGAGGAATGGTAATGTATGCTCTTCAAATGTGAGCAACAATTTGTTGTGTGTTTATGAGAAATACCCCATAATCAAATTGCGTTTTCTGGTGATCGATTTCGGTATTAAAAAGTTGCACGCATCAATTTTAAATGAGTACTATTTTCTGCTTTGAATCGAATATCAAAATTTAGTTTGGTATGGGCATATCCGTTTTTGTTAAGTCGATTTGCTGAAGGTCACGGATTAATACCAGAAGCAGCGTAGTAGAATCTTAAGTAAGAGAGCATCATACAGGCACAGTATGGAATAATTCAATGGATAATTGCTTACGTAGATGCAGCATTGAAGAAATGGCAGAGTGTACATTGAATTTTGCAGACAATGTTAAGTCGAGAACTGTGGATCGAATTCGATCTGAATACGCTGAGGAGGACGGACTAAAAAGATCGATAATCTTGGGAGAAAGGGTCGAATCGAATTTCAAATTCGATTTAGTATTGACAAATCGGTTTTGTTAATTAGGTTTAGTAATTGAAGGGTCGAATGGCATAGTGTTTGAATATTGAAAAGGCGAGGTGAAGAAATTGCGCAGATCCTACAATTGCATAGTCGATTCATCTGGAGCGGTTCGGGCGTGGAGCACTTCAAAAAACTGGAACGATGGACTAAGACATGTTAACTAGTGATATGGAAAATCGATGTGTTGGCAGCATTTAAAGATGGGTAAGTAAAGAAAACGTTGTAACAATCCAATTTGGTGCAAATTGGCAGCGCAGTGAACAGTAGATGAGGTAAGCAATTTCTTGTTGTTCGATGTGTATTGGTTTCTGCGTTGAGTTTAGAACCTGTGGTGAATTTAAAGGACGTGAAGAACAGATCTTGTATTCAAATAGAGTCAACCATTCATTTGTGAAAACGCTGAGTTATGGTAACTGGGTCTAAGGCAAAAACGCAGTCTGCCGACATTTAGAAAGAGCGTTGCTAAATTCATGGGAGGTATGTCTGAATTTTGTAATTGCCAGATTCAGTTTTAATACATGGACATATTTGTTTTATGGAAATTTTATTTGAAAATCCAGTATGTGAAGCAATGGGTATATGTGAAGCAATGGTTAGAATGCGTTGAATAGTATGTTGGTTCTTGAATCTTGAATACGAGTCTTGAATAAAGGTGTTGTCTTTGGTGTGGACGTGCGATGAAATGGTAAGTAAAGAACAAAAGGAGAATTGAATTGACGGGTTTATAAATTGAATGTCATGTGATCGTTGGCTTGTGGATTTCAACCAAGATATGGGTGGAATATTCAAATATATATTTAGCATTGAATTGTTAAGAGGTTCAAAGACTGAATTAAGAATGAAGTGATAAAAGTAATGCATCAATACTATTGATCACATTGTGTGACTTGAATAAGCGGGACCAATTAAGGTATGCCTTGACATTTAGTACCTTCAATATAGATTGAAATTAAAGAAGCTTGGGATTAAAATGAAGGTTTGGGATATATGAACATTAAATGTTTGAATCATTGGATTCAAAGTATGAATTTGGCTGAAGAGATGTAAATATTGAAATTGATATAACTCCATATATGTTGGCACTTAGTTAATGTGTGGAACCTATCGTGAGTGATTTTAAATAAAGATATTTAATTAGCTTCCGCATGTAATTGAGATAGAAATTTTCAAGACATTGAGGTTATTGGTTGGGCAAATGCTGAGATGCACGCTTATATGCACAGAGTTTAAAGATCCTGGGTATTGCAGGCTCTAGCCCTGCATCACCAGATCTACATTATTTCTGTAGGAGGAGTTACAGGGTGGTTTAGCACACCGTTTGGAGAGTTGGTTTTCAAGTGTTGGGGATATGCCCTTCACTATGGAGATCTATTAGAGGAGGATATTGTATTGTTCATATCAAATCAGCCACACTTTCTAGATCTATATTTTTCAGTAGATCTGCAATCTTAGATCTCAGATCTATAATTTCTACTTGGTGTTTTTATGAAAACTCTTGAGGGGTTCTTTAGAGGAGCTTGTATAGTGCATGGATCTGATATAGATCTAAATTTTGATGCACATATTATTTGTAGATATGATGTATAATCAACTGCTATAGCAGAAGAAATAAAATAAAATTGTAAGGTTTTTCCATCTTTTATATATGGTTGCAACACCTCATATTGAGGGATTTTGTTCATTGGAGGCTTGTATTTCCTGTTATGCATCTTATGGGCCATCCTTTATACATATTTTGCTGCTGTAATAACATATGAAAGGTCTCCATATTGGTCTCTTGCTTATTAAATGATGATCTACGTTATTTTTCCAACATTTTGCACTATATTCCTGTTTTTCCCATTCGGCAATATTACAATTTATGAGATTCGCTGAAGATATTATGCCAATATACTATTAAGAGTTTCTATATTAGGGCTTCTTTGGTGCTGGTATTTTAGGCTTGAAAGGACCCACTTCAATTAAATTTTTCTCTCTCTGGATGTGGAAACCTGGTTCCAACACCCTCTGTTATAGCATCATTTCTCACCTTGACATGATTCATGATTGCTACATGGCTTTATGGGCACCCATTCCTACAGACTTGGACAAATTCACTTAAAAAACAGTGGAAAATCCTTCATACGCGACTATGTCCGTGTTTTTCCGCGTGTATACGCGAGTACAGCTAGACTTTTCCGCGTATGCCATTTTAATGATTAAAAATATATATAAAAATCCCTAATTTCGCGCTGGGTTGGTGGTTACTCAGGTAGTTCAACTACCCCAGCCCGTGGCCAACTGTTTCCAACTGCTGAAACTACTTGGAAGGACTATAAAAAGACCTCATATGTATGGCCTAAGGGGGAGAGAGAATTATTATTATTATACTCTGTTGGTTCCCTATCCAAGTCTGATTCCCCGTGCCTCCTGCACTTTCCCAATTCATTTCAGGAAACCCTTGTTTCCTTGAGATACACATTCCTTTATATGTTATCTCGTATGCACTCATTTGGAAGGAGTCTTAGCGAGGCAAGGGCTGGACGGATCCGGACGACGGTCTGCGAAGGCCTTGGAAGGATCAGGTGATCTTTCCACTTACTTTTGTACGTACTATTTTTATAATACATAAGTATCATGCTGTTCCCGAAATAAACGTGTTAGTGTATGCTTTAATGTATGAAGAATATTTGTTATACAAGCATTCATGATGATTTATTTAATGTTTTATATGAATCTCACTAACATATAGAGTAGAAATATAATGTACAACTTGTCCTTTGTGCTGGTTTCTTCTTGTATTTCAGGTGAAAGAGGAAGGACGGTTGCAGGGAGTTTGAACTCCACGTGGATCTACTTCAAACGTAGGACCAACGGGTAAACCTCTCATTCTACTCAATTTCGTTTTTATGACTGTGCATGATCGTGTGAGTCTCTGTTAAGTAGTACGCCCCTGCTCTGTGGAGGTTGAATCCCAACCAACCTCTAGGGTGTTAAATCCCCGAAACAGAACTGGCGACTCCACTGGGGATCACATTTTTGTGATTCTCCTGTTGGGTTGTTTCAACTGTTTGGTAGGATACCAACAGTTTTTTCTGTCTTTTACAGTCCAGTTTGCTTTCTTGCAGTCAGTCTGAAGCTTTTATACCTTTCCCAGGCTTGTACTTTTTATTTTTCATTATCTTTCTTTGTATACGCAGTTTTTCTTGCACACAGTCGCATATACCTGCGAGTTTGTGTAGAAGGAACCGCGTATACGCGGGTTTCGTTCAACACAGACGCGTATACACGCCTGTTGCATAACTGCAAGGTCGCGTATACCTAGGCTGAATTTGAAATTTCAAGATTCTGGTGTTTTTGGTCTTTACTGGCTGTGGAAGCCTGTGTTTGCAGAGTCTTTGTACTTACTGGAGTGTGACAGAAGTGGTTTTAAGTCTTGGTTCTCTTTCGTTTGTCCGAAAACTGATCTTTTTGGCGAAGTGTTCTTGTTGGTGCTAGCACTCCTGGATTGAGTTCCAAGATCGCTTTCTGAGCGTTCTTGGCTGTTCTGCTTTACCAGAACAGAGAGCTTTTTCTCACTGACTCGCTCCTGTCTTTGTGTTGTGCTTCGCATTGCGTTCTTTTCTTTGTTTTCGATTGGTTTTCTTGAGTTTCATAGGCTAGGGTTTTGTTGCAATTTTCGAAGATCTTTTCTTGTTTCTTTGGAGTTTTGTGTTGCAACGAATTTGCACTATTTCTCTTGGCTGTTTGATTGAGTTTTTTGGTCTTCCGTTGCTCTCATTGATCTTGCTATCATTAGCCTTATAAGGTTTGGGGGCATAGCTGAAGTTTATGCTTGAAATTCGGTCTCGTTTTGGCTTGGATTGGGATAGTTTTTCTTGGTTTTCTTGAAACTCTTGTTTTATAAAACTGAAAAGCCCAAAAACATTTGTTTTGCTTTTTGTTTTTGCATATCAAAAACTCAAAAAACATTGTTTCTTGTTTTTTTTTTTGTTGTTGCCTTTTTCATTTTCGTTTGGCTTCATCTTTTGGGACTTTAGTGAAGTTTCTTGCTTCTAGTTTTTAGCTTGATTTTGAGGAGAGGGTGTCTTTTGAGTTCTCCTTCTTCTTGTGGAGTATTTTGGTGTCTTATATTGAGAGTTCTTGTTTGCAAGAATTAGCTTTCTGGATATCAAAAGATTAGTTGAAACTGAAGGAGCCTTTTGGGAAATTTCACCTTGTTTCAAGGGACTTTTTTGCATCTTAGAATTTACATGCTAGTGGTCATTTGCATTAGGTGCATTGAATCATTTAGTTAGCTTCTTAATTTTTGTGCGTGTGAGTTTGTAATTCAAAAAGAAAAATATATTTTTTAGCCTCGTAGAACTTACATAGAAATTGCTCTTCATCGAAAGACAAAGAACTGCATGTGCATGTAGTCAGGTTTTTATTAATTTCTTTTGCGTCAGAACATCATTGGTTTCAACTCCATATCCTTATGACTTAATACAACAGCCCTTAAAATAAGCGATTTAATCTAAAATCAACTAGCAAGTTTTATTAAGTGTCAATCACCAACTAGCTAGGTTGTAGGGCCTTTGAATAGGAGAGAGGAGAGTTAACTCTCCAAGGCCGCTCAAACAAACATAGAAGTTTATTAATTGAGCGAAATCCAACTCCGTGAGGTGGACTGGGAAAGCTCTCATCCGAGAGTCAAGCGCGAGGGGAAGTGAAGGTTAAGAAGAGGGATACCCCCCCTCCGATTAGCTGAATCTAACCTCAAGACCGTTTCGCCCAGCTTCTGATACGGATTGGTGTCCATAGTTGATGTTCCTAGGTTCCACACAGGTGACTGCGGGGGGGAATACCCGTGGTACCTGAGGCAGACGTCGCATCACTTCCAGCAGTACTTCTGGGGGGTGCCCTTGCGAAGCTTGGGTGCTTGAGCCGGCAAAGGCTGTTGTTAGGAGGTCGGCGTAACTGTTTCCGATACCTTCGCTAGTTGTTCTGGGACCTAATCATCCCAGACTGCTTTTGGAAGGTCCTATACTTCGCTTTCCTGTATTTTGGTGTCCGGTCCTCATCACCCGGAGCGGAAATACTTGGAGGCTGTTTGCTTGCTGTTTCTCAGGGTTTTGATTTTAGTGAGTGCTCTTTTCTCCTAGCTTGCCTAGCTTTTCACTTTTCTTGAGTCTAATATAATAAATTTGTAAAAGTGGCTGATCAAGCGCCTCGACGTTCGAGGAGAGTCCAGGGGTTATCTCCCGAGAGTGCAGAGCCTTCTTCGAGAAGGCGTAGGAGCGATCTAGCAGGTGGTTTTCACCCTGTAGAGTCTGACGCCGTGGAGAGAGATCCTCCACTAAGGTCTGAAGGTTTCGTTGCTGATTCCGGTGTCGGTTCCGAGAGGAGCGTTTCGCTCACCTCGAGGGTATTGTTTCCTCAGGAGGAAGATTTTCAGATAGAAGATATACCTGAGCCTGCAGGTACAGGTCCATCTCCTCTTCCTCTTGATCATCCGTTTGTTATAGAGTACGTCGGACCGGAGTCTGAGAGACCGCCGGATCTTCCATATCTTTCTTATCTTTCGATGGCCACGACTGGGAACGCGGCTTCTACCGTGAGTGCTGCGGGCATTCAGACCCCTGCTTCTGTCGAGGCTGGGGGCACTATTTCTCTATCTTCGAGTGCTTCTAGCACTGCTATGTTTGGCTCTGGGTTCACCCAAGCATATGCTTCTCAATCTGGTCCCTTCGTTTCATGGATGTCCATTGCCGGAAATCCCTCTTTTTCCTTTACCGCCGGTGCAGCTGGATCTACGCCCATGTCCAACATGGCTAGTGGATCAGCTTCTTTTCAGGGTTTCCCCTTTGGGACTGGGCATATTCCTAGTCCCAATCCTTCTTTAGGGTTGTTTCCTTTTACGTCCCAGACCCAAAGTTTCAATCCTTGGGCTCAGGGGCCAAGTTCGACTGCCTTTATGGGGTGGAATCCTATGTTTGCAACGTCGGGGGCAGGGAATCAGTTCATCGCGAGTCATCCAGGGAATGCTTCTTTCCCTGCATCGAGTGCTTATCAGTCTTTTTCTCCTCTATCTACTGCATGGAACCCCTACCAGGGGCTTACATCTTCAGTCAATACTTCAGCGGGGGGAACTAGTCTGGGTCTTGGTAGCTCGGCGTGGGGAGGAGGTTCTTCTCCGTTTTCTACGGGTCCTTTCTGGCAGCCTGGTGCCTCATCACATCCAGGCTATTCTTTTCAGAATGTGGGAAATCCATCCCATCAAGGATGGAATTCTCAGGCTCCGCCGCGATTACCATTTCTGGCAACGTTAAACTTGCCAGACTTGGCGAAGTTAACTAATGACCCGATTCGATATAGTCCGGGTTGGCCTCCGGCTCCAACCAAACTTCCTTCAGACATTCCTAAGTTTGAAGGTAAGAATGGTGAAGATCCGGCAGACCACGTCACCACATTCCACTTATGGTGTTCATCCAACTCTCTGGTCGACGATTCGATTAGATTGAGATTATTTCAGCGCACCTTAACTGGAAACGCCGCGAAGTGGTATATAGAGCTTACTGGGGGCAGTTTCGCCACATTTGGAGAACTCGCTGTCACTTTTCTTAACCATTTCCAGTTGCCTGTCAGATATGAGGCTGGGACCGAACTCCTGGCTAATTTTAAGCAGGATGAGGCAACTCACATTTCTGATCATATTCGGGAATGGAGGAGAAGGAAGAGGCTAATTAAAGCCCATATTCCAGGTGAGTTCCTTCTCGAGTGGTTTTTGAAATCGCTTCAGTCAGATATTTCAAAGGATGTATCCATGTCAGGGGTATATTCCGAGGAGCAGGCCATCTTTAGGGCCCAGCAGCTAGAGTTGATCTATTCTCAGTCTGGCATGCTTTACAAGTATTTGCCCAATGCTCCTCGCTCCAAATTGGATCTATCGAAACCCAAACCTGGTCCGCATGGTGACGGACTTGTCGGATCGATCAGTAGTAGTGCAGCCAGCCTGCTTTCTCAATTGCAGCAGTTGTCTTTACAATCTGCTTCTTCTGGTCAGGCTGTGCCTGCTGATTCTTCACCTTCCCGGTCTTTGTCCATTAATGCTGTCCAATCTTCTGAACCCAAAGGAAATCAACAGTCCGATGGGAAGAAGAAGGGACGTAATAACAAGAAGAAGGGCAAGAATGGGAAGGGAAATGCAAATAAGACCAACGAGCGTGTTGGTGAAGGGAAAAAGGAGAAAAAGAAAGTTAAGTTTCCGTGCAAGCTTTGTGCTGGAGACCATCTCACGCATCTTTGCCCGAAAATTCAGGATGCTCAGCGCCTGTTATCTCAGCAAGGTTCTTCTAGTTCCCAGGCTGTGCTAACAAACCCTTTTCCCCAAGGGCAGCAATTAATTGCCGGCGCGAATCAAAATCCCGGGGCTTCCTCTGGAGGTCCTCAGGAAGGGGAAATTCCATCGAATATCTTTATGATGAGTGCTCACGTGGATGTCGCTACGAGATCCCGTGATTATGGCGGAGAGGAATCTTCGAAAGCTAAGGAAGTTCCTGATGCTACTGAGCCGCTTCACATCACGAAGCCAACTGTTGAGTCTATGCCTCGGATGCCAAAAGCATCTTCTAAGCGGTCAACGATTAATCCGAACATGAGGGCTACCCAGAACTACTCGATTGTAGAAGATCTGGCGCAGAGTCCTTGTGCTATGTCAGCTTTAGAGGTACTCCAGTCTTGTCCGGCTCAGCGCAGTGCTTTGCTCACTGCCATTGGAGCTATAGATCCTAAAAATTCTCTTCTGTTTACCTTTGATATGAAGAATTTTAAGAAGAGACTTCCTCATCATATGGCCTTCCATATTAAATCATCGTAGACGAAGACTAATATCTTTCGCACGGCCGTTGATGAGGGTGCTTCTACTTGCGTGATGTCTCTCGCATGCCGGAAAGACACTAGAATATCCTGCAAATAATGCATTTGTTCCATCTAGCACTATTCTTACTGCATTCGATGGCCATTCTCATAGGCCCCATGGTATTGTCCCGGCTTTGCCCATCTGTGTTGGGAGCAAAACCGTTAACATAGAGGTTGAGGTAGTAGATGCAGCCTTGGACTACAACCTTCTGTTGGGGAGGAACTGGATATATGATATGGATGTCATTGCATCTTCACTATTTCGGATAGTATGTTTCCCCCACGAAGGGAGGATAGTTACGGTGGATCAACTGGACTGTCCTCCTGTAGACCTGGATGCGCCTCCTGACTCATCTGTCCCTAAGTTGGACAATACTAAGGCACCTATTGAGAATCTGGGAGTTGGAATGTATTCTTCCCTGATGGGATCTTTTGATTTTCCTCCTCCTAAGGTGTCTATCAATTCTATTTCATCCTCCAAGGCTCCCCTTCGAAGAGAGTTCTTTCGAACTCATTATTTTTCGGACCCTTGGACCTTACCTTCCCCAACTGCCACTTTGGAGGAAGGGCAAGTGGGTGGAATGGCATTCCCGATTTCTGCAGCTGAGATTGCATATCAGTCTGTTGTTGACACTGCAGAATCTGATCCAGCTCCTCTTTCGCTGGAAGAGTTGGATGGTGATGTGGCTCCGGCTTGGACGCTTACTTCTTCTTCTGCCCAGGATTGTCTAGATACCACTCTTCCATCTGAAGAGGCCATCCTGGAAGCAATGACAGGTATAGAGAGACCGTGGGATGACTTGCATCATCGGTCTTACTTCCTACCTGACTTGAGCGAAGTCGAATCTAGTTTTCCAAGTCCTCAGTCTCTTGGACCTGTTCACCCAGTCTTGAGCCCCTTAGCACCAACACAAGTTTATGCTGAAGGGAACATGGCTGTGATCTCTCCGACTATCCCGGTGAACATCTCCAGGAATCCCAACATTATCGAGAACGTTTTCATTGGAGCTGAATGTTCCCGTGAAGAAGTTCAAATCTATACCGAGCTCTTCAAAGAGTATAGGGATGTTTTTGCTTGGTCTTACGAGGAAATTCCTGGCATAGACCCATCTATCGTCCAGCATGAGATCAAGACGTATGAAAACGCTAAGCCGGTCAGGCAAAAACTTCGTCCGGTTAATCCTAGGAAGGCAGCAGCTATCAAAGCTGAAGTTGAAAAGCTGCTTAAGGCGGGATTCATTTTCCCAGTTCCTCTGACCGAATGGGTTTCAAACCCCGTTCCTGTTGATAAAAAGCAAGGAACAATTCGAGTGTGCATCGATTTCAGAGACCTGAATAAGGCGTGTCCTAAAGATAATTACCCCACACCCGTCATTGATCAGATTATTGATGAGTGTGCCGGTAACGAAAATTTTTCCTTCATGGACGGTTTTTCTGGTTACAATCAAATTACTATCCGTCCAGAAGATCAACATAAGACCGCATTTATTTGTCCCTGGGGTACGTTTGCATATAAGAAAATGCCTTTTGGTCTTAAAAATGCTGGAGCTACTTTTCAGCGGGCCATGTCTTACGCCTTCCACGACATCAAGAAAATTATAGAGGCATACTTAGATGATCTAGCTGCTCATTCTCTAAAGAGGATGGATCATCCAGGACACCTCCGGCAAATATTTGAGAGATGTCGTTTTTATAAAATTCGTTTGAATCCGAACAAGTGCGTTTTCGCGGTAACATCCGGTCGGCTGTTGGGATTTATCGTGTCTAGTGAAGGGATAAGGGTAGATCCCTTCAAGGTTGAGGCAATACTTTGGTTGCCTCCCCCGTCTTCAATCCGTCAACTTCAAAGTCTCCAAGGGAAGTCTAACTTTCTTCTGAGGTTTATCGTTAACTATGCTGAGATTACAAAGGGATATATGAGACTGTTGAAGAAAGGAGTCCCTTTTCTTTGGGACGACTATGCTCAACGCTCATTCGATGCCTTGAAAAGGCATTGACCTCTGCTCCTTTACTGAGTCCACCCGATTATAGCAGAGATTTTCTTTTGTATCTGGCTACAGCAGAATCTACCATTGGTATGGTTCTGGTTCAGGAGGATGATGCTCTGGCTGAGCATGTTATTTACTACCTTAGTCGAGGACCGGTAGGACCTGAACTGCGATACACCCCGATAGAAAAATTAGCCTTAGCAGCAGTTCATGCTGTGCAGCGACTCCGGCATTATATTATTCTTCGCAAAACTTATGTCTTGGCAGCTGCCAATCCATTTCAGTTTGTCCTCAGCAGGCGACTGATTGGGGGCAAATATAATAGATGGATTGTGATTTTACAGGAATTTTATCTAGAGTTCATGTCTGCCAAATCCAAGAAGTCATTAGTTTTTGCGGAATTGATCTCCGAGTTGCCTTGTGGAGAGGCGATGATCTATGATGAGTCCTTTCCTGACGAACACTTGTTTCTGATCTCTCCACAAGATCCTTGGTATGGGGACATCATTGTATATCTCCAGACTGCGAAGTTTCCCTCTTCTTTTTCGAAAGATGAGCGTCGTAAGCTGCGTCACTTAGCTAAAAGTTATCTGATTATTGGTGATGCTTTGTACCGTCGAGGGGTTGATTCAATCCTAAGACGCCGCTTAACTTTCGAAGAAGCTGAGGCTGTGCTCAATGATTCTCACGGTGGAGCTTGTGGGGGTCATTTATCAGGGCTTGCTACAGCCCAAAAGATTTTGCGTGCTGGCTACTTCTGGCCCTCGATTTTCAAAGACTGTATTGAATCGGTCAGGAAGTGTCATCCTTGTCAAGTGTATACTCGAAAAATGCGCGCTCATCCAGCTCCGATTTTTCCAGTCGTTACTGTCGGACCTTTTACAAAGTGGGGTATGGATTATACTACTTGTAACCCGCCTTCGGCAAAAGGTCACAAGTACATTATCGTAGCAGTAGACTACTTTACGAAGTGGGTCGAAGCTATGCCTACTTTTGGGAACGATGGTGAGACCGCAGCTCTTTTCTTCTTCAACCAAGTCATTGCTCGTTTCGGTATACCTAGAGAGATTGTCACTGACCATGGCAGTCACTTTCAGAACAGTATGATGGCTGAGTTGGCTCTTAAATAGGGTTTCCGGCAGGAGCATTCATCTCCATATTATCCTCAGGCCAATGGCCAGGTGGAAGCCGTGAATAAGTCCTTGAAGACAATTCTTCAACGGACGATTGATAAACATATATCCAACTGGCACATTATGCTATATCCTGCACTCTGGGCGTACAGGACGTCAGTTAAAACTGCAACTGGCTTTACTCCGTTTCAGTTAGTCCACGCGGTAGAATCCGTATTTCCCATTGAATGCGAGATTCCTTCCCTTAAACTGGCTGTTGAGCTTCTTCCTGACACTTCTAGTCTGGCAGAGCGGCTTCTTCATCTGGAACATCTTGATGAGCAGCGTCGAGATGCCGCCACGTTGAACGAAGCGCATAAAAACCGAGTCAAAGTCCAGTACGATAAGGCGGTTAAGCCTAGGGTCTTTTCCGAAGGTGACCTTGTTTTGGTCTATGCTCAAGAAAAAGATGCCTTGGGGGCAGGAAAGTTTAAGTCGATGTGGTATGGCCCCTATATCGTCAAAAAGGTCCTTAAGAAAGGAGCGTATACCTTGGTTGACTTTGAAGGAAATGAGTTGTTGGAGCCCCGAAATGGGCTCTATCTGAAGAAGTATTATGCCTAGGCTTTGCCCCGGCATTTTGCTTTGTATATAGTAGTTTTTGTCTTGTACATATCTGTTTGATTTTCGATTTTTGATGAGATGGTGATGTTTTTTGATCTGCTTTGGCAGGTTGTGTTGATGTCATGAGTCATTTTGGTTTCACCGATGGTGCTAGTAGACACACCCGGAACTTAGCTTCCGCGGCTTGGGTGCTTCATTATCCTTCCGGTCAGCTGTTGGTATCAAGAGGAGTCTGCATTGGTCCTGCTTCCAATAACGTAGCAGAATACACTGCAGTCATTCATCTACTTTCGGAGGCAATATCTTTGGGTGTTGATTCGTTGGTAGTTTTCTTGGACTCCCAGCTGGTGGTGTCGCAGTTGAACAACACTTATCGGGTACGAGATCCATTTTTATTACGATTGTTCTTGAGGGTACGTTTATTACAAAGGTCATTTCAATTTTTAACATTCATTCATATTCCTCGAGCTGACAATTGGTTTGCTGACTCATTGGCTAATCAAGCTTTAGATTGGCATATTAATCATTCAATACAATAAAATCTAATCATCAAGAACATCATACATTTGATACATTTATCACATCACATCAAACATCGCTGTATATATATCATCGGTATGTCAAAAAACTTTACAAAATTTTGGATCCATCAATGCCGTACAAAACTTGGGCTTATGCCCCATCATGTTCAGTCTCAAAAAATATACAGTCATGTAAAATCTGTCTACTCCTGAGGACCCTGCCCAGCGTTCCTATAGAACATCACTGCAGTGGCCACACGGCAGAACAGTCTAACCCAGTCCCGGGGTACTCCTACAACCCGTCTCTGGACGGCTTCTGGCAAGTCCTCCACAGCAGCCAGAGGGATTTGGCGGGTCAGTCCCTCCAATTTTCTCTGCACGGCCTGGAGTGTCCTGTCAGAATCCGTTGTTTCTGCTTCACCTCTGCGGCGTTTATGACGTGCTAGGCCCTCAGGACGCACTGGTCCAACATCTGAAACATGATCATTTTTTCATTTGTCAGTCATTATGAATCCAATCCAAAAACATGTTTGTTTTTCATTTTTCATACATATTTGAAAAATCCAAAAAAAATCATATAAGTTAAAATTTTTGAAAAACTTACCGACTGCTCCCCATGCTGCGCCGGGTGGAAGTACTAGATCTGGATCTCCTCGGAAATCCATCCCGGCATAGGGATAGTCGTCTACTGCGATGATCTGTTCTCTCCACCATAAGAAGAACTCATCGTCCTAGGTAGTTCGGGGTACCTCGCTGCCCCCCAGTCTCTTCATCATGTCTGCCCAACGGGCGATTCTTGGGTCCCGAGGGCTGCTGATAGTTGAGATGACTTTGGGTCTCAAAGCTGGAACTCTCTCGAAGAAGAATGTAGTCAAAATGGTCCCATAGCCAAAGTGTTTTGTATGTGTTTTGCGAATGGAGGTCAGTTTTTGTTTCATGTTCAGTAGCAGGGCAGTGCACCAATCATACACATGAATTAAGCACTCTACAGCTATGCTCATGTGCGTCCTGGACGCCTGATGCAGTGAGGCAGATCCTGCCACTCTGCCGATGGTGAATAGGAGGATCTTTATGTGCAAGTCCCTGATATCTCTGATTGCAATCTGTGTGCCAACTTTTTTGGAATTTTCTATGCAATAGATTTGGACATAGTCCTCCACGGTTAACCCTCCCAGGGGCCTTCCGTGCAGATCCACTGGGTCTCCCCTTCTGGAGAGTCCAGTGATGAAGTATATATCTTCCACTTCTATGCGTAGTGGCATTTGATCAATGATGAAACAATCCTGATCCGGTTCCCAATAATTTACCAGCATTTCAAGCAATCTCACATTACTTTTCATATTGGGCATCTTGAAAATTTGAATAATCCACAGCTTCGGAGGACATTTTGTGCTGCACGGTCTTCCATGACCTCTTGGTCTATTGCACTATGCTCGCGTTCCCTCCATGAAATTGTCATCCTGAAAAAATTCATTAAAATTTGCATTAGAAACTCATTTTTGAAATTCGGACTTGCGCATACGCTAGTTCCGCTGTGCACAGTCGCGTATACACGCGACTTTCCTTCTTTGAACCCGCGTATGCGCAGATACGCGTTTTTTAATAAGGGTTTCCAGGTAAAAATCCACTTAATTTTAAATTTTAAACGGACAAAATGAATCAACAGGATGAATAAGGAGCCTAACTGAAGTTTCGCTGAATTCCGACGGTCGGTTGTTGCTGGTTTGACGAAACAAGTTTTTAGCTCCAGAGCTCTTTTTCCAAATCAGCTATGCAATAATGAACCATTTGCGAGGTAATTTGTGTATTTATGGCTAAAAAATTGAAAATTTTCGCAAAAATTTCCTTGTGCTTATTTTTTCGATCTGTCTTATGCTGTATAACTCAATTGCTTGGAAGTGCCCAGTTTGGTATATTTCAGGTACATTTTGACATTTTCGAGATTTTTCCCGATTTCTGGCCCATGTGTTCAGACTCTTCACGGCAGGTATATGATCTTCACTGGCATATAGGTTAGGGAATCACTTTCCGTTGCATCTTGCATTCTAGCCTCCATACTGATCACTAGCCTTAGGGTCGATCCCATCAGGTCATGAGTATTATACCCATTTCACTCGCCGATTTTTAAATCATGACTTGATGGTAGAGCCTTCCTTTACATGGGCTTCCTAGTTAGTTCCTCGCTATCACTTGTTGCCCATGCCGCTTTTTATGTAGGCTCGGGAGTCCTCTTTAGTCCCGCCATGTCTTTCGTGTTGAAGCTTCATTCTTCTCCTTCATCACTTATCATTTTTCTGGCTTATACCCTAGAGGCTCCCTGGTGTCGTTAAGTTGTATTACTGCATGGCATATTGGTTTCTTGTTTATCCTGGCCTTTAGCCGGCTTCATTTGGACTCGATGTTTAAGCCAACTTTTGACCTTGACTTTCTGTACAAGTTAACCATTGCATGCACTTAGCTATCACGACTTGACACCTTTGAACCCATGGATGGAACGTTCCTCTGAGTATCACTGACCAGTTTTCACCACCTTGCATTGAGCATAGGATTGTTCCAAACCCCGGAACTAGTGCATCTGCTTTCTTGATACTCGTTCTATCCATTGTACCATAGCATTCTTTTATTCTTTTTCAGGCTTATTATGAAAAAGACAAAAAATCAAATATAACAAAAAGAGCGGGAACGGGATGTATCTTCGTTATTTTGATGGCAGTACAGAGTCAGTTTGTCGCCCTTGAACAAAGCACATATACTTATATATATTTCCTTCATTTGGGATGGTTCTAGTTTGACCTAGGTTCAGCCTTTACCATGTTTCACTTGTCAGTTCTCCCCCGGTCGGTTATCTCTTCCGATCATATGGAGAGTTTGTTTTGCCTCCTCCAAGACAGACTTATACAGTGTCACTTTTTACTGCCATGGTCATCACAGAGTCGTGCTTTTGTTGAAGGGAAGTCTAGCCTGAGTCGGCCATTCTGCGGTGTCTCTTGACTCATTATTCAGTCGGCCTTCCCGGTCTTGTCAGTATCATGTTCTATCACATCAGATGTTTTGATCTTCTGCTCGTGCTGGTTTGAGAAGGTCTCCATTGACTTCTCGCCGGCGGGTTTGTCTCTTATCGACTACGACACATTGCTCTGAGAGCAAGCCTAGAGCCGCACCTTGGGCCTATTTCCATCATTGATAGGTGACCTCGTGCTCAGCATTTGATCATCATCATGGGTCTTTGACTGAGTGGTTTCCCCTGTGTTCGACGTCAGCACACATTATCACACTTGGGATCCGTGCAGTACCTTGATTTCCATTTGACCCTATCGGTGGATTTCTCGCCTCTGTGTCAGCTTTCATTATTGGTTGGTTCAGAGGGTTTCTTCCGTGCGCTAGCTTCATCTTGTGCATGTCGGAAACGTACTTCGTTTTTGGTTCCATCACTCTACTTCGTCTGATTCCTTCCAAATCTTGGCCTGCGGGTTACACTCGTGCTGGACTGATGTGGGATGCCTTAATGCCTTCCTTCCAGCAGATCTTTTCCCATCGACTCCGACTCATTTCTCTAGGAACAAGATCTAGAGTCTTTTTGTCAGTACCTTAGGGTTTGCAGTCATCAGTGGCAAACTCTTCGCTATCGACAGTGGGGATTCATCATTGCCTCCCGATTGGTAGATTCTTTCAAGTGTTCGACTTCAACTCATTCATTCACACTTGTCAGATTGTACTGGGGCACCTTGACACTCATTATCATTATCGGTGGGTTGTCTCGCGTTGGTTAACGGGAAACATCATTGCCCGGTAATCCAACGATTTCTCACATGGTCGACTTCAGCTCATTTATTCCCAGTGTGTAGAATTGTGCCGTGGTGATCGGTGAAGACCTTGGGTTGCATCAGCATTTCTCGGTTCACTGTTGACAGTTCTCTCAGTTTCTGCCAGTGTTGCCGTCCACCCTTATATGTTGCGGTTCAGCACAGCAGCATCTTATATGTTGATCCCCGAGTTGCGTGATTGTACCGTTTGATCCGCCTCTTATGATCCGGTACTTGGAGATTCAGTTACTTGATCAGACATCCAGTTGCACTATCTTTGATCAGCTTTCTATATGTGATACTTGGACATTGATACAGACTTGTCTTTCCGGGCCCTGCTCAGATGATTCACTATGTATTTTCAGTTCAGTTATACTTGTATACATGTTGGATCTATTCAGTACTTTCTATCTATATGATGTATTATTGACTGAGCATGGGTATGCCCGCCTCAGCATGTGTTGACTCTCTGGTTTCTTTCATTGGTTTTTGGCAGGCTGAAATCTGGTGAAGTCCTCTCTTGTCCTTGCGAAGTTCTTTCTATGTGCATAATACATTTCGGCCATCATGTACCCCTTCTGACCTCATATATTAGGGGGCATCTGCTATAGCATCATTTCTCACCTTGACATGATTCATGATTGCTACATGGCTTTATGGGCACCCATTCCTACAGACTTGGACAAATTCACTTAAAAACAGTGGAAAATCCTTCATACGCGACTATGCCCGTGTTTTTCCGCGTGTATACGCAAGTACAGCTAGACTTTTCCGCGTATGCCATTTTAATGATTAAAAATATATATAAAAATCCCTAATTTCGCGCTGGGTTGATGGTTACTCAGGTAGTTCAACTACCCCAGCCCGTGGCCAACTGTTTCCAACTGCTGAAACTACTTGGAAGGACTATAAAAAGACCTCATATGTATGGCCTAAGGGGGAGAGAGAATTATTATTATTATACTCTGTTGGTTCCCTATCCAAGTCTGATTCCCCGTGCCTCCTGCACTTTCCCAGTTCATTTCAGGAAACCCTTGTTTCCTTGAGATACACATCCCTTTATATATGTTATCTCGTATGCACTTATTTGGAAGGAGTCTTAGCGAGGCAAGGGCTGGACGGATCCGGACGACGGTCTGCGAAGGCCTTGGAAGGATCAGGTGATCTCTCCACTTACTTTTGTACGTACTATTTTTATAATACAAAAGTATCATGCTGTTCCCGAAGTAAACGTGTTAGTGTATGCTTTAATGTGTGAAGAATATTTGTTATACAAGCATTTATGATGATTTATTTAATGTTTTATATGAATCTCGCTAACATATAGAGTAGAAATATACTGTACAACTTGTCCTTTGTGCTGGTTTCTTCTTGTATTTCAGGTGAAAGAGGAAGGACGGTTGCAGGGAGTTTGAACTCCACGTGGATCTACTTCAAACGTAGGACCAACGGGTAAACCTCTCATTCTACTCTATTTCGTTTTTATGACTGTGCATGATCGTGTGAGTCTCTGTTAAGTAGTACGCCCCTGCTCTGTGGAGGTTGAATCCCAACCAACCTCTAGGGTGTTAAATCCCCGAAACACCCTCCCATACTACTTTGAGTGAGACCTTGACCTGCGTAAGCAGACCATTTCCAAAAGCAACTGTAGTACAATGGTTTGTTGGTGAACCTTAAAACCGAACCTAGGTCAAGACCCATCAAGCCAATAAATGGTTTCATTGTTGGGACTGGGAGCATTTTGAGAGAGAGTTCGAGTAATGCCACGGGGTCATTGGAAGCCATTGAAGCCAAAGATTGAGGACTGGTTTGAAAAATGAGCTCAAGATTTTTTCCTAAAAGACAATAGAAGTACGAAGTTATCTACCGAATGGTGGAAGAACAAGTACATCTTTACAGAAGTACATGAAATCTTCTTTGTATCCTTTGCACACGAACTACAAGAGTGGCTGGAAATATTAGTAGAGTTTTAGACTTGCTGGAAAGATGATCAGGTCACGCAGTCGACCCTTGAATTGATACAACAACTGGAAAAGACTAATAACAAGAGCACCAGGACTATAGATCGCTATGTTGATAGTATTTTGGGAGGGTTTGTAACAAAATTTGCAATTGACCAGTTTGTGTCTTATTTGGAAGTGTGGGGAAGGTTCTTCAAAGGATATAGAGGTAAGTTCCTGCAAACCTTATCTTTGCTGATTAAGATGCTATTGTGTGAAAAGGGTGTCCTGTGCACCCACACCGAGTGAATGACCTCCGACCATAGTGGAAGCACAATGTGAAGTGGTAAATGCTACTGAGTTAACCATGAAGGGGATAGATTGGTGTATAGTATTTTAAGGGACTCACCTGCCTTTCATCAGGGTGGGGCTGCACATGTAGAAACTAGCCCCCTGAATACACCATCATCAAACCTGTGAAAGGGAAAAAATTCTCCTTTAGCACCACCTCCACCACCGGAGGACGACATGGTCACGCACATGAAACTAGATATATTTAAGGGTGTGAGGGATGAGGATAAGGATCGATTCTGGTTTGTAGCCAAGTCGGTATGGATTGCACATAATATCAATAATGATGTTGTCAAAAGAGTGTGGCTCTCCATAGCCTTTAAAGGAAGGGCCCTGGATTGGTTTATTGGATACATTGGTCAACATGTGAACCCATTGATACAAAACATTAAGAGCACCCTAAAAAAGTAGTTATGGAAGCCTAAATCTTATGCTCTATGTGTGGTTGAATTGAAGGATATGAAACAGGGACCTACAAAGTCATTCTAGGAAGCTGACCAATGGCTTAAGAAGGTCATCAGTGATGGAGGATTCATCTACGAAGATAATAAGCACAAAGAATGGTTTATCTCCATACTATTACCACATCTGCACGGACCTATCGAACAACAGAATATTGAATCCCAAGAAGAAGCCCTGGAGATTTCCATGAAGTTGGAAGCTATGCCAAGGGACGATACCCAATTTTCCACAATGCAGATCCAGAGCCAGATAGGGGTGATGCACTTTGAAATTCAGAACTTACTTAAGGATCGAGGTAAAGAAGCTAGCCCAGATATTTGGTGCATACGTTGTAGGGTGTTAGGCCACACTAAGGATCAGTGTCCTCTGTTATCATATTATATGCAGGCTGGGGTACCAAGTCCTCTACGCCCCAAGGAAATGGTTGGACCTAGTTCCCCCACATTGTGGTGTTTTGACAGTCAAGTAGTAGGAAGACATGATACAGATCACTAACCATGGTTAGGTGCATATGTTCTAGAACTAAAGTAGCAGTGGTACAGATTCTACTCATATGTAGGACATGACAAGAAAAAATGTCGAACACTCGACCTAATGGTAGATAGGGGAACATATACAAAGTATAAGATGACCCCTCATCACCACTATCCCCCTCATGGCGAGGAGGATCCCCTGCAAGAGGAAAGGGAGGAGGGAGAGGTAGAAGTGCAGGTCGAGGAAAAGGGAAACTGATCTGCTACAACTATGGGGATGTTGGACATTATGCAAGAGATTTCCCAAACCCTGCGTTCCATTCCTACAGATATTGTAGGCAGTTCAACCATGTCATTGAGGACTGTCTAGTGCTAATAGAAAAAATGTAGGAGAAACAAAAAAAACCCATGCAGAATGTACAACGGGTTAAGGCAGAACCACGAGATGATGGGCCAAGTATCAATGTGATTAAGCATAGTGGCATTGCCACTCGAGGAGCTAAGGGAAAAGTTGTAGCTAAACCCCTGATCAGGAGGGCTGCTGAGAAAAAGGAAAACCTAGATTTGAAAAATGAGAAAGAAACCTTCATGGAGGCTCAGAGGGAGATGGCCAAAGACAAAGCATCTACCTCAAAGACTTCGGTAGATCCAAAATTAGATGAATTAGTTAATCCATTCCTTCAGGAATGTATGAAATTATTGCGCAAGAAGAAGGTAGTAGAGAATATCCAAGAATTAATAGATAGCTACAGAGAAAAATTTCCTCACAAACAGAGGTTAAATCTGTGAACAAAATTTACACGAACAAAATAAGGACTGGTCAGGAGATGAGTATAACTCTGCAGATTGGGGAATAGGAAATGGACCAGGTCATCCTCGACTTGGGATCAGACGCCAACATCCTGCCCAAGAAAACTTGGCAACGAATGGGAGAACCCACTCTGGAATGGTCCACTATTCAGTTACAAATGGCTAATTAGAAAAACATCATTCCACTAGGATGATTGCCAAAGGTTATGGTGGACATTGCAGGAGTTAAATTCTATGCATATTTCAAAGTAATCCAGATTGTGGATGAAGCAGACCCTTACCCTGTGCTCTTAGACCTGGAATAGGCCATTGACATGGGATGTATCATTAATTTAAAAAGGAGAAGTATAATGTTTGAAAATGAAGGTATGTGGGTAATCGTCCCCTTGGATGTAGCGGAAGGTGAGTGATATACCGAACTAGTTCGGGAGGAGGAGGATGTTGATCACATCTACAAACTGACATCCCAAGATGACGATTGGATTAATCCTACGGCTCATGACATGTTATGATGGGAAAGATATAGTGAATGCCTCTCAAACTCATATGGAGAGATAGAAAACTAGTAGAACCAGTTGCATGATGTATCTGCGCTACGGTGCGTTAAGATCACAAAGAGCTTCTGATGCATCTCCTCAGAGGTAAGAGAACTACCCTACTTTGACGGTTCTGGTAGTGTTAAGGACTTTCTTAAAGCAATCAAAGCAGATGTTCCTAAAGAACAGAGGTTTTGGGCCGTTGACTTGGCTATGAGCGCGACTCCTGCACGATGGTGGGAAACCCATAAGGAAGCTTTTAAGGACTAGGAGGAATGCCGAAAAATGATGATCCTACGATTCGACCATCCTGTCAACCCACCCATGGAACTCTTCTCATGTTGAGGGGATCTGTGCAAGAACTTGGCTCTCTGGATGTAAGTATGGAACTAATACACATGGAATGAATGGGTCCATATGTTTATTCATTCTTTATACCATTACCCACCACCTGGTATTTAGATGCAAAGCTAAACCAGTGCACTCGTCACTAGAGTAAAATGGCTGGAGATTTCAGAATGACGTTTGGTCTAGTAGGAGGGATTGAGAAACTTGATGAAGCCCTGCAAGATATATATGTTTTGGTCTTTGATGAGTCCTTATTTAAGCAAGAATGTACTGTGCCAGCCTGGGATGCGCGGATGCAGGATATTGTCAACTGTAGAAATTTGTCAGTAGAAGACTGCGATGAGGACCCTTGGAATATCACTATCCTAGAATCAGAAGGAGAATGTGTCATGACCTTTATTATAGGAACATTAAAACTAAAGGAAATCAACATTGGCATAGAAGCGCAGCCCAAGATGGCCAAAATTGGGGATTACTAGGATAACGACATGGTGGGAAAGATCACGAAGATGCTGGCTAAATATTAGGATATGCTCCCCACAAAATTCTCAGATCTCGTGGGGATAATTGGGGATATGGGTGTTATGAGGATTACCTTGAAGCTGGGTGCGCGCCCTATCAAACAGTGGCCCTATTTCCTTAACCATAAATATAAATAGAAAGTCAAGGAGGAAATAGAGAAGATGGTTGCCGCATCTATCATTGAACTAGTGGAATAATCAAATTGGGTAAGCCCTATGGTGGTCTAGGAAAATAAGATTAAAGGAGAAATAAGGATCTATGTGGACCTTCACAAGTTAAATGATGCTTGCATACATGATGAGATTCTAGATAATGTGGGAGATCAAGAATCATACTTGTTCACTGATGGGTTGTTAGGGTACCATCAGATCTACGTAGCACCTGAAGACCACAATAAGACAACATTCACAACTGAGTGGGGATCGTTCTAGTACACTGTCATGTCATTTGGGCTAAAGAACACCTGTGCCATATTTTCGCGCGTAGTTGCAGTAGTATTCAAGGAATTCATGCATATGTTTTTGGAGCTCTATTTTGATGATTGGACCATTTTTGGACTAGTAAAGAATCATGTTTCAAACCTGCGCATGATGATGGATGTCTGCAGGAAACACCAAATTTCGCTAAACATAAATAAATGCATATTCCGTCCCATTTCGTATTTTTTTGGGATGCGTGGTATGTCAGCATGGATTGATGGTTGAACTAGCCAAGATTGCGTTTATCATCAATTTGGCAATCCCCACCACTGAGAAATAGCTATGCTGCATCTTAGGCCACACTGGTTGCTAGAAAAAGTTTATTCAAGGGTACGCTCTGATCACCACACCAATGGAATAGCTGCTAAAGAAGGATGTATCGTTTTTTTGGGATGAAGAGTGTCATAATAGCTTTCAGCTACTAAAGGAAAATATGGTAACCGCACCTATTCTTATATTTCCTGACTGGGAAAAGGTATTTCATGTGAATTTGGATGCATTAGGATAGCATTAGGAGCTATCTTAGCATAGCCTGAAGAAGGGGACATCGATCATCCAGTTTCATTTTCTAGCAGAAAAATCTCTAGTGTAGACTGTAACTATTCTACTACGGAGCACGAGGGATTGGAAATGGTATATGACTTGTAGAAGTATAGGGGCTATCTACTGGGTGGACACTTCAAGATGTTCACAGATCATTCAGCTCTAAAATACTTGGTCAATAAGCCTATGTTGGGGGGGAATATTTGTAGGTAGTTACTATTGTTTTAGGTGTATGATTTTGAAATCATTGTGAAGCCTGAGGGATTGAATGCCAGAGTCAACCATTTGTCTCAGATTGAGAGTGGGGAAGAGCCAACTAATCTGGAAGGATTACCTCACGAACAACTATTTTCTGTCAAGGTGGTTGATGAAAAATTTGCAGACATCATTCATTTCCTGACCAAAGGTATGGCACTCGATGACTACTCAGTACCAGAGAAGGAGTTGGTTGCCCGCGCAAATGATTTTACCATAATCATCGACCAACTATACAAAGTGGGCACAAATGAGATAGTGAGAAGGTATGTATTGGACCATGAAAGACAAGCTATCTTGGCTGAGGCCCATGGAAGATTTGCAGGAGGAAACTATGTAAGAAAAGAAAATGCGCAAAAAGTGTTGAGGGCTGGGTTATGGTGGCCCACATTTCATAGTGATGCTCATGCATATTTCCATGCTTTTGATGCATGCCAACGTACAGGAAAACCCTCGTGTAGAGATGAGATGCCCTTGCAACCACAGATTTCCCTGCAGGCATACGAAAAATGGGCCATCAACTTTGTAGGACCTATCAATCCCCCAGGAAAGAAGACGGGTGCCTGGTGCATGAATACTAGCACTAATTATGTAGCCAGGTGGATGGAAGAAAAGGCTGTCAAGGATTGTATGGCAGATACCACTACATAATTCATTTTTGAACATATTCTGACCAGGCTTGGCTACCCGAAGATCTTAATGAGTGATAGTGGTACACATTTTGTCAATGAAACTATTGCAGCTTTGACTGAGGAATTCCAGATCCACCATGTGAGGAGTACCCTTAATTACTCTTATAAGGGTAAAAATGGTCAGATTAGCCTTAATTACAACTTATCATTACAGAAATGGTATAATTACTCTTAAGGCTAATTCCTCGCAATTATTGCACCTTCTTCTCCACTGTGAACTCTATGTCTTCTGTGCAATTTCATCTGTATGTCTGGGCGGGATAACCCTTCTGACAGAAACAACCCTGAATTCATCTTCCGAGAAGAATGACCACTACTAAACCCATTAAGTCATTTTCTTTCATGGCTTCCATAGAAGTTGGGTCTGCAGATGTATTGGAAGTAACCCCTGATATGGAGGAGGTTGTGTCTACGCTGACCAGGAGGAAGGGAAAAGGGAAGGTGAATGGAACGAAGAAAGGAAAAGAAAAATATACGAAGTGGGTCAGGGTAAAGCCACACACATTCCCTCAGATTATGCATTCCCCTCGTAAAGTGCTTAAGCGCCCCTCGCCTTATCCATCAAAGCTCCTATAATGGCTTAAGAGGAAGCTCTGCAGGCGACTCTCCTTAACTGGTTGTTGCCATATGTTAAGCCAAGCAAACCAACCACGCGCACCCCCAAGAATGTCGATGTTTTCCATGACTACCTATAGATCCCTTTGGTCTTGGTGGATTAGTGATATGTTCGGAGGCCTCCCCTCCCTTATGTTCGATGACTACGATCTAGCCAATCTAGACATATTCCCAGCACTGGCTTGAGAATTATATCTTGAAATAGTGTTGTATGATAACATGCCAAAGGTATACCCGATGTCGTGGGCATATGGATTGGCAGGTTCATGGATATTAAATTTGTTGCGCGTCCCCCACTTTGGTCAATACAACATCAGCAGCCTGGTTTTTCGCCAATTTCTGGCACTAGTCCACTATGGGTTTTTTTGGATCCAGGGTCATATCCTGATTGACACTGCCTTAATTCACCAAATCATCAGCCTCCCCATGCACCACCCCAATCCCATGGTGTGCGTCGGTAAGAAATTTTTGCAGCAGATTGCTGAAGAAGTCTAGTAGAAATATAACGTTGGTCACAACAAAAGAGGATTCCTGGTGCAAATGATAGCTGATGCAGGAGTGCACATGGGTACCCTACTGCTCACATGCAAAATGATGTGCAATCCAGGCTTTGGCATCCTTACTTATGTAATTCATCTCGCTGGAAAATGTGAAAAAGGGGTCTGCTACAACTAGTCGTAGTACCTCTGCGATGAATTTCTAGACAATGTGTGTGAGGCGCAGGACCACAGAAAGGAGTTCTGATACTCATGGCTTATGATGTTAATTTCCTTGGTTGTGTGGGAGGCACCTAACGAGGCAGTGCTCCCTGAGCTTGAGCCAGATATGTGTGAGGTGCATGGTATGAGAACCTCTGGGATTCGAAGGACCCCAAGTGTATCGAGGAGAAAAATGTGTTATGGGTATTGTTTGATGGTGCTCTGGTAGCAGCAATTCATTCTCGACCGTGCTTGTCACTCACGGTATATGAAAAGTACAAGGGTATTGCGGCATTTCAGGTTACGATGCAAAATGTGCAGATTTGGGCCTGCAAAGATCCATCCCAGTATACTCTCCCCTATATGGCCACGGAAGCAGATATTCACCAAGTGGTTGCAACTTTGCCACCGGCATGGAAGCTTGGGTTCAATTCATCCACCCCGGTGATAGCAGGTACATCTGGCAAGGACGCAAGCCCAAAGGATAATATTCGAATGAAAAAAACAAAGGACTCTAAGGTGCATGCTACAGAGAAAATTATGCCAAAGAGACCCCTAAGGATGCTACCACAGGGGCGGAGCAGGAGTCCCAATAGGATTAGGGACTCGAAGGGCTTGGTGGCAAGGGTGCGGCATCCCCACGTGATACCAAATGCATAGGTGAGCCTCCCAAAGGGTCAAGGAAGAGGTGCAAGTCTATTAAGCCTAGCATATCAATGGAGGTCACATTGACCGAAGATGACTTAGAGAAGATTACGAACACTATCATCGTTGCGTCAGAAGACCGATGAGCTACTTTGGAAGAACAGTAGAAGGCCATGGTAGAAGCCTTGCAGTCTAAAATATATGCTCTTCAACTAAAGGAAGACACAATTCAAGTGAGGCAGAATCAAGCGAGCCATCTAGCTACAATTACAGCCTTGGCCACCATGACGAAAAGTTAGATCTACCCCCTTCCGGGTGAAAATTTTGTTATGGTACCCCCGATCATATGTGAGCAAGTCCATGCATGCTCGTTAGTTGACCTCGATGTCGCCAGGCTAACAAGTGCGCAATTGCACGACCTTTTTATCTCCATCTCTGGTGAGCTTCAGTATAGAGAACCGAGGGCACAAAAACAACTTAGTAAAGCCGAGAAAATTATTGTGACCAAAGCTGTCGAAACCTCCCAAGCCCAGGCAATGCACATCGCAGCAGTTGCACAAAATGTTGAATTAGAGTAGCTGATAGACTAACTCTGCGAGGATATTCCAGAAGTAATTCCTGCCTCTGTTGTGCCACATGTGAATATTAAAGGATTGGTTGCCGCTTTGAAGGCATCTCGGACTGAAGTGTAGGTTGTTAAGGCCAATTTGGAACTACATATAACATCACTATAGGCCAAGCTACAGCCTAAGACCCCTCCTGAGGTGCGCGCCAAGTGAGCCGCACTAGTCACAAAAGCTACAAACAGAATTACCGTTTAGATCACAAACGGCACCAACTTGTTAGAGATCGCTATGGCATTATGGTCAAAGGTGTAGCGTGACCCCCTCCTTCGCCAAATCAATCAGGAGATGCACCAAAAGGAGAAACATTTTGAGCACATAGAAGCCACGATGCCCACCCTCATCCCAACGCAGTGATTAATGTGCCTTCAGACTAGCCACGCGCTCACAAATGAAATTGAGGGGCTCTACCACAAGAAGAAAGTACTCAGTGACCACCTGAAGCCATGGGTTGATGAAGCTCTCAAGCTTTCGCAAGATTTAGATGGGGCCATGAAACAGTTGAATCAGACCCTGGAGAGTGTCACCACAACAACCGAAGGTTTAACTTCACAAAATTTGGTTGAACTTGCGTAGAATGCAGCCGTGCAAAGCGCAAGTGTCCTGTCCCTTTTGCAGTTTCCATCAAATAGCTCCAGGAGGTGATAAAAACCCCACTCATGTTGTGACTCAGGACGAGTCACAATATTGTGCTAGGGGACTGTTGGCACAGGGTCCCCTAGTAGGGATTTTGGAATAGTTTTGAAATATTTTGTAATAATCGAGTCTAGAGTAGGGGCTTTGGGGTGGGTCAAATCTGCCAATGAATTGTAATGGGTCAAAACGTATACCAAGAGTTCGCAAACCACAGTTTGTATACCATAGAAAAATGAAGGCTCATATGTTATAAATAGATGGATAAATCGAGTATAGGGGAGGCTAAGTTTTGGAAAATCTTGGATAAGGACTTGTGGATATTTTGTGTTGATTGTCTAGGTAAGGGCTCCTACAGGCTATGTGCGTGGAGACCCTGAGTTCTGCTATGTGTGGACCTTGATGGCTGTGTACACAAGCTAGTAAATAGAGTCTGTAAGCTAGATCTGAATGTTAATGAATGAGAAGACTATTTTGGATAGCTGAAGTGTTCTGTGTTATGATTATTGGCTTCGTTCTATGTTATTTATATATGTTTTCTGCATACCGATGATTATTGATGCGCACGTGAATGTGATCCTATATAAGAATATGAATGCATAGATCTAGTTATATTTGGTTGGTTTTCTTCCATTAACATGCTATTGAATGATTTATGAGATTCGGTCAATATATTTCACCAATACACTATTAAGAGTTTCTGTATTAGGGCTTCTCCAGCACCGGTCTGTTAGACCTAAAAGGACCCACTTCAATTAAGTTTCTCTCTCTATGGGTGTGGAAACCTAGTTCCAACACCCTCCCATACTACTTTGGGTGAGACCTTGACCTGTGCAGGTAGGCCATTGCTGAAAGGACCAGTAGTACAAGGGTTTTTTGGGGAACCTTAAAACCGTAGCTAGGTCAAGACCCCTCAAGCCAACAATCCTTAAATGTGGAGTCATAGATAAAATCCCAAACCCCTTCCTGAAATTTCATCTCTTTGATTTTCTTTTCATGCTAAAATTTCCTCTGTAGATGGATTACTTTTGTGTGAAGGAGGGCCTGCATCCTAAGTTCATCCACACCATTTAGCTGAAGCAACCTTTCTTTTTGTGCCTTTGTGATGTCCAAATCCAATTAGGCTACCAGTAGGAGGGTGTTATATTCAAATTCAATGAAAATCGAAGCTTTCTTACAATAAAATATATCATATGTAGTAAACCCTATAGTTGTCTTCCAGGTAGTTTTGTAATCCCAAGTGGCCTCCACAAATATGTCTACCCAATATTTTCTATTGTTGCTCACAAATTTGGTAAGGATGTTCTCTAAGGCTCTATTTGTCACTTCCACCTTATTTGTCACTTTCACCTGCCCATTTTCTTGAGCATGACATGCATTAGAAATCTTGTGCTTGATATTTTGATGCCTCATTAGGTTCTCAATGAGATGAGATGTGAATTGAGCCCCCTGATCGGTGACTACCTCCCTGGGATACCCAAACTTGTAGAACACGTTCTCTCTAAAAAATTCAGCCACCTTTTCTTCTTTTGTTGCCTTGAGAGCCCTTGTCTCAGCCCACTTTTTCAAGTAATCAGGTCATACTATAATATATCTCTTCTTCTCGGATGGTAGATAAATGGATCTAATGAAGTCCATGCCCCACTTGTCAAATGGCTCTAGGACCACTTGAGTTTGGTGAGTCATTTCATCTTGTTGAGGGCTTGAAAATCAGTACCTCAACATCAGGGATAACCACTCGGTCAGGAACTTTAAAACCTTTCCTTTTCCATATGGTATGGTGGTTCTAACTAGTCAAACTAGGTCTAGTTTCCTTTTCCCTATTTCTATCGGTTCAATATTTGTCTGTAGTTACTAATAGGCAGGGACATCAGATCGATTATTCTTGTTGATCAAGCAAGCGAAAGGCCCTTAAGATGTTTTAACGAGACATTCAAACCACCACTAAATTATACCATAAATTTAACCTATCCTAAAATAAGAGTTAATCTATCCACTCCACACTATATTACTCTATGTAATATTTATTGTTAATCCTATCATGTTTGATAGATGTTAATTATAACATAATCCTACCTATCATATATCAAGTTGACATTAGTTGTTAGTCCTATGATATTGTGTTAAATAAATATTAATATTACCTTAATACTAATGTTATGTTGGATGTTTATCTATACTAATATGAGTCCTACATTATCTTAATTTTATTCTAATTGAACTTATAATAGTGTTACTGGATGTTTAATATAGATCCTATAAAATATTCCTAGCTCACTAACTGTAATAATATTAATACACTATTTTATTATGTTAAATTATATTATTGTTAATTAATTATAACTAAATATTCTGTATTCTAATATATGTATATATATTATCTTAGTAACACTGCATTAAAGATAAATGTTAATCCTAGGTAAATGTTTTAATATTCCTAACTACAAACATATTATTATTAAATAATAACTTCTCTAAAATGTATTACCATCACTATTCTATTTTATATACATAATACTAAATGAATTATTATAATGGAAAAAGGCAAGTCCTCAGATAAAGTTAATATAAAACTTAGGTTAAATATCATCATTATTATTATTATATACTTAAATAGTCTAATTAAATCAAGCTTCTATATTAATAATAAAGCCAATCTCTAATTCTATTAAATTAGCTACAAAAGTAAAATAAACTAATTAAATATTATAAAGAAAATGAAACTTACAAAGAGTCTGGGTTACTCAATATTAAAATAAAATAAAATAGAATTATTATACAATAAATTTACATTTCCTTTTATTGAACTACTAATGATAGAAATTAAAGAATTAGATCAATATAAAGGTTTGATCAAATGAAAGCCTTGATCAAAACCACACTAAATGAGTTTACCTCTTTAAGAGAGGACTTATTCAAAGCTAAAATGCAGACACAGAAAATATTCTAAAATGAAATAAAGAAAAAAAAACCTACCTTTAATTGGACTAAAAAAAAATTACTTTCCAATCCAAGAGAAAATTAATTAAATTTATGAAAAGCTTATTATAATGAATCTAGAATTAGAAATAAATTTGCAAAATGCAAAATAGTTTACAATTTGCAATTTATTGAAATATTCTTATTTATAAGCAATTTACTTCAATAAATAGTTATTAAAGTAAATTAGAGACACATATTTGAATTCTATTAAAGAGTTGAATTCATTATGTGATTTTCATTATTTAAAGAAATAATTCATTTAATTAATGAAAGTGGAAAGTAAAATAAGTCTCTAAATGAACATTATAGAGTTAATTTTCAGAAAATTTCTAATTCAATGGATTCAACTTAACTTCAATTTCTTCCTACCCTCCAAATATAGCTCTAACAGAGAATTAGTAGAAATATTATGAGTGATACAAAAAAGTGTATAATATCACAAAAACAATACAGTACTTAGAAAAGAAATCAAAATCATTTAAATAGATTTTGGTAGCAATATATTCATTTATATCCAGGACAATAGTGATCTGAAATAAAAATTTATAAAAGTAATACCAAAGCTTCATTAAAATTATAGTCCTTTGAGTAACATCTGATCCTTTGAAGAATTCATTTACAATAGTAAGAATTGCTTCACAATAGTACAAGAAAAATTTTCTCTCATATCTAAATTTATCTTTCTCTCTACAACCTCATATCGTGTTTACTACACTAGTGCAAATAAGAAAAAATAAAAAAATATAGAGAAAAAACCCATTGGGTATATGGAAAACTCCTTTTTCCACTCCTTTCTTCTCATTGAGGAGATGGGAGTTTATAGGATTAAACATGATAACCATGACCTTTTATTTCTCCATATAATCATATATTTGTTGCGATTCTCTTGTCAAACATGGAATATCATTGCAACCAAGTCATTGATTGGGTACATTCTTCCTCATTGACTTTGGATTATCCCTATTTCAAAAATAATAGAGATTAAAAATGTTTTTATTAAAACTATTCAAAAATAGAGTGTAGATCCAAAATTAACAATTTTTCTTGAAAAACTCATTGAACCTGAAAGCTTTAATTTATTATAATAATGGCTTTTCTTAAAGTGACAAGTGGCAAGAGAAAATGGAATTCAGAAACTACTATAAAGAGGGGACCCAAAATGTTATTAAATTCTATTGAAAAATCATATATGATCCAGGTTCATGCATCTCAGTATTTAAAGGAGTGAAAGGTTGGGAAACTATGATAAGGAGTGGACCTAAAATCTTCATTAAATTATTTTGAAAACTCATAAAGGGTCCACATATTGGGATCTATGAATATTAGCGAGGAATGATTATTTGATTATCAGAGGTTTGGTATTTATCACAAGTTTTTAATGTGCTTTTAAACAAGACCTCCGATATGTACTAGCCCTGATATAATTTATATATGGAAGTGGAGGATAATTAGTGGGATGACATGTTTATTACTTTTGGGTTTTTTTTTTTTTTTTTTTGCGATTTACAAGTTTAACATTTTTGAAAGTATATATATATATATATATATATATATATATATATATATATATATAAACACTTTACATTTATTTACAAATGTTTAATTACATTATTTTAAATTATATTAATAATTACAATTTGGATATTTGATTATATATCTTCGTAGCTAATGTTTTTTTTGAAATTTTAATAATATTTACATTGTATTTGTTACTTTATACATTAAATACAATATAGTGACCATTATATGTTTATTTATATTACATTATTTCTTTTTATTTACAATATTCTTTCTTGTTTCTTTAATTGGTTTTATTTTTTATTTTTTATTTTTACGTATATTTAGAATATCAAATAAGGATATAAAATAAGGTTAAAGTGATCTATTCCGGATGCGGATGGTCGAGAGGCCTGATGGGACGTCAGTCCCCAGACACATCCTGAGGAGGCTCACATGGGATGGCCATATGGCCCCCTGCGGCTCCATTAAACACGCCATTACTCTGCCAGCTCCTTATGCATTTACTCCCACTCGCCGGCGATTTCTAATTCACATCCTGCTCAGCTGGTTAATGATGGATTTCATTTCGGGCATTTCAAATTGTTTTTTCTCTTCTTGCATCCGCTCTCTGCAACATCTGTGGAGCGCCTGCCCTGCTGCTTGTGCCGAGCCAAGCGCTCGCACACAGACAGGGCGATGCTGCTCTCTTTTTAGCTCCTTGGAGACTACACCCGGTTCTCACTTTACCCAAAGTATATTCTGCTGCACCAATTCTTTCTTGCAATATTATTATGACAACCACTGTGGGTTTCCTCCGACCCCTTCCTACTCTTTGTGTCTCAGACAACCTCAAAATTTTGCATTCGCCATGCCAAGGCTGCGTTACTGGATGCGTTGTCACCGAGGTGCAACTCGAGGCTGGTCTATGTGCTCACTTCCCTCTTCGAACTCAGATACAGAGCCCTCCTCTGAGACCGTTGAGTGGAGGCGTTCCCCTGTCACCCGTAGCCACAGAGGGCGCGACAACCACCCTGGCATTGCACGCGCTGCTCAGCCCTCTCTGCATCCTTGTGCTTCTCCGACCAGCCCTGTTTCCCCTGCCCCTCATGCTTTAGATAGTAGTACTCTGCGTCAAACCTCTCAGAGGGCGGAATTCCGCTTTGACTTCTCCTTAAACCAGCCCTCTATCACCGTATTTGTAACAGTGACCATGAGAGAAGAAATACCCCATGGTATTCATCCCATGCCTGGTTCACTCCCCCCTCCCCTTGGTCTCAATCCTGCCCTGGTTGCGAATGCTCCTAAGGAACTGGTAGAGCCCCCAGGTTCTGCAATACTCGACCTAGGTAATCAACCCATGCAGGTGGATGTAGGCTTCATGTGCAAAGATGGAAAACAAAAAGATGACGTGGAAGAACCAGAAGGCGAGTATTGGCGTCGTATAGTGCAGGAGCTGCCTTCTCCAGCTCACAAGAAATAATTCCCGCATGTCTTGGTTCAACATGGTACACTCGTTCTACTGTTTTGGGAGATTCTCTGTTTTTCTCTGGTTTTCTATTGCAGCAACAGCTGCTAGCTACTCTAGTATTTTTTGTTTTATTTTGTTGTATGCAATGAGAAATATACCAGTTTCCCTCTCAAGGGAGGTAAAAATCCTCTTAAAATAATTGGTTTCCCACTCAGGGCAGTTCGTTATTTTGTTAAAGCATGGACATCAAGCCCAGTCTTCAGGCTCCCATAGCTGAGCTGAGGCAGTTTTGTAACAGTATGTTTTCATAATAGAATTAGTATAATTTAGAAAAAAAGAAGAAGGTTAAAGTGATCTATATACTCTATTTTCTAATGTTTAAAATGTTCAATGGATTACCCTTGTTTGATGAGATAATGTGTCAAGGGAAGTGGAGAGGAAAAACAACCAATGAAACCAATTGTGAAACATGAGGAAATATGGAAACCAAGGATCGTCACAATCAAGAAATTTAAATAACAATCCCAATGACCATAGTGAAAGATGTACTGAATTACCTTATCAAATTTTGAATTATCAAAACCCCCAATACCAAGAAATAAATATTAGGGAAACCACCAACCATTAAAATGCTTAATGTAATATGATGTGGTAACTGGAGGTGCCACGTCACCTTTTTGTGACCAATATGAAAATGATTTCATGAACTCAAAATAGAGCGAAGATGTGCCAAAAAAGTAGAAGTGTCAATTATAATGGTCAAAACAATGAATGTGCAAATATATGATTAGAACCAATCATGATAAAAAAATAACAGAGGGAAGTGATAAAGATCATAGAATTCAAATTCACTAACATGGTAGTAAGAGAGGGGTTGAAAAATGAAGGGTCCCCATTATTTTTTCGGAAAAATTATGGGAGGGTTGTTGGCCAAGAAAAATGGTGACATGTTGGGAAGAACCAATTATCTCTACAAAAACTGATGATAAATTTTGAAGGAAAAAGGAATAGATGTTAAATCAAATCAAATTTCTAGGATTCAAACTTTTCTTCGGAACTCTTAAGTGAAATCAAAATACTATCATTTTGTGTATCTCATAATTATTTATTTTAAGAGTGATAATTAACAACCACTAATTAATGACAACTTAAACTTAAAGAACACAAGCATGTTTTTTTGTTTATTAATAATAATAAAATATTTATAATCATAGGTCGAGGCACTGCTTCCAGTAGGCGTCCATAGCCTCGGGAGGGTTACCTCTTAGCAAAAGATGTCAGTATCCCATCTATGTTTGAATATTCAAAGAAAATTTTATTTTATTAAAACTTCAAGAACCATTGCCCTGAATTGGTGACCAAATAACAACAATTCCATTTACAAGTTTTGATGGTTATGAACATGTTAGCTCGTGATGAGACCTCTTGTCATACAAAAAAAAGCTATGAGCCACTATCCTGGCTTGGTAACCATATCAATAATGTCATAATAATTAAAATTAATGATAATGGTAGGCTAGCTCTTTTAGAGAGACCCCTTATCTTTCAAGCTTATTAAAAGTTCATACCCTGAGAATTAATGATAATATATGGGGAGACAAGCTATCTCCTTAAGATATTTTGGATGACATGGTAGAGTTTAAAAAACTAAACTTCAGATATTGCTTTGTGTTACTTTAGCTATAGTTGAGTATAAGATAAGTTGTCATAAAAAATAACTCTTATGTTATAGATTGATATCGTCAAAATGATAACAAACAAAAGATCAAAGTTTTAAATTAAAATCAGGATTAAATCAATTTGAATATTAACCCCATATTATTCCTTTAACCCTAGAATTTTATTAAAAAAACAGATTTAATAATTTCCCATGAATGAAACCAGAGTTGGATTGAGAAAAATCCCTCTGACTGAAATTTGATAATATTACTAAAAGAATATGCATGAGCATTTTCAAAGGGATAAAAAATGATATATCGTGAATTAAAATCCATGAAAAAGATCGAAAAAAAAAACAAAATAACTAATAATGAAAAAAAACAAGTTGATAAAAACAAAAGCATGGAATGAAAATGACTCAAACAAGATGATTACGACTTGACATAAAAGCATTATGCTTTTGTTTATAAATATTTGTCTTGTCTTGTTTAAGGAGTTGTCGTGTTCCTGAGATTTTTAAATCGAATCAAAACAAATGAAAGCTTTTAAAACATATTCTAGCATACCAGAAAGAACGCCATCAAGAGCATAGACCATGAGAAAAATCTTAGAATATTAAAAAAAATGCATAAAATGATGAATATGTTAAAATTCAAGATTTTATCTTGTAGGATTTGTTAAGTAAAGCTCTTATTTTTGAAGCATTGATGTGATTTAAAGTTTGTATTTGATTGTTTCAATAGTAAATTTCCTTCTTTTGTCAATTTTTCCTCAAACTAAATTTGGAATTCCTTAGAGATCAAGTTCTTAAGAATAGACAAACAATCAGTTGTTTGTTTCTTTCTTTCTTTTTTTCTTTTCTTTTTTTAAGTATGATGTAAAACAAGAAGAAAATTTTGAAAGAAGGAAAAGGAAATTCTCTAAATGCATTGTGATTTTTTTATTCTCAATCGCTTTTGCTAGAAATATAAAATATTCAAATTGCGTTGATGAAAATGTCGTGCAAAAGAAAAGACAAGGATAAGAAATTAAAAAGAGAAAACAAAATAAGAAAAAAAACCAAACATAAATGAAGATCAACATATAGAAATACCTGAGAGAAATGCATATCAAATTACCTTGAGAATCTTGACATCTTCGTATGAAGAGTGTTTAAAAATAGGAAATATTAGTTACATTTATCTCTAAGTTTGCATATACTGACAATCATCAATTATTGAATCTAAAAGCTAAGAAATATGTTATAATAATTCTCAACAAGACATAATAAAGCTTGACGCGTGAAGAAAAAAAACGTTGTATGCTAAAATTTGAAGTTTTGTCTTGTGAGTAAATTCTAATCTTATAGAAATTATGTGTATAAAAGTAGAAATGAGAATCTTATATTTTAGTTAAGATATTATCATATGAATTTTTCAATTGATTAAATGTAAAATTATTCACAAATGAAAGACCCAGAATGAGAAAGATGCCAACTAAATAAATGGTAAGGTATCATCCTTATTTATTAAAAGAACATAATTGCTTTATTTTGGAAGAAAAATAACATCAAACTAAAAAAAAAAAATTTACTCCAGCCCTAATTCTCTTGAAGGAAAATAGCTAGGTATAATGATATTTCCAATGTAACCAAGCAATCATTTTATTACCTGGAAAAAAGTGCATTACATATGTTAGCAAAAGAAAAAGATCAATTATTAAACTATGTAAAAAAATTCCATTGTATTTAGTGATGTTAAAACATTTGCATTTATTTATAAACTCATCAACATTATCTAAAGTAGAAATGAAATTCTCACCATCATATTGCAATTCAAATATCGATTCAAGTTGTCTCCTAGGTATACCTCTGGTAGGCTTGTGTGAGATAAAAGTGTGACGCAACGTAGGAATGAAAATAGGAACCATGGCTATTAAAAATTTTAAAACAAGACTTTGCATGAATCAACTAGATTAGGCCCTCCTTCTACTGCACAAAATGTCAAGGGCTCGAAAATCGCTACCTCAACATCGTGGATAACCACCCAGTCAGGAAATTTAAAACCATTCATTTTCTATTTGGAATGGTGGTTCCAACTCGTCAAACTAGGCCCAGCTACCTTTTCCCTATTGTTATTAGTTCAATATGTCTTCAATTACCAATAGGAATAGACATCAGATCGATTCTTCCTGATAAGGCAAGAGAATGACCCTTAAGTTGTTTTAACAACACAGCCAAACCACCACTAAGTTCTACCCTAAATTTAACCTAGCATAAACTAAGAGTTAATCTATCCACACAACACTATATTATTCTATGTTATATTTATTGTTAATCCTATCATATTTTATAGATGTTAATTCTAGCATAATCCTACCTATCATATATCAATTTGATTAGTAGTTAGTCGTATGATATTATGTTAAATAAATATAAATATTACCTTAATACTAATGCTATGTTGGATGTTTATCTATACTAATATGAGTCCTATACTATGTTAATTTTATCCTAATTGAAATTATATTAGTGTTACCTAATTTTTAATATAGATCCTATAATATAATGTTAGCTCACTAACTATAATAATATTAATACACTACTTTATTATATTAAACGATTTTATTTTTAACTAATTCCAAAGAAATATTCCTTATTCTAAGATATATATATATATATATATATATATATATATATATATATATATATATATATATTTATATATATATATATATATATATAATCTTAGTAACATTACATTAAAGATAAATGTTAATCCTATCTAAATATTTTAATATTCCTAACAAAAAACATATTATTATTAAATAATCACTTCTCTAAATTTTTTTACTATCGCTATTCTATTTTATATACATAATACTAAATAAATTATTATAATGGAAAAAATTAAGTACTAAGATAAAGTTAATATAACACTAACATTAAATCTAGTTATTATTATGATAATCTACTTAACTATTCTAGTTAAATCAAGATTCTATATTAATAATAAAGTCAATCTCTAATTCTATTAAATTAGCTACAAAAAATAAAATAAACTAATTAAATATTATAAAGAAAATGAAACTTTACGAAGAGTTTGGGTTAGAAAATCTTAAAATAAAATAAAATAAAATTAATATACAATATATTTACATTTCCTTTTATTGATCTATTAATAATATAATTAAAGAATTAGTTCAATATAAAGGTTTAATCTGAAAGAAATGGCTAAATGATACATAATTACAGAAACACAATCATATTATGCACAAATGGTGTATGTGCACACACTCACACACACGGATTACAGTCAGATTACTCTATTAAATAGAGTTTCTGAGATCCAACTTATTCCTAATTTAGAGAGAGAGGTTGAGAGAATTTCTCAACCATCACAAACCAACTTCTTAAATATGGAATGTAAGCATTAACTCCAGCATCCCCCCTTAATGATTACATTACATAAAAATAACAAAATAATCAAGCTTATCAGTAGATGCTCCATCAAGTTGCCTCATAACCCTCGGAAAGGTGTAGTTGGCATGTTGGATTCCCGAGTTCCCTTCCTCAACTCCCGAATCAAGGACCTCCCAAAGTCAATTACTGGACAACATCCCAATTTGTCGCATAACCTCATTAGGAAACCACTTCCATGTCTACCACTAATGAGGGATCCTTCCCTAGATCCGCAACTGCCATACTATCTGGACAACCATCCATATTGAGCCTTACTGCCACTTGATATTTAAGTACTAGCATCAAACACATATTTGAACTGCTGGTTATTCTTAAAAGAGTGTAACAGGTTCACACTCTTCATTGAATTCATCATCAGAATTCAATTGGTATTCATCTGTGGTTATATTTGCTGATTCTTTCCCTTTTAACACATCACTAGCATGACTTCTGCAATTCCATGTTGTATGCCCAATTTTCCTGCAATAGTAGCATTCAATGCCACCTTTGTTTGCATTTTTCTTTCTCATCCTTGACTTTGTCCACAAGGCATTTTCTACATGAGAGTTCTCTTCTGCATCTTCCGGTTTTATTCGTTTTTCCTCCGCGAGAAGTGCTGCAATTGTCTCTTGTAATGTTTGTGTAGACATTTGACTCAAAGTGAAAACAACATTACTATAACTTGAAGGAAGACTAGTTAATAATACAACTTTAGCATCTTCATCCTCCACCTTAGTCCCGACTTCACTTAATTGTCTTAAAAGAGACATTAACTTATTCACATGACTGGACATGGATGTCTCCTCATTCATTTGCAGACTAAATAATTGCAGCTTTATGGAAAAATTTTCATTTGTAGATTTTACACCAAACAACTGAGCCAAATGTTCCCATATTTCCTTTGATGTTTTAGTGAGATCTACATGATGTAATTGTGAATCAGAAAGAGCAAGTCCAATAATAGACTTAGCTTTGTCATTTCTATTTTTCCATTCAAGTAACTCTTTGGCATCTGTAGGTGCTGCTTCTGAACCATTTACTATTCCCCACAAGTTTTTATTCATTAATTGCAATTGTATTTTTACTTTCCATGAGGGAAAATTAAAACCATTGAATTTTTCTAACACCATAAACTCCATGATAAAAGAAGACAAAATAAAATACCTTTTCTACAGTGGCAAGAAAATCTTGTTGACAAAACTACTTAGCGGCCAGTGAGTTTAAAACCCCAGTCGCTACTCAACACTTTGGACCAGCAGAGTCAAAGCAACCGCGGCTATGAGTCTTCCCATACGTAATGCAACACAATGCACTGCATGAAAATATATTCAATCCTTCCGTGAATCAAATAATTTGAAGTGACATTTTCATAAATTTAAAACGATTGAAGAAATTCTGGGCCGGCAGCCTCTTAAATAAATACTTCAACGAAATTCAAATTTGTAAGCATAATCATATTTTTTTCTATCGGTTAGGACATTAGTCTCAACGGAGGAGAGTAGAGCACATCAACAAATAATTCAATGCATTCATGGCAGTTTCATTGCCAATCGAATTCCAAATCCAAACTTTGGTTGCATAAACCGGTCCTCGATGCATTCACGGCAGCCTCGTTGCTTGCTATCGCACTACATTTCACGCCATCAGCTGATAACATTTCCCTCAACCACCATGGAGATAGAATGAAGAAATTAGTCACGGCTGCATTAGGCAGCAGCAGGCAACGACTGCTTCAACAATAGACAATGGGTCGATCTAGCTCCGATACCATGAAAGAAATGGCTAAATGATACATAATTACAGAAACACAATCATATTATGCACAAATGGTGTATGTGCACACACTCACACACACGGATTACAGTCAGATTACTCTATTAAATAGAGTTTCTGAGATCCAACTTATTCCTAATTTAGAGAGAGAGGTTGAGAGAATTTCTCAACCGTCACAAACCAACTTCTTAAATATGGAATGTAAGCATTAACTCCAACATAATCAAATTAAACGCAGAAGGTTTGATTTTATTGATAAAAAAAAAGCTAAAGGATTTTACCTCTTTAAAAGAAGGCTGATTCAAAACTAAATCGTAGAAAATATTCTAAAATGAAAGAAAGAAAACAAAAACCTATCTTGAATTGGAATAAAAAAAAATATTTCCAGTCTAACTGTTATTATGAATGAATCCATAATTATAAACAAATTTTAAAATGAAAAATAATTTACAATTTGTAATTTATTGAAATATTCTTATGTATATCCAATTTACATCATTAAATAGTTATTAAGTAAATTAGATATGTTAGAGAAGCATATCTAAATTCTATTAAAGAGTTGAATTCATTATGTGATTTTCATTAATTAAAAAATAAATTCATTTAATTAATGAAAGTGAAAAGTAAAATAAGCTTTTAAATGAACAATAAAGAGTTAATGTTCACAATATCTCCATTTTGATGGATTCAACTTAACTTAAAAATTTTCCTACCCTGGGAAGATAGATCTAATTGAGCTTTAGTAGAGATATTGTGAATGATAAAAAAAGTGAATAATATCACAAAAACAATATACTACTTGGAAAAGAAATCAAAATCATTTAAATAAACTTTTGATAGCAATATATTCATTTATATTTAGGACAATAGTGAATTGAACTAAGAACTTATAAAAGTAATACCAAAGCTTCATTAAAAATGTAGTATTTTGAGCAACATCTGATCCTTTGAAGAATTCATTTACAATAGCGCAAGAAAAATTTCCTCTCAAAGCCAAATTTCTCTTTCTCTCTACAACCTCATACCTAGTTTACTACAATAGTGCAAATAAGAAAAAATAAAAAATTAGAGAGAAAAAAACCCATTGTGGATCTTAAAAAATAATTTTTTTTCCACTTTTTTCTTCTTATCAAGAAGATGGGAATTTATAAGATTAAACATGATAACCATGTTGGAACGGGGTCTCCTAACAAGCTATGAAACTGGTCCATTTTGATTATTTTTATTATATTTAATATAGCGCAGGGATTTTGGGGTGGATCAAAGCCCCGAACGCATTGTAATGGGTCAAAGGGTAAAACTAGGGGTCCAAAAACCATGGGTTGCAGGCCATAGGAACGTTGAGGCTAGATTGTTATAAATAGAGATGCATTTTGGATTGTAAGAGATAGGAATTGATGAGCTATTGATGCGATTTGTTGTTTAAGCTGTCTGATTGGGTTTTGGGGAATGGACTCCTGCTGGCTGTGTGCGCGGAGATCATAGTCTAGATGTGTGCGGACCCTGCTACTATGTGCACAGGTTGGGAAGGGAATTGTAAGGAGAGGTTGATGAATGAATGAATGCGAAGGATTATTAGAGATCTGAATCTGTGAGTACTGTTGTATGAACTGCTGATAATTATTGTGTTATATATTTTCTGTCTTTCTGCTGCAAAAGTTTGTGTACTAAATGCTTGGATCTCGATCTATTCTGCTCTATTTATATAATGTTGTGTTGATGTTATGAAAATCTTATAATTGTAGATCTAGTGCATGTGGATGCAAATAGATACATAATTAAATCTGCGAAGAAATGCGGTAATCTGAACAGAACGCAATCCCGCTTGCCTTACCCTTCCTTTCTCAGGGTGTCGAAACCTGGTTCTAGCACCCACCCATACTACTTTGGGTGAGACTGTGACTCGCGAAAGAAGGTCACCGCTGAAAGGGCCAGTAGTATAGGGTTTTGTTGGCAATCCTTGCACACTGATCTTGGGTCAGGATCCCTCAAGCCAAAAAATGGTTCCGTTGCTGGGACCGGAAGAGGTCTGAGAAAGGGATCGGGTAATGACAAGAGAATACTGGAAGCCTACAAGAAAAGAGATCAAGGATTGGTTTGAAAGGCAGATCCAGGAGTTCGTAGTAAAAGAAAATTGCAGTGAGAAGTTGACGACGAAAAGGTGGAAAAATAGGTATGTCCTTAGTGAAAGCTACGAAATATTCTTTGTGATTTTCGCAATTGAACTCCAAGAGTGGCTGGCCAGACTGGTGGAATTACAGAAGTGCTGGAAGGATGGGTGGGTCACTTGGTGGACCCCGGAGTTGCTAGAACAACTTGAGAAAACTGATAATACTATCACACACACGGTGGATCACTGGGTGGATTTGTAACAGAATTTGCTATTGATCAGTTTGTATCATACTCTGAAGCTGAAGGACGATTTTTCAAAGGATTCTGAGGCAAATTCCTGAGGACATTACCATTGCTGATCAAGAAATTACTCTGCGAAAAGAGCATTATGTGTAGTCATACAGACTGAATGACCACGGATCTAGACGGGAGTGCGACCCGCAGTGGTAAATACTATCGAACCAACCTTGAGGGAGGGAGGTCTACCTACAATCCATTTCAGGAACCTGCTGCGCACGACCCCTCAACTGTATCACCACCTCGGATGTGCAAAGGTAAGAATTCGCTTGTAACGCCACCCCCCCCTAGACAGTGATATGGTTGCGCATTTGAAAGTACCTACCTTCAAGGGGGTAGGAGACGAGGATATGGACCAGTTTTGGTTTGTGGTAGACTCTGTCTGGACTGTACAGAATGTGGCAAGTGACACGATAAAGAGGGTGTAGCTGTCATTAACATTCGAAGACAGAGCTCTGGATTGGTATATGCGGTACGTTGCCTAGAATGGGACCACCTTCATTCAGGATATCAAGGATGCTCTAAAGCAACAGTTCCGGAAGCTGAAATCCTATTCCCAGCTAGTAGCGGAAGTAAATTACTTCAAACAAGGTGCGTCTGAGCCAGTATGGGAGGTTGATCAGCGATTGAAGAAAGAAATTAGGGAAGGAGGGTTCGAGTACGATGATATACAACATATGGAGTGGTTCATCGCCATGTTGTTACCTCACCTACGTATGCCGATGAGTCATCAGACCTTTGAGTCATAGGAGAAAGCTATGGAAGTTGCGATGAAATTAGAAGCTGCACCCCAGGAGGATACGTCAACAGGGGTACAACAAATCCAGGAACAACTTGGGGCTATGCATATGGAGATATAGAACTTACAAAAAGAATGAGGAAAGGAAATCTGCACAGATCTTTAGTGCATACATTGTCGGGTTTCTGGCCATACAAAGGATCAGTGCCCTCTATTGACTGATTATATGCAAGCAAGAGGGCATAGCCTGATACGCCCAACGGTAAGTAGGAAACCTACCCTGTTGCGACCAGGATCAAGCAGATTTGCGTTATGGTGTGATGATTGTCAAGTAGTAGGCCTACATGATACAAACCATTGCCCTCGGCTAGGTGCGTATGTCCCAGAACTAAAGCAGCAATGGTGTTGATTCTTCTGATCGGTGGGACATGATGAGCATAACTGTCAAACATATGACTTAATGATGGATCGTGGGAACTTATATCCGGTGCAATCGAACCCTACATCGCCAAGACTGGCTACGCAAGATCATCAGCGTGAGGCAAAGGAGGTCGGGGAGGAAGCGCAGGCCAGGGACGAGGCCAACTAATGTGTTATAAATATGGATAAATAGGGCACTTTTCTAGAGAATTCCATAATCCCACCAGGCCATCGTGTAAATATTGTAGGGAGCTATACCATGAGGTAGAAGACTACCTAATTTTAATAGCCAAGATGCAGGAAAAGCAGCCTACCCCTACGCAAAACGTGCAAAGGGTTAAAACTAATCTACGGGAGACAGACCCAAGTATAAAAGTGATGACACATAGTGGTTTGGACACCTAGGGAAACAAAGAAGGGCTTGCCTTTTGGAAAGGAGTGTCTTGCAATGAACAAGCACCATTGGAAGCCCTCGTGCAACCTTAGGTCGAAGAAGGAATTGAGCCCTTTTTAAAGGCATGTTTGAAGTTGCTAAGGAATCCGCAGGCCGTAGGAAATCTCCTAGAATTACTGAATACCTGTGTAGCTCGGCCCACCTTGATCCCTAAGACCAGGGATGTACACAAACTATACAACTATAAGAAATGCACCGGGAGAGAAATGCAGTTAACTGTGCAGATCAAAGACTATGAAATGGATCAGGTTATCTTAGATCTTGGATCGGATGCCAACGTCTTACCAAAACAAACATGGTAACAAATGGGAGAGCCTAAGTTGGAAAGGTCTATTATCTAGATGTGAATGGAAAATCAACAAAAGATCATCCCTCTGGGTAGATTACCAAAAGTCATGGTGGAAATTGCAGGGGTACGGGCCCTAGCTGATTTTGAAGTAATAAAAATAGTGGAAGATGCGGACCCCTACCCTGTGCTCCTTGGATTGGACTAGGCAATAGACATGGGAGGTGTCATCAATCTCAAGAAACGCAGCATGGTATTTGAAAACAAAGGTACACGTGTCATATTACCACTAGACCCAACAGAAGGTGCATGGTACACAAAGCTAGCCAATGAAAAGGAGGAATTGGATCACATTTATAAGATAACTGTGTAGGACGAAGATCAGGGTAACCCCACAGATGAACGAATGCTCTCTTGGGAAAAGGACAGTAAATTTTTTTCTGACTCCGATGAAGAGCTAGAGAATTGGCAAGGTCAGTTACATGAGGTTTCCATGCTGCGAAGCCTTTGGACCATTAGGAATTTCTGTCACATCTCTACCACAAAAATAACCTTGCCCTGTCGAGAGGACGAAGGTGAAGATCAGCAGCCTGATGAATCGAAGATTCCTACGGACCATAGTCCAGAAGCATTACCGATAACGCTATGCGAAACACCTATGCAAGGACCGGTATTCTTTACTCAAGGGAAATACTGGAGGAGGGTGATCATGCGCATAGGGACCCCTATGGACAGATGGTCTCTGAGGTCAATTGACCTACGCAGATACCTGTTGCGGAGCAACACTCAAGAGTGCGATCGAACCTTGACCGGACAGAATTTCCAGGGTACCATAGCCCTCAGCATGCATAGGATTACAAACCTGTCTGAAAATCAATGAACATATCAAGTAATAAATGACATTAGGACATATGACGCAGCCATCTCAAACAGGGATGTACTGTTCGCGAGCGAACCAAAGGCCTCGACAAGACTACTTACCAACTTGCAGATACACCTCGCCTCGACCCTCACTCCAGGTACGTAAACGACATACAAGCGTCATCTAGGGTCTGACAACTCATGGACACAACCTAGGGCACGAAGGATAACCGTCGGCATGTCCTGATCTCCTAAGAAAAGACCTCAGCAAGTACGAAAAACAGGAGATAGGGTGTCAAGGCCGCAATTAATGAAAAGAGTAGTCCGTAGGATTAAGGGTACATGCCGCGAATGAGCTCCCTCACCAATTAATAATTCTGAAGGGGGTGTAGATGGTTGGACAGCTTCGTGTCGGGCTATTTATTCACCCTTTCATAGGCTCTGGCTATCTGGATTCTAGTTTTTTGTGGCCATCCATACCAGGGATAATTTTAAGAATGGAAAATTATCTTGAAGTTTAAAAAATTGGCGAATCTCACTAGTCCCTAATATGAAAACTATAAATGTTTATTGATGTATTTGTAAAATTATTCAAATTTATAATGATATTATATATATTGTCTATATAATTTGGATGATTTTTAATGTAAAATTAATTATATTGTAAAATTTGGGCGAATCATTTTTATAAAAAAATGGAAATTGGCGAATCGTTTTTTTGGAAAAACCATGGAAAATTAGCCCACCTGCGAATATTAGCCCCTAAAATTTTCCATGATCCATACTCTCTGTAATGCTCGTCTCTCTGTCAAAAGGATGGACCCCAACCCGCCAAAGGAACTACTAAGAGGACCAGGGGATGCCGACTGTAGTAATAGGAGTGCGCACGGGCTTCTGATAGAAGGGATTATCTATGAACCATGCCCCGCCAGAACGTTGCAGTACCGAGACCTGCTGCGACTTCTCCGCCGTTTCTGAACACCACCCACTAGAAGCAATGTATGTCTACTCCCTCGCGCTACCATAGTTTGAACTTCCAACCCAATTACCAGGGACATTCAAGTAGACTTAGCAAAACTATCTACTACAGAGTTACAAGGACTATCGTCCAGAGTGTTGTGAGAGGTTCACTGCCATGACCGAGATAGGTGACAACAGTATGACATGCCTCCAGAAGAACGAGCCCAGCAGATTTCCGTGGTCATTGATGCTACGCGTATTATTCAGGAGCAACTGACGCAGGGAATCCAATTGGCTGAAATGGCTACACAACTATGGACGGAAATACAACAAAATCCCATGCTTCAGCATGTCCAACAGGAATTACAATAGGCAGAAGCTATTCTGGAGCAAGTTCGGGCCTCCACACCTTCCCCCGTCTTCGCAAAACACCTAGCTGCCATGGACAGGATTGAGGACCTTCGCCACTCTAAGAATGTTGTTCAAAAATGATTGAAGCCTTGGTCTGATACCGCACTCCAGCTGGCACACGATGCTTAGTCTGCCATCACACGTCTCCACCGGTTGTTAGAACAAGTTGCTACGGATATAGATGGGCCTGCTTCTCTGGCGCTGGTCAACATTGCGTAACACGCTGCGACCCAAAGTCAGGACGTACTCCCTCCACTTTTCCGCAGTCTAGCTACCTTGCACTCGCAAATAGACGTCGTACCAGTGCAGTGACTCGGGACAAGTCAGAAGATTGTGTTGGGGGACTGTTGGAATGGGGTCTCCTAAAAAGCTGCGAAACTAGTCCACTTTGATTATTTTTTATTATATTTAATATAGCGCAGGGGTTTTGGGGTGGGTCAAAGCCCTAAACACATTGTAATGGGTTAAAGGGTAAAACTAGGGGTCCGAAAACCATGGGTTGTGGACCATAGGAACATTGAGGCTAGATTGTTATAAATAGAGATGCATTTTGGATTGTAAGAGATAGGAAATGGTGAGCTATTGATGCGATCTATTGTTTAAGCTGTCCATTTGGGTTTTGGGGAAAAAATTCTTGGTGGCTGTGTGTGTGGAGATCCTAGTCCAGCTGTGTGCGGACCCTGCTTCTGTGTGCACAGGTTGGGAAGGGAATTGTAAGGAAAGGCTGATGAATGAATGAATGCGAAGGATTATTAGAGATCTGAATCCGTGAGTATTGTTGTATGAACTATTGATAATTACAGTGTTATATATTTTCTGTCTTTCTGTTGCAAAAGTCTGTGTACTTAATGCTTGGATATAGATCTATTTTTCTCTGTTTATATAATGTTGTTTTGATGTTATGAAAAGCATATAATTATAGATCTAGTGCACGTGGATGAAAATAGATACATAATTAACCCTGTGAAGAAATGCGGTAATCTGAACAGAACGCAACCCTGCTTTCCATACCCTTCCTTTCTCAGGGTGCAGAAACCTAGTTCCAGCACCCACCCATACTACTTCGGGTGTGACTGTGACCCACGAAAGAAGGTCACTGCCGAAAGGGCTAGTAGTATAAGGTTTTTTGGCAAACCTTGCACACCGAACCTGGGTTAGGATCCCTCAAGCCAACAAACCATGACCTTTAATTTCTCCATATATTCAGGATTCTTTGGTCGAACTTGGAAGATCATACATGATAACCATGACCTTTAATTTCTCCATATATTCATGAGTCTCTGGTTGAACTTGGAAGATCATTTCATCCAAGTCATTGATCAAGCATATTCCTCCTCATTGACTTTGGGTTTATCCCTGTTTCAAAAATAAAAGAGATTAAAAATGTTTTTATTAAAAATCTCGCAAAATAGATTGTAGATCCAAACTTTACAAATTTTATAGCAAAACTGATTGAACCTGGAAGCTTTTATTTATTATAATAATGGCTTCTCCAAAGGTGACAAGTGGTAAGAGAAAATCGAATTGGTTCATGCATAGTAGTTTTTGAAAATTCATATCAGGTCCACATATTGGGAGCTATGAATATAGGAGAGGAATGATTATCGAAATATTAGAGGTTTGGTCTTTATCGCAAGTTTTTAAGTGTGATTTTAAACAAGACCTCCAATATGTACTAGCCCTTATATAATTTATAAAAGGAAGTAGAGGATGATTAGTGGGATGAAATGTTTATTATTTGGTGTTATTTTATTTTATTTTTCGGTATTTACATGTTTCACAATTTTGAAAGGATATATATATTTGGGTGAAAACACTTTACTTTTATTTACAAATTTTTAATTACATTATGTTAAATTATATTAATAATTACAATTTGGATATTTGATTATATATCTTCATAGTTAATTTTTTTTTTGAAATTGTAATAATATTTACATTGTATTTTTTATTTTATATATTAAATACAATATAGTGACCATTATATGTTTATTTATATTGCATTATTTCCTTTTATTTACATTCTTCTTTCCTGTTTGGTTAATTGGTTTTATTTTATTTTTTTTACTTTGTACATATATTTACAATATCAAATAAGGATATAAATAATTTTAAAGAAATCTATATACTCTATTTTCTAATGTTTAAAATTTTCAATGATTTACCCCTATTTGATGTAGTTATGTGTCAAGCGAAGTGGGGTGGACAAACAACCAGTGCAACCAATTGTGAAACATGGCGAAATATGGAAACCAAGGATCGTGACAATCAAGAAATTTAAATAACAATCTCAATGACCATAGTAAAATATGTACATAATACTTTATCAAATTTTGAATGATTAAAATTTCCAATACCAAGAAATAAATATTATGGAAACCACCAACCATCAAAATTCTTGATGTAAGGTGATGTCTCAACTAGAGGTGCCATGTCGCCTTTTTGTTACCAATAAGAAAATGATTTCATGAACTCAAAATATAGCGATTATGTGCCAAAAACCAAGAAGTTTCAGTCAAAATGGTCAAGATAATGAATGTGAAAATATATTATTAGAACCAATCATGATAAAATACAAATGAGAGGCAAGTGATAAAGATCATAGAATTCAAAATTCACAAACCTATCAATAAGAGAGGGGGTGAAAAATGAAGGGTCCACATTATTTTTTCGGAAACAGTATGGGAGGTTTATTTCCCAACAACACATCCCTCGGTGTAGGTTTTCCCACCCTCTTACACTGATCACATCTATTGGTATACCATCTGGCATCCTGATGGAGATTAGGCCAATAGTAGCCTTCTTGCAAGGCCTTGAAGGTTGTCCTCTTAGCATCAAAATGACCCCCACAGGGACCATCATGACATGCTTAAATATTTCAAAGAACTCCTCTTCCCTGGCACATATTCTAAGGATTTTATCCATTCCAAACTTAAAAATATTTCCACCAATCCAAGTGAAAGGGACACTCTTTCTTACAATTATGCCATTTTCTCTAAATGAAAGGTTTGAAGGAAATATCTTAGCAACCAGGTAGTTGGCTACATCAGCAAACGAAGGAGAGAGTTCTTAGATAGCAAATAAGTTTTCATTCGGAACATAATAATCAACCATCCCTTCCTCATCTGCAAGAAAAATTATTCTAGACACGAAATTTGCAACAACATTTTCTTTTCATGGCTTATCAACAAGGATCAAATAAAGCTATTGCAATAATAATAACCATCTAATAAGTATAGCATTGACATCAATTTTTTTCATTAATTATTTAATTTTTGGATGGTCAGTATGAAAACAAGTTTTAATCCTAGTAATGTAAAGTCTGAACTTATTCAAGGAACGGAGAACAAATAAAATCTCCTTCTCGGTAATCGTGTAGTTTATTTCAGCCTTAGACATTTTTTTGTTGATGAAATAAATGGCATAGTGTACTTTATCATCCAATTGTCCCAAGGATGCCCCACATATTTATCTAATGCATCATTATGGATATGGAAGTGAAGATCCCAATTGGGATCTCGAAGTATAGGGGCAGTGGTTAGGTTTTCCTTGATGATATCAAAAACATCTTGGAAAATATCTGACCAATAGAATTCAGAATCCATACCCAATAGTCAAAACAATGGGAAAGCCACTTTGCTAAAGTCCTTAATGAACCTCCTATAGTAGCCAACCAATCCTAAGAAACTCCTAACATCTCTCTGCTTCTGAGGAATAAGCACCCTTTTTATAATGGTGATTTTGTTTGGGTCTACCTGTAATATTGTTGCTTGACATATGGAGTGGCCCAGGACAATCCCTGCTTTCTTCAAGAATTCACATTTCTCAGGACTCATAAAGAGATGCATTTCAATGCATTTCCTTAGCACCTTAACCATATTGGAGAGAACCTCTTGGAAATAATACCCATATGGAGTGAAATATTCCATGTAGATTTTCATAGAATCATGGACAAGTTCAAAAAAAATGCTCAAAACTTCTCTCTCAAAAGTGGCAGCCTGGCAACGGAATTGCATAGGCCAAAGGGAACATCTCTATAAGTGAAGGTGCCCCAAGGAGATGTGAATGTGGTCTTGTCTTAATCTATAGGGCTGATATGAATTTTATTATACCCACTGAATACATCCAACAAAGAGAAGAACTTATTTCCTGCAAGACCATCCAAGACTTGGTCAATGAAAGGCAAAGTGAAATGGTATTTCTTAGTGGCGTTTTTTCAATTCTTGGTAGTCGACACAAATTCTACACTTCCAATTCTTCTTTGGAACTAAAAAAAGAGGAGACACCCATTCACTGTCTGATATGGGGTAGATGAACCCTACATCCAACAACTTCTGCAATTCATCATTTACTATATGTCCTTTAAGTTTAGGTTCATCCTCTTCTGAAGATGGTGCAAAGGCTTGCATCCCTATTTGATGTAAATATGATGTGTTCACCCCTTTCATGTCCTTGTAATCCCAACCAAAAGAATCTAATATCTCCCTCAACAACTAGCACAATTTCTATTCTTCTTTGGTCGAGAGAGAGGGGTTGATATTTGAGGATCTGGATGGGCCAAATTCTACAACCTTGGGATGTTTTTTGATTGATTCAACTGATCACAACTTAGTCCACGGTTTTCTTTGATATTCTATCGCCATTTCATCAAGTGGAATGGTAGTGGGGGTTTATTTTTGAAGGATATGGTCAATGAGGTTATCTTCATCTAGTTTCCCCCCTCTAAGAAAAATATCTAAGGTATAAATAGGGTAGGGTGTGGTATGGTACACTTCATCTTCTTCTTCATCCTCCAACCATAAAGAAAGATCACGGTCATTCGAAGGCTAGGCGGGAGGATATAATATGAGTTACTTGGACAAGGGAATATTTTTTATAGTCATGTTTCCAGCCCTACAATTGATATAAGCATCAACAGTGACCAACCAAGGTCTTCCTAAAATGACAGGATAGCCATTAAAATTGGTTTTGGGATGAATTACCAGGATGTAGGTGGGATACTCCCAAGATTCAATGGAGACCATAAAATTCTCAACAACTCCTTCTGGGGCTACTGTGGATATATCTGCAAGTTGGAGAACTATGGTGTTCTTTCTCAAAGCTCCCTGGATGTTTAGCTTCAATATGGTTTCCCTGACATAATATTGATGGCAGCCCCAATATCAATAAAGGTATGAGGTACAATGATACCATCAATCTATACATATACTACTAGAATCTGAGGGTCTGGGTAGCATATGGGGACATCCTTAATAGTGTGGAGAATGGGTATGTTTATGCAAATATTCTTTAGTTCTCCAAGAAGCTGAGTCTCTTCTAGGATGTGCTGGCTAGGATGGATCAGGCACTCAGGAAAAGGAGGTTGAATTGTCTGAGGGGTGGTTTCATCCCTTTCTTCTTCAATCTCTTCTGGTGGATATGGAGTATGATTTTCTAGGAGCACTCTTCCAAAACTAAGGTTAATTTGATGTAATCCATAGCATAGGTTCGGTATGATGTTTCTCCACTATAAACGTGTTGTGTCTGCTTTTTGTTCAGGTTCGGATTCAGATGGGCAGGAATTTTAAGAAACTTAGGGGGGAAATTATGAGTGAGTTTAGGTTGAGGTTGGGGTGGAGGCAATAAAGCAGGAGGTTGGTTGAGTTGGGGCCTCCACCCTTGTTATGGGTTGCTCCACTGAAGTGGTTGAGGAAAATACTCCTAAAAAGGATTATTTACAAGTTGAGGATGATATGAAGGGGCATAAGGCCTAGATGGAGGTGTATTCCACGATGGAGGAGTGGAAGAATACCAAGGATTCATAGGTGCATTCTGGTTTGCATGATAGTAATAATAAGGTGCACCTTGCATGCCTTGTTGGTAAGGTCGAGGACCTTGAGGCCTCCTCTCATTTATGAAGAAGAGTTGCTTAGATCCTCCTTCCACGCCTTGATATACAGCTTTGAGTTTGGATAAGGAGTTACATTTGTCTATTGCACGGTTCTCTTCGCATACTGAGAAAACGTCTATGACATTCAATGGAAATTCATTCTTAGGGTGTTTTCAGTTCATCTAGGTCAAAATATAGATAATGCCCTATATTCTTCCTCTTTTTTCCTCTTGATCTGCATTGTGTATATTTGCAAAGAAAAGTTGTGAAACATTTCACTTTTGAAATCCTCCAACATGTTTCCAATCTCATGCTTGATGGAGGTTGAAGAGGAATGGGTATTGGTCATGCTTTGACAAGCTCTACCATTTTTCCTGGTTGGCCTGGAGTGGTTTCTAAATAAATTCTTGATTTCCTCATAAGGTAGCAGATAGATATCTCTCCAGAAAGCGTATTAAGTGCTTCTATCACCTCTTCCTTGATCCATCAGAGAATCACTAAATTGAGTGTTCGAGGATCAAGGGGCAGTTGGCTCTTTTTAATTCAAGTGGAATCACTCTTCATAATCCTCCAACTATTCATCAGCACTTAGGGTCGTCCTGAAAATTTCCTCCTTGGTTTCTTTGGACCTGCAGTAGTCTCTATATTTGATGTTGAAGGATTCATACATCTAAGCCCAGGTGGTGATGTTGTCCCTAGAAAGACCCATGAACTAGCACAAGGCTACATCCTTGAGGGTTGATGGGAACAACTTTATATTTTTTCCATATGAGGTATACTCATAGGTCCTATGGAAAAAAAAAAACTTAAATATGAAATTTTCATGGTCCTCAAAAGTTAGGCCATGGAAATGTGGAAGGGCTAAAGGGCTAATTTTCTTCGTTCTAGTTTCTCCATTGGTTTCGCTAATGGGAAAAAATATTTGGGTCCTATTTTTATCCATTGCTTGAATAGGTGAAGTAGGTTCCTCTAGTGAAGCAAGTTCCTCTTATTCCCCATTAGGTTCTTCAAACTTTTCAATTTTCTCACCTATAAGGTATCCTACCTCACAATCACTGAACAAGAGTGACGGGTGAATGTGTGGGGATGTGGGGGTTTTTGTTAAAAAAATTCCTTGGTTTTCAATACTCCTTGGTTGTAAACTTTTTGTGTTTTATTTTTCAATATTTTGGAACTGAATTTAAAATAGAAAGAAAAAATGAATTCTCAAGAAAAAACAAGCATCTACTTAAAGACCTCCTTGGAAAGGACACCAAAATGTGGTGAGCCCTAGTATTGCACCAAGAGTGTTGCAACACCCAGAGGTTACTCAACTTTAATTATCAACCCTGGGTTCGTAAAAACTTGGAGGTGATAGTGATATGTGCATATTAGATGAGCTTTACTCATGCCATCCTCATATTATTTCTACCATTAGGTGCTAGTAACTAGGGCTACTATGAAAGAGGAAGTTTGTCACACTTATAACTACAACTTAAAACCAAAAGAAAATCATAAACACTACTTTGTTGTCAAGAAAAGAAGATACACTGGATTGCACTCATTTATCTATTTAATGTCTACTTCTGCAATGGAAAATACTAGCACTTATTGTAATTACAAGTAGGGAAATTATACTAGATTGAATTCAACTTCTAGACTACCTAATTGATTTGCAAAAAGGTAATTAATATATATTTTCACGCACACTAAATAAATTATTGTTTTACTTATATGTATTTCATGCTAGATAATGTGTTAATGATGTATTCTATGATGGACTAATCACACTCAAATTACTTTGTTTTGCAACAAGAGAAGAGGGAGTTTGGGTGTCCTAAGGGTGTTCTTGAACCAGGGATTCAAAGCTGAGGTTACAATAATGTCTTTTCTAGGATCATGTGAGGTGGAGAAGTGATTTTTAAGTGAAGGATGGGGCCCCCAATTCTACTATAGGAAGTTGCTACAAGATTCTTATTTTGCTACACAAAGTCCTATAATGCTACAGGAATCAGGTCAAGAGAGTTTGGATTCAAGATATCTTGGAAAGGAGGTTAGGAAGAGTTAGGAAAAGGTGGATATAAGGGAATGGAAGATGACCAACCCCCCTGAAAAAGCTCATAACACTCAAAAGGAATGTCTTGCACCAAAAAGGCTTCTCTTAGTGGGTGTGATGATGGTCTCCAAAGTAGGGTTGTGGGTGACAGAATGGAAGGTGATTGAAGGAGGCTTGAAACCCAAAGTGATAGTGATGAAAGGGGACCCTTCTTTGTTGCTATAGCCAAACCTTCCATAGTACATCCACTCATGCATTTATCATTAGCAAACTATAATGTAAACAATGGAAAAAATGAGTTGAATTTAACTGAAACTACCCATTCACTTAAAACATAAATATAACCTCTAATATACATCATACTCATGATAAAAAAATTGAAATCTATCTTAAATTTTCCAAGAAATCATAAAATTAATATGTTTGTTCTGTGGTGGAAGTCCTTCCTCAAGCTTGAATGGAAGAAGTGAGAGAGGGAGACTATCAACACAGTTTTGATGTTTTAGATTCTACCAAAATGTAATGACATTAACCAACTACTGAAGCATAAATAAAAAACACAAGTGTACACAAGAGATGTCGCAACTCATGGATTGTGCCCTAACTCACGAGATTCAGTCCTTTGAAATAAAATAAGTGATAAATAGACCAACTGCTCATTCTTATTTCATAACCAGTATCTTACATTAGTAATTATAGTAAAAAATATCTAACACAGATCCAAGAGTTCTCTAGCTGCATTTAAAATATAAATCCTAATGAGCTCTTTCTCTTGTCTATTTATACAAAAGGGTAGCTACCAACCGCTCCCTAAAAAGTAGTTATTTTTTCCCTTGATCTTCAAGAGAAGTGGAGCTTGGATCCCTCTTAACATCCACTTGCTTGACTTCCTTTGAGTTCAAACTGTTGGAGGAGGAACTGAGGATATATTGGCTGATTCTAGGAGTTAAGAAGGTGGTAAAACCTTCTATGATTTGTACTTGTTGTCTACTCTAAGCCTTGACATGGATTTTCACTCAGAGATAACATTATTTCCTTCATTTCCTACAATTAAATCATCTTAGACTAAAAATATGACACTATAACCCCTTAAAATATACCTAATGACGGCCCTCATCAACGTCTATCTCTTCATGGAACCACTTGATATCGAATTTCGCTTCCACTTTAAATAGGAACTATGATTGGTTATCGACACTCAAACTGGGTTGATATTTTCTAGGTTCCTTCTTTGAATACTTCTTTGTTTCTTCTTGATCTTAAGATACCCCTTCTTATTTTTCCTCTGCATATGAACCCCTTTCTTATTTGATTTATATATATGAATTGTTGTTCCAACTGTGAAAACCTCACCTCTATGGGATCACGAGGGACATTTACATATTTGTAATTCATGATTAGGGTTTTGTGGTTTTCGGCTCTTCTGATCTAGATCACCTACAAATATCCACAAAATACCCAAAGAAACATGGCTTTCATACCAATATTATCTATGAAATGACGCATATATTCAACTTATAGTTTTTTAGAACATATCTGATAATATTATATTATAAATCTAAAATTATATACTCTTACAACTTTATCAAATTTATAGATCTATAGAATTTTACAAAAATTAGTGCATGCATGTGAATGGAAATTATGCAGAAAATATAGAATGACAAAATAAAATATCACACACACATAAGACATAATATATGCTCTGGTAAACCCTTTTGAGAGAAAACCCAACTGGAAGGTGAGGTCACTCTGCTCCCTTTCTTTGTTTGGAAATATAGTTGCAGGTACAAAAAAGTATGTTGTGTGGCTTGTGGGCTACTATAGTGCACAAATCATATTGGTGTTCTATACCTCCTATTCCTCTTGGATATTTTTTCTCATCTATCGACCAAATTATCTCAAAATAATGGAATGCATCTTCCTCCTAGTGGCCTAGTTATAACATAGCCCGATAGCCTAGTAGTGGTTAAGTTTGACTACCTCAACTCTTAACCAGGGTTATAATACAAAATCTTCTAGAGTATTTTATGTCACAATAATGTGGCTAGCCCCTTTTCCATTAATAAGAGGGGTTGACATGACATCCTCTTGAACCATGGTGGTGAAAATAGGAACGCCAACTTATAAGTGGCATAACTTTTTCATACAAAATATGATTGGTACGCTTCTTATGTCATTGGAAATATCTCTACATATAGAATAACATGAAAAGGTGCCACGCTAAAGAAACAAAGATTTACCCCCAAAAAAAAAAATGTATGCCTCAAATTCTCCCATAAGGTTTCAAACCCCATTTTTCCAAACTGGTTCTCACCAGTAAAACAGTTACGTGAGTTTATTCCTCCAATTTTTCCACTCTTAAGGCATTGAGATGGAAGAAAAAAAATACAATGATCCAATATGGATCATTTTAAATGGCAAAGACTTCAATTTATAGTCAAAATATAGGATATGAAGACTATAAGTTTCTCTCCAATGCAATTTCGGGGAAAGCTTTGTGGTGGATGATGTTTCCTCACGCTTTGATTCTTTATGCTACTTTATTTGTATAGGAAAATTATTCCTCATGCTTTAGTTACTTTATCTGCTTTTAATTGCATTAATTCTTTCGAAAAAAATTGTATATGATGATAAAGTGATCACACTCCACCATATCAGAGTTTCCTTATGTGAACAAGAGTGTCATGGTGAGTTAACTAAAGCTTTTTCCTTGTGACTGAGTGAAAATATGAAAGCACAAGTTAAATTAAGATAATAAGTGTTATAGACTAGGATAAAATTGTCATCATGGTACATAAATTGTGTTATAGTCTTAAATAGGCTAGAAAAAGGGGTATATTTCAACCAAATAATAGTGATCTTCGCTGAGTTGATGAGGTATTGTTTTCCAGTATAACACATATACCTCACTACTTTGCAGTTGAGAATATGATTTAAATTAATGGTTGTATTGATTTCTCTCAATTTGTGATATATTAATCAAACTAATTCCAAAACTAAAGTGTGAACAATGAACTACGTTCCCTAAAGTTCAATGTTAATAATAGGCTCTAAAGGAAGTCATCGTTAGTTTATTTTTCTGCGTTGGTTTAAATATTGTGGCTTTACTATTGAGCCGATTTATGTGCTAGTTTATTATAATCATACATATGAGTGAGCGCCACAAATTATGGGGTATTATAGATATAATCATGTTTATATTTTGAACATGTTTTAATTATTTTTTTCTTGAGGTGGTTGAATGTTTGCACTTAAATCATTAATGGCATAATGGAACTTCAAAGCATCACTTAAAACATCATTTTTTTGTATTTCCTCTATCATATTATGGTTGTTGGATTGAAGGAAACCTTCACTGTTAGGAGCCTATATTACTAGTGTAGTCCCTTATTGTTGTTAGTGTAGCCCCTTATTGATATTTTTGTACCCTTGTAACCCCAATATTGTTATTATTGTACCCTCAAATTATTATTTGTAGGTCAGATAGGATTATATTGTGACCCCATGGACTCCTATATATAGAAGGAGGTTTTGTCATTTATATCATCCACGAATTGTTCATTTATGTAATGTAAAGGAAGTTTCCCCCTCGAATTGGCTTATTTCTAAGGTATTGATCTCTCTTTTCTTCTATTTTTGGAGCTGGTTTCATAACATTTGGTATTAAAGCTTTTGATTGTAGGGTTTTTCTTCTCCAAACAGGTCATTGTGGACTTTTCGCTATAACTGTTGTGCTACGAAGGTTGAGAAGCCATGTTTTTTACCACGTGAAGCCAAGATCCTGAGGAACTTCATGTAAAAATTTTAGATTTTGGTTCGTAATACTTTCAGAGATATTATCTGTGGAAGGTAGGGTTTTGGCAGGCTCCTGAATTTCATCTAAAAGAGGTGACCTTGGTAAAATAGGCATAACTCTCTCTCTATGCATCAGACTAGAATTCTCTAAAAAGTTGCCAAAAGTACATGGATTGTAGTTTCCTGTGTCTAAATTTCAGAGCCGAAGGAGGAAACGGTGACACGTGGCATGCCATACAAGTTCACTCTACTGAACTAGTCCATAATTAGGTAATTGTGGTAGATTGGGCATAACTTTGTCTTGAAGCATAGAAATCAGGTCAAACCTATGGCATTCGAAGGAAAATTCAGGGGGCTACTACAGGACCAAATTTCAGATATTGAAGATCTAAAATTATAGAGATACATCAGTTTCAATATCGAGCTCCTAAAAAGCAAGAAAAAGGTGTGTATTTTTTTCAAATTGCAAAAGTCTTGTTTGAAAAATCAGTTTCAAGTGATTCCAAGGGAATATTGAAACACATATATCAGTATTGGGTTCTAAAATGCCACCTAAAAATAATTCAACACTCATTAAGCCTTCATAAGGCTCTATTATGACTCATGAAGAGGAATAAGTCCAACATGATATATCAAAATTACAAGAGCAAGTGCACCAAATTTCGCTCTCGCAAAGAGAAACAAAAAATGAAATGGAAGTTTTGAAGAATGGCATTGAAGCTAATATGGATGGTTTGAAGAAAGGCATGGAAGAAAAGATGGATGGTTTGAAGAATGGCATGGAAGCTAAAATGGATGGCATGGAAGCTGGAATGGAAGCTAACATGGATGAAATGGAAGCTAATATCGATGAAAAAATGAAAGACAACATGGAAGACATCAAGAATAATATAAAAGCAGACATGGAAGGTTTGAAGGAAGGTTTGACAAGGTTGATACAACAAATGATTCCTAATGGTAGAAATATAGTAGAGAAAACTCATGATGGGAACAAAATAAGTGTTAATCATGATTTCACAAACTCTAATCTTGGATTGAAGACCCACCATATTGCAAAGATCGATATGAGGAAGTTTGATGGCAAGGATCCAGTAACATGGATACTACAGATGGGGCAATATTTTGATCTCAATAATGTGTAAAACACACAAATGGTATGCATTCCAACTTTATATTTATAACAAAATACATTTTTATGGTATCGATGGCTTTGCTCCCATAAAAAAATTGTCACTTGGTCAATTTTTATGGAGGAAATGATAACACATTATGAGGATACAAAGAGCATCACCTTCTTTAGCCAATTGATAAATCTCAAACAAAAGGGTTGAGTGTTGGAGCACATTGAGGGCTTCCAAAAATTGAATATAAGTGTAGTTGATATTTGAGAGGAACATAGGACTGATGTCTTCATAGGGACTTTAAAGGATAACATCCAATATGAGGTTCAACTTTGGGAACCTGATTCATTGGAGAAGGCATTCAGGTTGGCAAGGAAATTTGAATGTAAAATTATGGTGAAAAGAAAGCCTACCACTCACATCTATAAATATGGAAGTGTTGCCACTCCTAGACTTCCACAACCTACAAGGTTGACACCACAAAAATTGGAAGAAAAAATGAGCAAAAGGGCTTTGCTATATTGTGATAGAAAATACACTAAAGGTGATAAGTGTGATGAGAATAAATTATTTTAAATATATTGTGAATAGGAGGAAGAAAATGAACAAGAAATTTAAAAAGAAGAGGATATACACTAGGAACCAGCCCTAGAGAAAGAAGAAATGAGTACGACCATATCTTGTAATGCATTGGCATGAATTACCACTCGTCAAACTCTCAACATAGAAGGACATATCAAGAAGAAAAAGGTAATAGTGCTTATTGATTAGGGTATTACCCATAATTTTATTCATTGTAAGGTAGCCAAGGAATTGAATTTCTTCCTATACCCAACACCAGAATGTCAAGTGATGGTTGAAAATGGAGGAACTATAAATTTCTCTAGAAAATTCCATAATATCAAGCTAGCCATGGGGGAATATGTATTGAATATTCCAATGGGAGTTGCTGATGTTGTACTAGGATTACAATGGTTACAATATTTGGGGATGATAGCTTTTAATTTTCAAGAAATTTTCTTGAAATATTTTTCGAAAGGAAAGGAAGTCGAATTACGGGGTATCACATGGAAGCCGGGAAATATAATAATCTCTAATGTCATGACAAAGCTTCTGAAGAAATAACAACGAGGTGTAATTGAAAAATTATGCTCACTAGAATATCCACAATCAAAATAATCTATTTCTCCACATCTCCAAAAAGTCTTGGACAATCTCTCCAAGGTGTTTGAAACTCCCAAAGGACTCCCACCTATTCATGATCATGACCACGCTATTCATTTGATTCCAGGAAGTGTTCCTCCAAACATCAGGCATTACATATATCCTTATGTCCAAAAGAGTGAAATTGAATGTATGTTTGCACAAATGTTAGGGGTTGGCATAATTCAACCTAGTCAAAGTTGTTTCTCTGCTCCAGTAGTATTGGTGCACAAGAAGGATGGATCATGGTGCATGTGTTTGGATTATAAGGAGCTGAATAAGCTCACTATTAAAGATAAAGTTCCCATTCCCGTGATCAATCAATTATTGGATGAATTACATGGAGAAATTTATTTTACCAAGTTGGATCTTCGTTCAGGATATCATCAAATTAGAATGAAGACTGAAGATATTCTTAAAATAACATTTTGAACTCATGAGGGTTATTATGAATTTTTGGACATGCCTTTCGGCCTTCCCAATGCACCTTCTACATTTCAAGGGTTGATGAATTCCATTTTCAAACCCTTCCTTAGAAAATTTGTGCTGGTATGTTTTCATGATATACTAATCTTCAATAGGTGTGGGAAGGATCATCTTCAACACATGGAAAAGGTGCTCAAACTATTGGAGGAGAAACAATTATATGCAAAAACCTCCAAATGTTTCTTTGGAGTACAATAGGTGGAATATTTGGGTCATATTGTATCTCAAGAGGGTGTTAAGTTAGACCCTAACAAAATTAAAGCCATTAAGGAATCGAAAGTCCCAACAACCATAAAGAAGTTGCAAGGATTTCTTAGGTTAACAGGATATTATCGCAAGTTTGTTAAGAATGATGGGAGAATAGCAGCACCTCTAACAACATTGTTGAATAAAGATGCATTTTCATGGACCCCTAAAGAAACTAAGGCCTTTGAACATCTTAAAGAGGCAATGTGCCTAGTGCCAGTCTTAGCTACGTGATACTTCACAAAAACCTTTTTTTGGAATGTGATGCCTCACGAAATGGAATTGGTGTTTTTTTAAAGCAAGAAGGAAGACTTATTTCTTTTGAAAGTGGTCCAATCAAAGTGTTAGGTCCCCGTAATTTGTTAGATTGGTGAGAACAAATGAATAGAGGTAACATCAGACTAGTCTTTGGAGTCCTAGGACCTAGCCTTCCTGGACTCAGAGAGGGCTTTCTCTACTTTGTGCAAAGGATGTGAACTTGTTTTCTTTTAGGGTTTGATTTTAGGCTAGTTGTTAAGTTTAGGGTTTGTTTGTTTGTTTTGGTTGGGTAGATGATCAAGCAGAATAGATGGAGTGAGGAAATGTTCAATTCATTGGGATATGGAGTCAATAAAAAGTCTTGGAAGGTTCAAAAATGAATCAGGGTGCATCACAGGGAAAATCTAACATGGTCAAATGGATTTTCAAGGTTTGTGTGAGATGAAATGAACATCAAGTTTGTAAACAAAGTAGGGAAAAGGGAAGTTAAGAATCCTTTGTCCAATACTTTAACAAGAAGGGCATTCAACACTATTTAACATAAATAAGTAATCATAAGATAGGGAAAGCCAATAACTCTTTGATTAAACTCAAGAAAATAAGCATTTAAGACAAACAACCCAATGAAATATAGAAGGCAAGAAACTTATTTAACTTCTAGTTATTTCACCTTCAAGGTTAGAAAACATTTAAGATAGACATATAAAATATATAAAAGAATAGGGAACTCCTAACAATCATTGATCATAGGCATAAAGACCTACAAATCAACCTTTCAAGAATGGACAAAGGGTATGATCGAAACATAGCCTCTTTGGAAAAGCCTAATTAGTGATGATCCAAAGAAAGATCTTAAGAACAATGTTTTAGTGACATAAAAGAAGTAGGGATAACCATAAAACATATTTGTTATCTACTGTATTGAATCATTCATAATATAAAAAATCTTGGGTGGGTCTAGAGAGCAACTAAGAATTCTCTAAACTGACCTAGCAGAGGAAAACAAAGAGGCAATGAAGAACAAACATAGCTAAGGTGCATTTGAAAGAAAATTATTAGTGTAAAACCTTTGTTCTACTGCAATATAGAAGGATGTAACAAAATGATACATAAGAAAACATGAATTGAATATAAGCAAATCACCATTAACCATGCTCAAGGATGTTGCAAGTAAGCCTTCTCCATCATCAATCAAAACAAGCCATCCGCAAATTCCACAACACCAATTTCTCTTCAATCTCCAAAAAACTATGTATTGCTCCCAAGAGTCATCAAATTCCAACCTTTTACAATAAGACCCTCATGCTCTATTTATCTAGAAAAGGAGGGAAAAAACCCTAACAAGGGTTTGAAAATGTCAAAAACACTCATAAATGTCATTTATGTCTAAGAGACCATGCAAGGCCCAAGACACAAAATATCTCATGAAATAAATACAAAAATAACTCCTAGCACCTAACTTTGGAGTGATTTGCCCCAAAAAACACTAAAATATCATTTTTCCATAAATGAGTGTCTTTTGTTGAATTTTTCACATTGAAGGCGCAGCAGTGAGGTCTGAAGGCATAGCACATGCACAGGAAAACTTGGTCGACTTGCAGGCAAGTTTTGATGACCTTCCCAATGTCGGAATTTTATTCGTGATGGCTCACTGGAAATCCTGTCAAGTCTTCTTTCCAAAAAATCCCTTGGTTTTCTAATTGGGATCCATGTACCTCTCCGAAAATTGAACTTCCCAAGGCTTCTCTAGGCGCAGCACCAGCCTTGAAAATGAGGCAGAAAGGTGAAAATGAGGTGTTTTTTAGCCTTTTGAGGGACCAAAAATGCTCCAAATGCTTTGAAATTTGGTGAGCCTGATGTACTTGAGATAATAATTCCACAAATGCAATTTTTTCCTCCTGAGGATGCCTGAGATGAAAGCGTAGCACCAAGGTTTCTGCACCTTCAGGTCTTAAAATTAGCAAAAAACCAAAAATTCTCAAAAAGTTTCCAAAATTGGTGGATATCTTCCTTATGGGGTTTGGGAGGCTAGTAGAGAAGCTTCAATTGAGATTCCAAGGTTTTCTTGGTATTTTTCCTCCTTTGAGTGATTTTATTTCGGCAAGGGATCCTTTGAGCTTAGCCTTTGCAATTTGATTTTTCAATGCATAGTATTTGGTCATCTTCCTTTGGAGGTCAAGATCTCTATTTTCCTTTTCCAATTTGGCCTACAAGTGTGTGTTTTCTCTTTCTAGCCAAGGCTCTCAATCATATTCTATCTCCATGGAAAGCATCTCACTTAGAGGGAGCTACTCTGCCAAGGCAGACTCTTGCTCTCTTTGTCTTGCCAAGGCCTTCTTCAAACCCATGGTTCTTGGTCCACTTCTGGACTTTCCTTCTTCATCTTCACTTTCCTCATCAGTGCCCATGAATTCCTCTAGCTTTACATGTGCCGTTTGAGCTTCTTTCTGGGCTCTGATTGCTCTAGCCTCATAAATAGCATTTTTTGCCCCTAGATGTTTGTCTCCATATCAAGGACAATATTCACACTCTTGGCCCTATCTATATTTGCTTGGAGGTATTCAATTTGGGAATTTTTGTTCTAGAGGAGCAAGTTTGAGATCCTTGCTTCATTTTCCTCGTCACTGTCAATATGAATGATTTCAAACTCTTTCTCAACCTCATGTTGATCTTATTCTTCTTCTTCTTTGATATTTTGTTTACCTTTGTCAAGCTTCTTAGCTGAGGTGGATGACATGGTCCCTTGCCTTTTAGAGGTAGAAAACACATGCCTTTCTCCTCTTTGATATGTCAATGGAAGAGGTTTGATTGTGATCATTTCGGTGTCTTGATCATGGCTGCCATCATTTGTTTCCATGTCTTCCTCTTCATTACCTTGACTGAGGCTTACCTTATTGCCTTCAATATCAGCCTCATTGGTGGCCTCTTCACTAATTTCTACACTATCCTTTGTACTTCATTCACCTTGTTCATCATTACTGTTAGGAGTTTCAATGTTGTGCTCTTTACTGCTATCATCAAATTATTCATTTTCTTCACTGTTTTCATGACTGTCATGACTATCTTCTTTGATATTTTGATCCTTGGTGTAACTGCTGTCATTTTCCTTGTTTTCCTTTCCCTCGGTGATGCTTGCTTCATTTGTGCCTCCTTTGGATAATAGAAGACATCTTGTTGATACTCCTATATAGGTAGTAGGGTAAATGAAGCGTTTCAACCCTAGTCAAATGCATGAGTAATCTGATATGGTAGGAGTAGAGACTAGAGTATCTCCCCTCACATGTAAAATATTTCATGATGACCCTCATTAAGGGTTCATACCTCTCGAGTAGGTGTGAAAAAGTGAAAATATATTTGTAGCCTTCTTTGTACCTAGGTTTGAGAAATGGCTCATAGCAGCTTATGTCCAATTTTTCTCTTTTGAACCACTTTTCACCAACATTGGGTATTCCTGTAGCATGGGCAATGGCATTTGATGATAGCTCAAAGTCTAAGCCTGCAAGATTTACTTGTTTATTGTGTAATTTTAGGATAAATAAGCTAGTGAGCTCAGGGTGACTCTGCACTTGTTGGACCTTTTCACAAAACTGGAAACACCTTACATTTTGAAAGCATGTGATAATCATAGGAAAGGCATTAAGCTCTGCAGTGTCTTAGGGTTCAAATCTATTGACCTTCCCACCTTTTTGCTTCTGCTTCATAGGCACTTGGCCTCCTTCACTACTAACACTCCCTCCTTCTCTTGACATTTTGATTTCTGTTGTCTTTAAACAACCTTAGGCATTCTTGTGAAACTTGGTAGGAGGAGTGAAATGAAATGATGGTGAAAGGCAGTTTTGGTAAGTGCGTGAGAGGGAGGTGTAGGTGTATGACTGATCCCCCTTAAGCTTTGATGAAGGGTTAACTCCAACTTACTGTAATTACCCTACTTCACACCCTCCTTGACTGATAAATTCTTTCTTGGTGGTTAAAACTGGGTTTTTGTCATGAAGATTTAGGGTTTCTAGTCATTAGGGTTTGGTCAATTCCCTTAATCATAAAAACATTAAATTCGCTGGAGGATAAGGAAAAACATCCACCTACCAAGTTTCAATGTCTTTGCAGGCCCTTGGATGCAGCTTGGAGGAGTTATTTTTGTTGTTTTTTAGCATCTAAAGGTGAAGGAGGAGTTTCTGGTGAAGGCACAGCACCTGCACGCATAGTCAGATCTGCTCTGCCCAACACGTAGCGCCTGCACATAGAGTCGGGTTTCGGGCTCTCCTGGGCATAGTGCCTAAACTCATTCAGGCCTGTCAGGCTCTCCCAATGCGTAGTGGCAAGCATGCTTTCTGCCTATCGGGCCTCCTAGGCGCAGTGCCTACACGTATTTTTTCCTATCGGGCAGTTCTAGGAGAATGGGTAGCACCCGTATGAACGTGCAATACAGTGTAAATTTACACTGTGAAATCTCCTAAATGCGTAGCACCTGTACGAATGCGCAACGTCGAGAAAAATCACACAAATTTTTACTAAAAACTCTGATTTTTCTCCTTGAACTTTTTTTACTCTTTTGCAAGTGAATAATGAGCCAAGCTGTGACAAACACAATGACCCTTTATAGTCTTAGGAAAATAAATTTAACCTTTGTAGACCCACTTTCTAATGTTTTTAGAACCTTTTTTTCTTTCAATAACTTTCAGACATTTGTTGCACAGGAGACTTGACAACCTTTAAGTGGCTCTTTTTCTCTTGGTGGCAGCCTTCTGGAGAAATGAAATGGTCCTTCTTTAACCTGAGGGTATTTTTAACTCATTTTTACATAGCAGAAAACCAAAAACTACCTTCTCTACTATTTTAAAATCCAACACATTTTTTCAGCTCATTCAGTAATGGTAATATTTTTAAAACATTTTTGAGGGACCTTTCCTTACCTTAGCTTTTTCAAAACCCCTTTTTGCTTACATTGGTGAATTTGTAATCATGTTTTTACTAATTTTGACATTTCTGAGTGTGGGTGACTTAAAAGCATGGTTTTTTTCCCTTTTTTCACTAATCCTTGGGCATGATAAACTTACCTTTTACAATCACTATAGATTTCACAATCATGTTTGCTACCTCCTCTTTGGCCACTTTTGATTTTTAGGTGCCATGACATACTGATTTAGCCCTTTCTGATGTTCTTGGATTTTGACATATTTAGTGACACAGTAGCAACCTTATAATCAGTTTGGCTTTCCATCTTGGAGCTTAACCCTATGTTTTTATTCCTTTGATCATTAAGTGTAAATGACTGAAGGAGCTTGACCTTTCTTTTACTGATACTCTTTGCATTCTCTTCCTTTTGAGGTAGTGAAACAATTTACCTTGGAAAACTCTGGAAGTCACCTACAACAGTCTCTTCAAACCTTCTTTCTGTTGTCATCATGGAGGTCTAACAGCTTCATTTTACCTTTTTGACCATCTTTAGCATGACAAATTCCTTGGGATGAGTTTTGAATTTGTGCAAATAGTGATATCTTCAAGAAACCTTTGTTGTCATTTATGGAGCCCAAAATTTCCTTTTTACCTTCTTTGATCATCTTACCAAAATCCTAGGTTTTTCGGATGCTTGAGAAGAATTATTAGTGTTGTCTTCTAAGTTCTCTATAGCCCTTTCAAGTTCATTCATTTCTATCCATTTCACCTCACATTTTTCCCTCTTTAATTCATAATTTCAAAAAAAATTATTCCATGTTTGGTTCACTTGGTGTGCCTCCTCCATGTGTTCTACTGCATTGGATCCTTGCTTGGCACATTGCTAGCCCAATTAGGCTTAGAAACCCTGATTTATCCTTGGACATAAACTAGTCCCTGTCCTTTTGCCGTGAATGTCTTCAAATAGGAGCGGGCCTCTTAACTTACCAATTTTCTGCTGATAGTCACCTTGACACTCCTGTAGAAATGACAAAATGAACAGCTGCCCTTTGCAGAACTTCAACTTGATAAGGTGGTCTTCCTTGAAGATTTTTCTGATCTATCTTGGAAAAATAGGTGTTGACCTTCTTTCATATTTTATTAAGCTTCTATCACATGAAGAACAGTGCTTCAAAACACCAAGGATAACCCTACAACCTATGAAACTATAAAGACCTAGTTGGAGGCTCCTTTGACTTGGTCTTTGACTGAAATCTTGGCTTTGGGTCTTCAAGTGTGGAAAACAGAGTTTTTGAAAAATTAATGTATTGAAGATCCAAAATCCAATGTACTTGATTTATCTAAAGAGCCTACAGAGATAGTCTTGAGACCATCAATGCTTGAGGCATCTGGTGCACATGAGTAGGAGCAGGTTGTTTGGAAATCCTAGGTGGAAAGTGGAGGGGTGAGGCAAAGGCAAAACATAGTACTGAGGTTATGGATGGAAAATCAGATAAAGATGAGTGGCATGAGCCCATGAGGGGTCTTTTAGGAGTGGTAGTCTAATCACAGAATGGAAGAGTAGTAAAATAGTGAAACATTTGTTTTAAGGATAATGAAGGTAGTGAAATTTGTAAAACTCACAATATTCATTAATTTTGTTTTTAGAAATCTAGGACAAGTATTTAGTTATCTACAAATAGAAAAAAATACTGATGACTAATAGTGGCTCCACTTGGGGAGGGCAGCTCCTTTTCAGGAGGTGTCCAGAACTTCAAACATCAAATCTATGTGTTTATGAAGACCAGTGCCTCATCCATTGGGCAGATTTTTCTTCTTTCATTTGCTAATGTTTCTCTTGAAGCTATGATCTCAAGCATTTGAAAGACATGATTGCTTCAACCTCTTCTCTACCTACCCATTATACCTTTGCTTATCATCTTTTCTTCTTGTGGGTGCACTTGGAATAGAAAACCCTTGACATTATTTTTTATTTTAAATGAAAAACAAACTATCTACTTGTACAGTTATTACTTCCAAGAGTTCAGATTATGCTAGTGAACTCTTTTATTCTCTAGCTAGACTATTCATTGTCAAGATTAAGCTGTTTGACAAACTTCATTCTCTAATCTACTGACATGAAATTAAAAACATGATTTAAACCAGGATTAAGCTATCTGATTTACCATGGGCTATGGCATTGGGACAAGCTGCACACAGACATTATTTTTGTACAAACAAAACTAGAAATTACGAGGGTTGTGCTTCATCATTTTTAGTCATCCATATCTTTCTCTTTGGTTCATATTTGAGCATTGAGAACCAACATCTTTTCTTCCTAATCTATTCCTACTTATAAGTCAATCTTAAATGATTTGACAAGCATTTTTTCACTAACCTATCAACATAAATTCAAAACATGTTTAGTCATGATTAGGCTATATCCCTGAATCGAGACTCTTTTTATTAATAAGTAGTGGAATTTAGGCTTTCACACTTTTAGCAGTAGTCTTTTTTGGGTATGGGGTTGTACCTATTCTTTTCCTGCCCTATTTTTCCTTCTTTCCTTGTTTTTGTGTTTTTTTTTATGACTTATCATCATGCAATGTTATGTACAATGAATGAAAGCTTCAAAATAGGAATTTTGACAAAGATAGTGCCTGAGCATCCTGCCATTGATAGGATCTCCAAATAATTATTCTCCATCCATCTTCTGTAAACAAAAAACATTATTACCTCTATTTGAATGCATGATGTAAGGTTTCTTCCACAAATTTTCAAACTAGCCCTATTCTCCTTTGTATTTTATCCTTGAGTATTTCTTCCAAGCTTTGCTTCTGTTAAAGATCCTTCTTAGGTGAAAAAGGTATTCTTCATTAGTTTTAAAATAGACAATGATGTCATTAATGTACATCATAGCGAAGTAACTTAAATCAGGAGCCATGGCCTTTTGGAAAGTAGCTTCCGCACCCCTTAACCCAAAAGGCATTGGATCATACATGTAGGTGCCCCAAGGTGCTTTGAAAGTGGCTTTATGTTGATCAGTTTGAAGTATTATCACCTGTTTGTAATCTGAAACACTACCAAGCAATGATATCTTGTTAGAACCTTCTACCCTTTCAGTGTATGATTTATCTTAGGAAAATGGTATTTGTCCTTCAAGAAGGTTTTGTATAGGTACCTAAAGTCCATACGTAGCCTATATCCCTTTGCTTTCTTTCTTACTGACACAATTTGCTCAAAAGGCTCCTATTATCCCTTGAAAGGAATCCTCCTTTGAATAATGTTTGTTTCATAAGGCTTTAAGCTCTCATCACCATATGCAAAAGCACCTTGAAACTCTTTGCACAGTCTTATGTATTTTTGTTTTATGTGAGGTGGCAAAGTTTTGGATAACTTAATCATTTTGGGTTTTTCTAGGTTGCATATGTTGTATTCCTCTATATCAATCTCGATAGATATCACTTTAGGGTCCTTAACAACATTTTTGGTATTCAACAACTCTTCTGAAGTGGCAAAACGTTTTGGTGATGAGTTGTCTTTGTATTGCAAGACCTTAAGGTTCTTTTGATCTAGGTTCCTAGAAAGCTCTGCCATATGAAAGTGTTCCAGCATTTTTACATTAGCAGAAGGAAATGTTTCTATTTTTTATTTTTGTTCTTCATTTGAGCAACCTTGTTCAGGTTCTAAGCTTGGTTTTGGTATCGCAATTTTATTTTCAGATTGTAGAAAATCAAGTTCATCTTTTCCATTATGTTGTTGTTCCGGTCTGCTAGAGTTTTAGCCGTTGAGTTCTTCATGTAGTGTCTGGTTTGACTATTGTGGTCTGCCTAGATCTGTCTCAGTTTCATTTACCTGCTCATAAATTTCTTCTTCATTATATAAAATGAATGATTCAAGATCTGAATGGATGGAATAAAGAGGTGTGTTGTTTGGCCTTTCTTGGATACTAACCATAAACTTCATGTGTGATTCTTGGTACAATTCTGTGTTTGGTTAAAAACAGGGATGGTAGCATATGACATGTCAAGTTGGAGATTCCCCTGAAGTTTGGCTCCCCATGATCTAGATAAAAGCATGCCATACTTGGGGGGAATTTCAGCCACTACTATGTCCATGACCAGGCCCTTAGCAGGGATTTTTGCCAGATTGACACATAGATCCTTGATTAGACCCAAACACTTAACTCCGCTTGAATCAAAAGAATACAAGTATTTGTAAGGTTTGGTTATTTCCAAGCCTAATCTCTCCATCAATACCTTTGGCAAGAGGTTGTGAGAGGCACTAGAGTCCATAATGGCATTATGTAAGATTTTTTCGTGTATGTTTAAGCTAATATAGAAAGGGGGAATAACTCATTCTTGATATTTTCCCTCTACTTCAGGTCCAAACAACAGCTCTGGTTTGCCATTTGTCAAGTTTAGAGTGTCGGTATGATTTTCCATGTTCAAAACTTTCAAAACTTGGGACCTGTACATATCTTGGGTGATCAGTTTAGTGAGAGGTATGGTTATCTTGATTTTAGAAATCTCCCACTCAAAACTGAAAGGTACTTGTGTTTTAGGCATATTTACATCAATTTTATTAGCCATAATTTTTTCTACAATTTTAGTTTGTTGATTCTGATTTGGGACTTTGGACAAAAGATTTTTTTCAGGGACACTAGTAGATGCACTAGGGCAGCTTGTGTCACCACTTTGTTGGGTATTTTTTTCTTTGTTTGGATTAGTTTTCTTAGCCATGGTGTTGGTACTGTCTACTATCCTCTTAGGAGTATTTTCAGATGTCTTCCTAACATCAATATCTAATTTGTTCTTCTTGGATATTTCTTGGTTCTTTTTTCTCCTAAGGTCATATTGCCTATGGACCTCCATTATGGAATTTTCAAATCCTAATTGGTAGTCTTCAAAATCCTCATATTTTGTTTCAGTTTGGTGTGAGGAAAAGAAACCTTGTTCTTCTTCAGTGAGAAAAAAGTCAACCTGATTATCAGAACCTATCAAGTTTACATGGTTTTCTTCAGGTTCTTCAGTCTCTCTTCCCTCTTCATCTACATAATTTCCTTGGAAATGGGGCCTGATTTGTTGGTCATTATCTCTTTTTCTGTTTTGGGGAGGGTCTCTTTTGAATTTTGGATTCATATTTCTGTTTTGGGGATTTGCTTGGTTTTCCCTGGGAGGTGTTCTTTCACAAAATTTTATTCTTTCAATCATTCTTTCCATTACCCTCACTAAATTTTCAATTTTGGCATCAGATGAGGAGGTTGGGGCCATGGTTTCATCTTTGTAGGTGACTCTCTTTTCTGATCTCATCCTAGCCCTTTTTTCAATCAATTTGGCCTCTACACTCACAACTCCCCTTTGCATGTCTTATAAAGTTAGGGGATCTTTCTCTCTTAATTGACAGGCCATGTCTGGATCCAAACCTTCCAGAAATTTTGCTAAAGCTAAGCCTTGTGCGGTTTTCATGTTTGGTGGGAGGGCACTGTAAACACTATTGAACCCGGTGCAATAGTTTTGGACACTTTCCTCGACATTTCTCTTAAGGTTGGTATACTCTGAAAGGATTTGGAGATGGGTTTTCTTGATTTCCCACTTTTTTATAAATGTCTGTTAAAGGGAAGGGAGATCATGTATGCTGTTAGGAGTCAAGATTTTGAACCATTTATTGGCTTTTCCACCTAATCTTTGTGGAACAATCCTCATTTTTATGCTTTCCTCTTTTAATTCCATGTAATCAAGGACATCATTCATCCTATCTACATGCTATTGGGCAGTGGTAGATTTAGTTCTGGTAAAGTGAGGGATTTTGGATTGGTATTCATTTAGCAAAGGTAAAAAATGTTTTGGCAGTGCCAGGGGGGCATACCATGCTACCATCATGGGAGGGAATGGTATCCAAGGAGGATTTACAAGGGGAGGGTTTGTGAGAGGAGGTGGAGGATGAAGTGGAGTGGTTTGCACAGTGGATGTTTGGGTGGTGGTGGTAGAGGTATTTGTACCAGCAAAATGATTTTGAGCAGAATTGCGATAAAAAGAGACAAATTGATGGAGAATATGAAAGTAAGGAGGAGTGGAAGGAGAGGCTTCTCTACTAGAACTCTGCTGCAAATCTATTGGCTCAAGGTCAGTCTGGTCAATCCCACTTTGTGACTTGGTTCTGAAAAGGTTTCCTATATGATGTAAGTCAAACTGGGGATCTTGCAAGGCTGTAAGATGTTCAGAGACAGAGCTTTCTCTTTGAATGGTCCTAACAATAGTTGCTTTTTTAGTTTTAGAAGTTTTCCACAAAATCTTTCTGGGTCATCAACTATGGTGGGAGGGTTTGGGTCCGGGTGAGATATGGTACTGATCCTTTCTAAAGTCAGATTTCAAACCCAAAGTATAGAGAGGCTGAAAGTTTATGACTAGTTTTGGAAGGCTGGCCTCTCTTAGTGTTTGCTAAACTCACACAGCGTGTGACTAGGCCTCTAAAATTCTCAGGTCTGATTTGACACAATCCTAGGGAAGTCTATGAAAACTAGTAAAGTTAGTAGGCCTATTGGAGGCTAGTGGAGTCGCTAAGTGGATGTTTTTTGTTGTTTTAAGGATATTTATTTATGATCCACCACCAATAACTGAAAAAAACCAATCTAGGGATGTTTTTCGGGCTTTCTGAGTGTCCTTTATGCATCCCTAAGGTTTTTATCAGTGTCCTCCAGTTGAGTCATCATTTTGCTAGGATGGTGAGACAATTAGATACTACTTTTGGCTAACACTTGAGTCTTTTACGATTTGATAAGGGTTTCTGAAGTCCTAAGGAGTACTTAGATTATTACTAACTTAGAAAGTCCCACTGTGATCACCATTATGTTAGGTCCCCAAAATTTGTTAGATTGGTGAGAAAAAATGAACAGGGGTAACATCAGACCAGTCTTTGGAGTCCTAGGACCTAGCCTTCCTGGACTTAGAGAGGGCTCTCTCTATTTGTGCAAAGGATGTGAACTTGTTTTCTTTTAGGTTTTTATTTTAGGCTAGTTTTTAAGTTTAGGGTTTGTTTGATTGTTTTGGTTGGGTATATGATCAAGTAGAATATATGGAGTGAGGAAGTATTCAAGTCATTAGGATATGGAGTTAATAAAAATTCTTGGAAAGTTCAACAATGAATCAGGGTGAATCACAAGGCAAATCTAACATGGTCAAATGGATTTTCAAGGTTTGTGTGAGATGAAATGAACATCAAGTTTGTGAATAAAGTAGGGAAAAGGGCAGTTAAGAATCCTTTGTCAAATACTTTAACAAGAAGGGCCTTCAACACTATTTAGCATAAATAATTAATCATAAGACAGGGCGAACCAATAACTCTTCGATTAAACTCAAGCAAATAAGCATTTAAGACAAGCAATCCAATGAAATATAGAAGAAAAGAAACTTATTTAACTTTTACTGATTTCACCTTCAAGGTTAGAAAACATTTAAGATAGACATATAACATAGATCAAAGAAGAGGGAAATCCTAAACATCATTGATCATAGCCATAAAGACCTCCAAACAAACATTTCAAGAATGTAGAAAGGGTATGATCGAAACATAGCCTCTTTGGCAAAGCCTAATTAGTGATACTACAAAGAAATATCTTAAGAACAATGTTTTAGTGACATCAAACAAGCATGGCTAACCATAAAACATCTTTGATATTTACTATATTGAATAATTCATAAGATAAACAAGCTTCGGTGGGTCTAGAGAGAAACTAAGAATTCTCTAAACTGACCTAGCAGAGGAAAACATAGAGGCAGTGAAGAAAAAACAGAGCTAAGGTGACTTCGAAAAACATTTCTTAGTCTAAAACCTTTGTTCTACTGCAATATAGAAGGATGTAACAAAATGATACATAAGAAAACATGAACTTGATAGAAGCACATCACCATTAACCATGCTCAGGGATCCTGCAAGCAAACCTTCTCCATCATCAATCAAAACAAGCCATCCACAAATTCCATAACACCAATATCTCTTCAATCTCCAAAAAACTATGTATTGCTCCCAAGATTCATCAAATGCCAACCTTTTACAATAAGGCCCTCATGTTCTATTTATCTAGCAAAGGAGGGCAAAAACCCTAACTAGGGTTTGAAAATGTCAAAAACACCCATAAATGTGATTTATGTCTAAGAGGCCATGCAAGGCCCAAGACACAAAATATATCATGAAATAAATGCAAAAATAACTCCTAGCACCTAAATTTGGAGTGATTTTCCCCAAAAAACACTAAAATATCATTTTTCCATAAATGAGTGTCTTTTTTTTACTTTTTCACATTAAAGGTGCAATAGTGAGGTCTGAAGGCATAGCACATGCACAGGAAAACTGGGTTCACTTGCAGGCATGATCTGGATTTACGCAGGAATGCAACAAAATACAGAAATAATCATAAACATATAAATACAACGGAAATAATGCTTCATTTCATTAATATAAAATCACATAAATATGCTTACAAACATGATGGAAATAAAATAGCTAGGGTGCTGGTAGCGAATCTCTAAGAAGATATGTGACGACTACAGACCTCTGAACTGTATTACAATGAGGCTCGAGTGCCTATTTATTATGGAGAAACAATGGAGAATTATAAACGTCCAAAAACCTAACCCTAGGAGATGAAGCGCCAAAAATATGGGCCCCATTTGGGTAAATTGGTGTTTCAACTTCCCATGGATGTAACTTCGGCATACTATCTCCATTTGGGGCTTCGAAACGGCTCCAGAAGTTCAAGACCCAAAAAATTGTTAAAAATAGTAAGTTGTGAAAAAAACTAAAAGAGACAATGGTGGGGCCCCAAGTGGAATAGGCGGGTGGCCACCAATATCCACCTAGATCATTCCTCGCCCCTTATGAAGAAATGGTCCCCATTGCATTGAGTTCCTCCATGAGATGAGGAAACTTCTGTTGAACTTGGTCCCTGGTGAACCACTTGCCTTGGTGCAGGAGTTGGCCAGCTTTGACAACCCGATATAGTTGGATCTTCTGTCAGCGAGTGTTCTTGATTTGCATGTCCATGATACAATCTGTGGTGGTGTTGGCGAATTAATCCATCTTGCGGAAAAGACCGATCTCCCTAGTACTAAAAGTATCTAGCAACAAACAACCAAATAAACTAATCTTTCTCTAAGCATATATGATTCATGAAAATCTCTATTGAGGTGTTAACGACTTACCGTTTCTCCAGTGCTTGTTTGAAGTCATTGTTGTCCCTCACGCGCTTGAAGGAGTTTTTCTCGTAAACCTCCAGTCAAAAACAAGTAAAATATTACATAGCACCTGTATAGAAATCATCATAAACCATGCTTATCATAGTGATCAAGGAATCTATGAAATAAACCATTGATTGAAAGCTTGTTGAGAAAAATGAGTATATTTGTATTAATTTCAAAAGAAGAAAATCCTTACAACCTGAGCCTTGATGTTGCACAGGACTTTCCGGGGTCCGAAGCAGGAATCTCCTTTAATTTTTTAAGCTCTGCACTCCTCCAACCAAGACGAATAGAGGTATGTAATCTTTCCTCAAAAAAGTCTTAATTAACTGAGTCTGAATCTCAACAGCACTTAACTTCAAATATTCTAAAGCTTAAACTCCCTTTGAGGCTACCCAATGCCTCTTTTTATAATAGAATAGAGGAGGTTTCTTGTTCCAACTATGAAGGGATAGAATCCTCCTTCAAAGGGATAAGCTCCTCACATCAAGGGGTTAGCTCCATAAGGTAAGGGATTCAAACAGTATTATAAGAGCGGTTCTATCACCGCAAGATATTTTCTGGAAGCTTCTAGAATTCAATTTTATTGAGATTTTTGGAAATTACTTGCGCCTTTTTGATCTTACAAGGGTCCGCACTTTTAACAAAAATAAAGTGCGTTCAAGTATGCAAGAGGGATGAACATTAGGTGCGGGACCGCATGCAAGATAGAGAGAAAGTGCGACACCAAAGTTTAGGAGATTTTTAGGAACCTTTCTCTGATTTTCAAGGCTTGACATGAGGAACTGATATTTTAGACTTGCAAAGGGAGAAGTATGAGTAATAATGAACTCATACACATAGAAGAATGTCAGGATGACAATTTGCAGTGTAACAGATTTCCCCCTAAAGTGCAAAGTCTGGAATAGATGATGCTGAAGTCTGTCATATATGAAGAGTGCAATACTTTATCATTTCAAGGATCATCCGGTGGTCACCCCAGTCAGAACCTGTAAAAACATTCAATGCAAAATTATATATATATCATCGCTGAGGTAGGCATTCCCATACTCAGATAAAAACTAACTAGAGACTAATTCAAATTGTTCTGATACAGGAATGATTTTGAGTACATCACAGTATAGACATGTGTAGACACAGTATGGACGCAGCCATATGTTTGTAAATAGTCTACTGTATAAATGATAAAAAAATTCCTCGCAGTCTAGATGGTAAAAACTAGATCCAGGGTCTTGATTTCCGCATCTCGAACTAGTACGATTCTATCCATGTGAATAAATGTGTTGAAGTTGAACATGGTAGAAACCACTTGATTACTAGTCAATGATGTAAACTATTAACAAGTGTGAGAGTAACCACCAGTAATGTCAATGGATCTCAAAGTACTCAGTACAATCCATGAAATGTGAATGAATGCGCTGAAGTCGAACATGTCACGGAATCATTCAATCGAAGGTCAATGATGCAACCTGTCGTTGAAGGTGAGAAACCTGCCATTGAGACATGCATATTTCAAGGTACTGACGATTTCTGGATCAACTTCCTAGATAATGAGCTGTCGTCGATAGAAAGTGATCTGTCATAGGCAAGCCCACAACACGAAATCATAGATTAAGTTTTGAAAATATATCGGCAAGGACTGACTCAGGGATGGTAAAAAATGGATGACAGATATTTTATAGATGAATGGTTTATTTGAACTGTCCTCTTGAACACATAACGACACTGCAGATGGCTTGGTAGCAGTTGACCTAAAGCTAATACCCAAAAACCGGATGAAGACTTTCAAATGAGGTCCGATTAACTGTTAGGCAAAGGATTTCCCAACCCAGGTGATTGAAAGTGTCGTGTTCAAGAGTGGTTAACTAGATTTTTGAAAAATCAAAGTACAACAAACAAGTTTATTTTCCTCTCTTTTCCCCCACCATTTCTAGCAAGTAACACTTTATTTTTGACAAGATTGAGGAGGATAACATTTTCTTGTTTACAAACTCATCCTTCAAATGAGTCCAACTTAGTTTAAGATTCGAACCCTAAGAAGGAGTGGTTCATTCCTGTTGAAAATTGAACAAGTCCTTTACTGTTAAATTTTAACGAGTACAGTATAGGAGAAACTCAGTGTTTTTCAATTTTAGTGAGTCAGAAGAAAAAAATTAAGAAAAATCCATGGGTGTAATTTTTCGTAAATTTAGTCTCTCGAGCCTGAAAAAGGATAAAATAATGCAGGAGAGAACTCTATTGACTGTAATTAGTCAGCGTATACCTTTTTCGTAAATAGCCCATTTCAGTCCGTAAAAGGGGTAAACCTATATTGAAGGGACAATCATTCATTTACTTTAATGAGTTTTAACAATCAAGTACTCGGTAATATTTTCATGTTTAGAGAGTCTGAAAAGGGCTTAAAAGAGAACTCCAATGTTTCACTTTTTCGTAAAATTTTGAAAGAGTCCGAAAAATTGATAAAAGTATGCTCTTTGTTGAAAAATGGTCAATTCTCCTGATAAATCCAATTTTTGCACAAAAACTTGAAACATTATACATACCTATTTAAAATAAGTAAAAATTCTTTCAAAATTCCCTTTCTAAAGTGAAAAATAAATAAATTAAAAATTCATCTATTTGAAAAAACTTATAAAAAAGGACTTTTTCAACTTCATTTTTACCGTTCAAGTTCAGAGTGAAAAGTAAAAGCTTTTGGGTAAAAAGTTCCTATGAAGATTCCGGAAGATCCGTCTGATGAAATCGAGAACCGTTAGTCCCAGGTAATCCACAACCTCTTAATCTTGCTTTTCATCTATTTACAATTCTTTTTAGGCTTTATTTTTTATCTTTTAAGGGAAAAATATGTTTAAGGAATCGCCCGCAGGGGTCCGCAGGCACAACACATAGGACCTGCGGACCCCAACCTTTTTCTATGTAGAAAAAGGTTGTGAGTCCACACTTTTTCTATAGAACAGGTGCGTTCCTACGCACTGTGTACGAAGGAAAAGTGCAGTCCCCGTGCAATTGAATTTCAAAATCAAATTTTAATTTCCTGCCCAAAAATTTTCAAATTAGATTATTCTAACTTCTCTTTTTACGCATTGTAGGATTAGCAAGATGTTGATTTGGAGAGAACGTGAGCATGAGGATGTGGATGACGGCACGATGCTCCATTTTCCCACAATGCAGGCTTTAATAGCATGCGGTTTGTATAAATTTTGGGCCATTCAGGGCATGAGGGCACAGGTAGACCTCCTGACATGGATGGTAAATAGATGGAACATGCAGGACCAGTGTTTCATTATTGGCAGCCACCAGCTCGAAATTGAGCTAGAGGATATTTATTTTCTAACTGGTTTGTCCAAGAGGGGCAAACAACTTTCCTTTTTTGGGACTAGGCCAGGTGGTCAAACTCTTGCTAGTCTTCAACAAGAGTTCTGTAATGATGAAGCAGACCCCAGGGACAAATGGATTGATATAAAAACTATCATCCGCCCCGAGTTGAAAGTAATTGCATTTATTGTTACCAGACTGTGTGGGAGTGCTGCACTACATGTGGCTACTGGTTCCCAGATGCGTATTGCTGTGGACTGTTTTTGAGGCACCATTTTCAACTGGTGCGAAGCTGTGTTGGCCAATGTAAAAGGCCAAATGACTAGAGCGAAAAATGGAAAACTAAATAAATTTGGATATGGATCCATCGTGGTCACTTTTTCTCTAGAGAGGGTAGCCATGCTAGCTCCGCAAAGTATTCTTGTTGATGTTGGTCGACCCCGAGAACCTAAGATGGTTCGTTGGGTTGCATTGATGGCCCGTCACGGTATTGAGGGCGCTGAGATTGTTCGATTTCCTCCTTCATTTTTTCATTGGCTGGACCACCAAATTTTTGTCATCGAGAACTTTCCATACACCGGGATAGATTTCCATGGTGACTGGGAGATGACTCTCCCAGCAGGGGAACGGTGGGATGAATCAGGTAAAATCATTTTCAACGAATTCTAAGTTCTATTTTTTTATTTTTGATCATCTTGTCAATTAATAACCAAAATTTTTTTATGAATGCAGATGTGGGTCCACAGCGACTAGCCCATCTCCAGCCCTATGACAGAATACAACCAGTTGCAGCCGCACCAGCCCCAGTATGCCAATCAGCGGAAATTTTGTCTGATTTAGAGCATCATCTAGAGCGTCTGACTCTAGATATTCCAGAGACGGACTTAGATGAGATCCCACTCAGATTGCAGAGATACGTGATTGGTGTTCCAGGACCTTTTAGGAGGTTCCTGTGTAGGGTGGCTTGGGCAGTGGCTTCTTATCATTATCACCATCAGTGATGGGATGATCGTGTTGTAGAATCATATTTTTGACTTTTGTGTTATCATTTTGCCGATCTTAAGGTGTTTCCAACCTATGATAGAAGACGATGTATATTTTTTGAAAAACATTCTATACTATGATATATCACTATTTACTGGCTATCTATGTTCATATTATGGATGTTGTTTTTTTTACTGTTTTGATCATTGCAAATGTCGATTTATCATACTAGAAGCAATTGCGTCTGCTAATGTATTTAAATGTCTTAGAATATGTTGATATCCAATGTAATCAAATTCACGTTCCAAGAGACGAACTCTCAAAAATAATCGTAATAACACCGGATTTCTAATGGCATAAACCTTGTTTAATTGTAATACAACAAGTTCAGAATCCAACCTAACAATCAAACTCCAAATTCCAAATGATATGGATTCAGATAATAACTCAATCACTGCACTATACTCGGCAATGTTATTCGTTGTTTGACCAAGGCTTACCCCATGCATGGATACTAACTCATCAGAGGGTGAATAGATAACCCAAGCTGTGGAAGAAATGTTTCGTGTACTATGACAAGCACCATCAGCAAAACCAATGTAGGTTTGAAGAGACATCGACATCTGCAATATCAAGAGTAAAACTCAGATAAGTAGGAATAGTGATAAACACACTTCTAAACTAAGCACACTTTTCTAATCTAAAACACACCAGCAGTAAAGAAATCTAATCTAATAAAAAATCTCCATACCAAGTTTTAAGCATAGTATCGCTTTAGATAAAGTCCATTTCTGGGTTTATCTAAAGGGACACCGTCAAAATCTATCAGCTCATAGGCCCCTTTCGCTAATTTTTGCTTGACAATGAAAGGGCCATGCCACATGGGCACGAATTTTCTAGCTCCTAGCTTATCATTGGCTTGATCATAAACTAAGACTAGGTCTCCTTCTGAAAAATTTCAAGGGGTAACACTTCTATCATACTGAGATTTTATTCGTTTAACATGAGCCTCGTTTGCTATTACGGAGTTTCGTCGATTCTCGTCCAGCTGAGCTAAGTACAGGAAACATTTCTCCTCTTCAGACGTAGTTGGGAGTAATTCTATGGCTAATTTCAGTGACGGAATTTTGCATTCAATCGGCAACACAGTTTCCAGACCGTAAATGAGTTGAAAGGGAGTGAAACCAGTTGATGTTTTTACTGAGGTCCGATATGCCCAAAGTGATGAAAAAAACATGGCATGCCAATTCGTTTTGTGAATACCAATAATTCGTCTAATCATGGTGACTAAAAATTTATTTATAGCTTCGACCAGACCATTGGCTTGTGGATAATATGGAGTGGAACTATCGTGGCATAGGCCAAGTTGATCTGTCAGTTCAGTCATCATGACATTTCGAAAATGACTTCCATGATCTGTAATAATGGCTTGAGGAACACCGAACCTAGAAATTATGTGATTAAATACGAAAGTTGCAGCAGTCTTGTCGTCAGCCGAAAATGTAGGCATCGCCTCGGCCCACTTAGTAAAATAATCTACTGCTAAGATAATATATGCATGCCCCCCGGCCGAGTGAGGGTTACATGTAATAAAATCGATACCCCATTTCGTGAAAGGACCAACAACAATTATGGGATGAAGAGGAACGGGTGGCGCGCGCATCTTACGATCAAAAAGTTGATAATTGTGGCATTTTCGGACTGCATAAATACAATATTTGAATAATGATGGCTAGAAATAACCAACGCGCAATATCTTTTGGGTTGTGGCATACCCAGACATATGACTGCCACATGCTTTAGAATGGAAATCATTTAACACCTTTTCAGCTTCTTCATGAACAAGACAGCGTCTGGAAACAGAATCCGCTCCATGACGATAGAGTGTTTCACCAATAATATTATACTGTTGGGATTGGAAGCGTATTTTCCATTGCTGAGATTGTGAGATTTCAGGTCGAAAATATTGGGTTTGGAGATAAAAAATAATATCTCCATACCATGGATCTAGAGTACTGATAAGAAACAGAGATTCGTCCGCAGTGGGCTCTTCTGCCATAGTTTCAATATCAGTAGAGGGAAAATCACACATCAGTTCCGCAAATACCAAAGATTTCTTTGCCTTGGATTTCTCAAACTCCAAGTCAAATTCCTGCAGGATAACTATCCATTTGGAATAATTGCCCCCTAGCAATTTTTTGGTTAAAATATACATCATAAGGTTGCAATCAGAAATTACTGTGGTTTTACGTAACAAGATGTAGTGTCTAAATATATGGACAGCTTGAACAACTACCAATGCCAATTTCTCTACATGTGTGTATTTGACCTCGGCCAGATGCAGATTCCGACTAAGATAGTAAATCACATGTTCAGTGTGAGGTTCCTCTTACTGAACTATCACCATCCCAATAGTGGAATGAGAAGCAGCGAGGTACAAAATGTAATCCTGGTTGTAGTTGGGAGGATGTAATAATGGTGCCTGGGTCAACGCGTGTTTAAGTGCATCAAAATATTGATCAACGATCTCATCCCAAAAGAATGGAATGTTCTGTTTCAAAAACCAGGTGAAACCCTTTGTAAGCTCGGCATAGTTAGGAATGAACCGACGTAAAAAGTTCACTTTCCCCTGCAAACTTTGGAGTTGGCGTAAATTCGAAGGAGGAGGTAATTTAACAATAGCTTCGACCTTCGACAGATCGACGCGGATGCCTAATTTCGAAACAACAAATCCTAGTAAACGACCCGATTCGACACAAAAAACACATTTGTGTGGATTCAGCCTAATCTTGTAATGCCGACATCTCATAAAGATAGCTCATAAGCGTGTGAGATGGTCGGCCCTGCGTGATGAATGAGCAAGTAAATCATCTAGATACGACTGCACAATGTGCTTAATGTCATGAAACGCATAAGACATTGCCCTTTGAAAAGTTGCTCCAGCATTCTTCAATCCAAAGGGTAGTTTGCGATAAGCAAATGTCTCCCACGGACAAATAAAAGCTGTTTTTGGCTGATCAGCAGGGAGTATGTTTATTTGATTATACCCAGAAAATCCATCCATAAAGGAAAACATTTCGCTACCAGCACAATCATCAATTATCTGATCGATATAGGGAGTTGGATAATTGTCTTTGGGACAAGCTCGATTAATATCCCTATAATCGATACATACTCGTATCTTTCCTTGTTTTTTAGTCACAGGAACAATATTTGATACCCGATCCGTCAAGGGAATTAGATAAATAAAAACTGCACGAAGTAATTTTTCAACTTATGCTTTGATAGCAACAGCTTTTCTAGGATGTATTTGACGTAAACGTTGATGAACAGGTTTAGCATCCGGGTAAGTCTTGATTTCATGTACGACGATTGACGGATCAATTCCTGGCATTTCTTCATAGGACCAGGCAAACACATCATGGAATTATTGAAATAGGGATTTATAAGCTTTAATTTCATCTTCAGTACAACAAGCACCTATATGAATGTTTTCAATTGTTCTTGGTTTTACTGAAATGTCAATTGGAACCGTTCGAGAAATATTTTCCAAATTTTACTCAGAATCAAGATTTTGCAATGGATTCTGGGGTTATTTGACATATTCAGCAGTAAAATTTGAAGCGAAATCATCTTCAAAATGACCTAGTTCAGGTAAAAACGAAGATCGGTGATGCAGATCTTCCCATTGTAAATCATCAAAAGACAAAAATTCACAAATGTGCTCATTAGTATGAATAGTATCAGGAAATGTCGTTGTGGCTGAACTGGATATAGAAAGTGATTCCTCATGGATCCCATTCATTGGATCAATTCTGGTTGAAGAGGTGTTGGAAAGTGACTGTACAGCCTGGTATGCAATTTCAAATGGACTCAAAGGCATCATGCCATCAATTGAATCTAACTCGGAGTCGGAAGGTACGATCCAAGGATCATCAAACATAACAGTGTCTGATGAAATCATGTGAATAGTTGCAACAACAGGTGATGCGTTAGGAGGAAAGGAAAAAGTTCCTAGTAAACCAGAATCTTTAACCAATCCTACTCCAACATCCTTATAAGGGATAGCCGCTTTACCAACATGTTGGATTGTTTCTGTAGAGCCTGGGTCAGAAGAGAAATAAGCTAACTGATCTATTGTAATGATCTTTCCTTGGTATGGAAATTTTATGAGTCGAAAGACCGAAGAAACAACAACTGTCATAACATAAGACCAACTGCGACCCAGAAGAAGGTTGTAATCCAGAGGGGCATCAACCACTTCCACATCTAGATTTACGGTTTTACCTTCGACCCCTATGGGTAAATCCTGTAAAATACCAAAAGGGTGGAAACCTCGACCATCAAAAGCCTTAAGAATCGTCGGATATTGGTTGAGTGTAGGAGAACCAAGCGATTTCCAACACTGAATTGACATAATACACGTTGAAGCTCTCTCATCAATCACAGTCCGATAGATCGGCCTGTTTTTTACTAACATTGGTATCTGGAAAGCCATTTGATGAGGTAGATGAGGTGTACTATTTTATAAATCGAAGATTATAATATTAGAATCCTGAACATCTACAACTCCTATAGCGCATAAAACAGTCTCACAAGTAGTCATTGGTATGATTGCAACATCAGATTGCAACATCAAAGCTTCTATATCATTTAAGGAGAAATAGCTAAGTCTTCAAAATGTTGTAATTATAATTTCGAGCAACTCTCGCATGAGGATTGAAAGTCGTATTTACGAAGAACACCTTTAGCAGGAGTTTTGATTATTAAGTAACTGGATTTTGTTTCTCATCCTAGGCTGACTAGAACAAAGAGGAGGAGTTGATGTATGCATTAGAAGATTCTACTTCTTTACCATCAACAGGATTCTTAGTACCATAATCTTGCATTCTTCATTGTATCACAATCCTTACCTGAGACATCATGAAAAGAGGTTTTTCCAAAATGTATTTAAATGGAACCAACCATCTTGCTATCTTGAGTTGGAAAAGGATCCTTCAAGACAACAGGTTGTTGTGAACCTTTAACAAATTTTTCAACCTCTGCACGATGTGGGCATTCCTTAGTGAAGTGATCCTCATCACAAATGTAACAAGGGTAACGAGGTTTATGCTTTTCGTCATTGGATTCATTTTTATCAGTTTTCTCTTTCGAATTTTTCTTGTTTTTACTCTTCCCTTTCTTTTTACCACTGGATTTAAATTTAGCCGTAGATGTCTCTACGACATGAATGTCGGCAGAAATTTTGGGGGAAGATTCTCCTTTCGGGGAATCTGGTAAAGTTATAATAGGAGAATAATTCTTTGAAGATTTCTTCTTACTTTTAGTATTGATTGTACCAATCATGCCATCAGCAGCATGAGACCTTGAAGGAGCAACAGCTATCTGACCTTCTTTTGGAAGGTCGGGGATTTTTTCATGTAAAGTACCTGACTGCATGTAAACGAGGTCAAGGTACTGAGCTTGAACAATCACTTTCTCTTCAGTAACAACACCATCTTTAGCTACATCTTCAGTAATCTTGGGTAACAATGATTTAACAAACCATTCTGCCAAAATTTGATCTTGAATGTAAACTTTCACCAAACACCTTCTACGTCGCCATTCATGAGTATGATCAGAAATATACATAGACGTAGATTGCTTTAGTGAAGTTAATAATTCCGTGCCATTGTCATATCTCAGAGGCAACTGAAAATGATTTAAGAAGGCAGTCGCTAACTGACTGAAATTATTAAACGAGCCTCGTGGTAACTCAATGTACCATTTGGCTGCAAGACCAATAAGAGTTCTTTGGAAAAGACGTAAGTGAATCAAATCATCAATAATTGAATTAGAAACACACCAGAGGTGATAAGTCATGACGTGATTTGATGGATCCTCTCCTGACTTACCTTCGAATTTCGGTATATCACTGGGCAACCTATGTGGCATTGGCAGTCAGTATGGATAATAGAAAATCGGATCATTCATAAGGCGCGTCAAATCAGGTAAATCCAAAGTTGTAATAAATGGTAACTGATGGTTAGGGTCACGAAAGCCTTGAGTAGCCAAAGCAGTTCCAGGAGGTGGATACCCAGGATAACTGGGAATTGGAGTTGCGTTAGGAATTGTGTAACCTCCCGGAAAAGCAGGATTAACTAGACCAAACTGGGGTTGTTGAGGCTACTGATAAGTGTAGCCAGGGTACCGTTGATACTGATAATTTGGATTTTTTGAACCGGGACCGAATTGCGGATATCCCTGGTATGGTTGATACGTGAATTGCGGTTGACTTGTGACAACTGTACTCGTACCGGCTTGTCCTATAGGTATCTGAACCGAAGTCTGAACGAAAGGCCCTCACTGGGATACGGAGACTTGAGGGATTTGCATGGATGCAGGGATAGATGAACTCGGCATTACAGATACTCTAGAAATAGGTGTTACAGGATGGACAGACGTAGCAGCAATTGCAGCAGTTTGAGGCGGAGTCTAAGGTGTACTAGGCACAGACTGCTGAACAGAACTAGGTGCAGGAGTTTGAATAGTAGGCTGGACAGGTTGCTGGGTTGGACTAGAAACCAAAGGCGGTCTAGGTTGAAAAGGCAACTGCACATTAGGCTGTTGATATTGGGATGGATCCCACACCATATTCATTCCGGGGTATTGTCCCGCAGAAGGTTGAACATAAGGACCATAACCTAGTTAAACGTAGGGTTGATAATTAAGTGGTAAATTTCTGGCTCCTTGAAGAGATGACTGACCAGAAGGTTGTTGGTAACCTTGAATTGGGTACTGACCTTGAGGTTGATAACCCTGAGGCACATACTAAGCTGGGGTTGATAAGGACCTTGAGGAGCATATTGAGCTTGGGGTTGGCCCTGGGGTGTGTACTGTCCTGAAGGTTGATAGCCTTGAGGTATGTACTGTCCTTGGGGTTGTCCCCAAAAATAATATGATTCCACAGTTTGTCTTGGGAAAAATCTACCTTGAGGTTGACCCCCAGGTGGTAACTAACTTCCTGAAGGTTGCCCCCCAGGCGGTAACTGACTACCTTGAGTTGCCCCATAGGCGGTAACTGAGTTCCCTAAGATTTCCCTCCAGGCGGTAACTAACTGCCTTGAGGTTACTGATTTGGAATATTACCAGACATCATAAAAATTTGCTCTGCGTTCGAAGTTTCAGTTTTAATTCCACTTAAACCAGATGATAACATGCTTTCAATCTATTTGTCGCCTCAGAAAGTACCGTACAAAGCCTAATATCCCGAAGGAACAAAAGGACCACCGTGTAGAACAAGCCTAAAGAACTGGGAAAACATGGATGACTCTCCTACCATAATGGATGACGGATAGTAACCTCTGGGTGTTGGATGAAATGGAACTCAAGGTGGAGAAAAAGCAAGACCCGGATTCTCTAAAAAAATTGTTAAGGATAAATACCAAGCAGTAGTTCGAATAGTGCTGTAGAAAATTGATTCACGTTCCCTAAGATTTAAAGACTGAGGGGAATTGGGAAGAGATAAATCTTCGTCTGGATTAGTAAGTTCTTCAATAGAAATTAGTCCAGATGGAAGATTGTCAGTGACAATATTTCTTACCCTAGGTGAACCAGGACCGCTAGAAGTTGGTGAAATAAATCCTGAGGATGTTTCCAAAACAGAAAGTTCAGTTTCAGGTTCAGAGATTTCAGGTTCGTCAGCCAGTTCACTGGTAGGAGAAATACTACCAGTAACTTCAGAAACCGAAATCGGTTCTTGAATGTGTTCTGTTATGGGTGTTTGATAATCGAGATGAACTACTATGGATGAAGTTCCAACTTCTATTGATTTAATCCTACCGCTACTAGATGATACTAGAGCGCGAAGCCCTTCAAGCTGACTTGGTGTATATTCAGGGGGTTTCCCTTGTAGTCTCTGGGATTATCTTGGAAATTCTGCCACGATTAAATATTTAACTAATCACACGCAAACAAAGAAAATTTCAATGAAAACACCTAAAAGTCTCTAAAGAAACAAACAGCTGAATCACACGCTTAAAAATCTAGGAGTTCAAACCACACACAAAAAATAACTTCCCGTACTAAAAACAATAGTTGGTGATGAAATCCAACTTAGTAGAAATTTAATACAGAAAGAGCGGTTGGAACAGTTACCCCGACAACCTGCTTAATGAAACAGACTGGCACAAGTTTCCTCACAAAACCATCTCGTCTGAAGAGAACCCCCCAGAGAGTCCAAGTGAGTCTAGTCGACGTCTGCTCCAGGTATAGTGAGATCTTTCCTTCACCATCACCTTAGGAAATAATCTTAAGTTTGTGGACACTAAGGTTACCAATAGTAACAAATATAACTGGGGGAACAGTCTACGATCCGATCCCATGTGCAAGGGCAGAGTAACAAAGCTCAGTCCGCTTGAAGGCTCCTCGACATGGTTAATTCGAGGTTTGCCGACAAGTGACCCCAGGCTCCTCGACAATGGTTAATCCGAGGTTTACCATTTGTAATGCGCGCAAAATCTTCTATCTTCCCCAATGAAACAGAGTTGATTGTCTCAAAGGTTCGGACATGATCTCGTGATTGAATTCTTTAAGAGAAGCTTCCCAGATTATACAAATTACAATTGGATTTATTTCCTACTGCAAGATGTGTCTACTTGTTTGTTTTTACTATCTTGGAGAGTTAATTACTCCCTACTCCAAGATACTAGCCTAAGCTATGTTGGTCATAAAAGCCCTAGAAAATAAAAAGATTACTAGATGAATTTTAATTAAGCATTACTTTTAAGAGTTGTTTCTTAAGTCAATGGGTGTGGAAATGAAACTCTGATGGTGTGAAGACTCGACTTCCAAAAAACACTAAAAATGCACCTAAAAATGATAATGAGATCGTTTTCTTTCAATGAAATTCTAATTAAGAAAGAGTTGGAGAATGCAATTCTTTTAATAAACAATTCCTTCTTTAAACATAAAGAACAATTGAAAGAAAATATTTTTGTCTTTTTAGTAATAACTCAAAATGAGAAAAATTATCAAAGCTCATAAGAAAAATCCTTTCACTTTCAAAACTTGAAGCTACAAAACAAGTTTCCTTCAAAAGAAATCTACAAATTTTTAAAAGCACTCAAAACTACAAAACTAACTTTGAGATCTACAAACTTTAATAATCTAATCGAATAAAAGCTTTAAGATTTTTTTTGAAGAATGTTTTACCAGTTATTCAGCAAACTAAGGATCTATTCATTCATAATAACAAACAGATCAAAAACACCAAATTATGTTTTTATAAAAATGAATGTCTGAACTAATAACAAAGTTTCTTTTCAAGATTTGCAAAGAAATGTGCAACTCTATTTCTCAACAAAGGACATTTCAAAATCAAAGTCAAATTCAGCAAAAGCACAAAAGACCAATGTAACTTAGGTATTTCCAACATTCAATGCTTCAAATCGCTACAAATACCAAGCTTAAAAATAATCCAACACGCAAAAACTTCTAGGCAAATCATCAAAACACCAATATCGCTAAGATTCGTTCACAAAAGCGAGCCGACAGAAATGAAGCCATCAATATGGGTTAAACCAAAAACCTCTAAAAAAATAAAGATAAACTAAAAGAATAAACCAAATGTTTTTCAAAAATTTTACTGTGGTCCGCAGGCTATGGCATAATAAAGTGTATCGCAATTTTTACATTGAAGCAAGATGTGCGACGTGCGAAACTTCCCGCACTGTGAAAAGAAGGCAAAGTGCGGTCCTAGGAAAAATTAGAGAAAAGCATAAAAGATCTCAAAATTTTCAAAAACAGAGAAAACCTAAGCTACCCGGGTAGATTTTTATCAATCAAAAACTAGGAAAACGTTTCCTCAAATCAAAATAAAAGAGGACCAAAAACAACAAGTTCTTCCCCAGCGGAGTCACCAATTTGTTGGCCGATTAATCCGTCTTGCGGAAAAGACCGATCTCCCTAGTACTAAAAGTATCTAGCAACAAACAGCCAAATAAAATAATCTTTCTCTAAGCATATATGATTCATGAAAAGCTCTATTAAGGTGTTAAGGACTTACCGTTTCTCCAGTGCTTGTTTGAAGTCGTTGTTGTCCCTCGCGCGCTTGAAGGAGTTTTTCTCGTAAACCTGCAGTCACAAACAAGAAAAATATTACATAGCACCTATATAGAAATCATCATAAACCATGCTTATCATAGTGATCAAGGAATCTATGAAATAAACCATTGATTGAAAGCTTATTGAGAAAAATGAGTATATTTGTATTAATTTCAAAAGAAGAAAATCCTTACAACCCGAGCCTTGATGTTGCACAGGACTTTCCGGGGTCCGAAGCAGGAATCTCCTTTACTTTGATAAGCTCTGCACTCCTCCAACCAAGACGAATAGAGGTATGTAATATTTCCTCACAAAATTCTTAATTAACTGAGTCTGAATCTCAATAGCACTTAACTTCAAATATTCTAAAGCTTCAACTCCCCTTTGAGGCTACCCAATGCCTCTTTTTATAGTAGAATAGAGGAGGTTTCTTGTTCCAACTATGAAGGGATAGAATCCTCCTTCAAAGGGATAAGCTCCTCACATCAAGGGGTTAGCTCCATAAGATAAGGGATACATGCACCTCATAAGAGCGGTTCTATCACCGCAAGATATTTTCTGGAAGCTTCTAGAATTCACTTTTATTGAGCTTTTTGGAAATTACTTGCGCCTTTTTTATCTTACAGGGGTCCGCACTTTTAACACAGATAAAATGCGTTCAGGTACGCAGGATAGCTGAACATTAGGTGCGGGATCGCAGGAAAGATAGATAGAAAGTGTGACACCAAAGTTTAGGAGATTTTTAGGAACTTTTCTCTGATTTTCAAGGCTTGACATGAGGAACTGATATGTTAGACTTGCAAAGGGAGAAGTATGAGTAATAATGAGCTCATACACATAGCAGAATGTCAGGATGACAATTTTCAGTGTAAAAGATTGCCCCCTAAAGTGCAAATTCTAGAATAGATGATGCTGACATCTGTCATATATGAAGAGTGCAGTACTTTATCATTTCAAGGATCATCTTGTGGTCACCCCATTCGGAACCTGTAAAAACATTCAATGATATATATATATATATATATATATATCATCGCTGAGGTAGGCATTCCCATACTCAGATCAAAACTAACTAGAGACTAATTCAAACTATTTTGATACAGGAATGATTTTGAGTACATCACAATATAGACACATGCAGACACAGTATGGATGCAGCCATCTGTTTGTGAATAGTCTACTGTATAAATGATAACAAAATTCCTCACAGCCTGGATGGTAGAAACTAGATCCAGGGTCTTGATTTCCGCATCTCGAACTAGTACGATTTTATCCATGTGAATGAATGTGTCGAAGTCGAACATGGTAGAAACCACTTGATTACCAGTCAATGATGTAAACTGTTAACAAGTGTGAGAGTAACCACCAGTAATGTCAATGGCTCTCAAAGTACTCAGTACAATCCATGAAATGTGAATGAATGAGCTAAAGTCGAACATGTCATGGAATCATTCGATCGAAGGTCAATGATGCAACCTGTCGTCGAAGGCGAGAAACCTGCCATTGAGGCATGCAGATTTCAAGGTACTGACGATTTCTGGATCAAATTCCTAGATAATGAGCTGTCGTCGATAGAAAGTGATCCGTCATAGGCAAGCCCACAACATGAAATCATAGATCAAGTTTTGAAAATATATTGGCAAGGACTGACTCAGGGATGGTCAAAATGGATGACAGATATTTTGCAGATGAATGGTTTATTTGAATTGTCCTCTTGAACACATAACGACACTGCAGATGGCTTGGTAGCAGTTGACCCAAGGCTAATACCCAGAAACCAGATGAAGACTTTCAAATGAGGTTCGATTAACTGTTAGGAAAAGGATTTCCCAACCCAGGTGATTGAAAGTGTCGTGTTCAAGAGTGGTTAACTAGATTTTCGAAAAATCAAAATACCACAAACAAGTCATTTTTCTCTCTTTTCCCCCACCATTTCTGGCAAGTACCTCTTTATTTTTGACAAGCTTGAGGAGGATAACATTTTCTTGTTTATAAGCTCATCCTTCGGATGAGTCCAACTCAGTTTAAGATTCGAACCCTAAGAAGGAGTGGTTCGTTCTTGTTGAAAATTAAACAGGTCCTTTACTGTTAAATTTTAACGAGTCCAGTATAGGAGAAACTTAGTGTTTTTCAATTTTAGGGAGTCAGAAGAAAAAAATTAAGAAAACTCCATGGGTGTACTTTTTTGTAAATTTAGTCTCTCGAGCTCGAAAGAGGATAAAATAATGCGGGAGAGAACTCTATTGACCGTAATTAGTCAACGTATACCTTTTTCGTAAATAGTCCATTTCAGTCCGTAAAAGGGGTAAACTTATACTGAAGGGGTGATCATTTATTTACTTTAACGAGTTCGAATAATCAAGTACTCGGCAATCTTTTCATATTTAGAGAGTTTGAAAAGGGCTTAAAAAAGAACTCCAATGTTTCGCTTTTTCGTAAAATTTTGAAAGAGTCCGAAAAAGTGATAAAAGTATGCTCTTTGTTGACAAATGATCAATTCTCCTGATAAATCCAATTTCTGCACAAAAACTTGAAACATTACACATACCTGTTTAAAATAAGTAAAAATGCTTTCAAAATACCCTTTTTAAAGTGAAAAATAAACAAATTAAAATTCATCTATTCGAAAAAACTTATAAAAAGGACTTTTTCAACTTCATTTTTACCGTTCAAGTTCAGAGTGAAAAGTAGAAGCTTTTGGGTAAAAAAGTTCCTGTGAAGATTCCGGAAGATCCGTCCGACGAAATCGAGAACCGTCAGTCCCAGGTAATCCACAACCTCTTAATCTTGATTTTCATCCGTTTACAATTCTTTTTAGGCTTCGGTTTTTATCTTTTAAGGGAAAAATATGTTTAAGAAATCGCCTGCGGGGGTCCGCAGGCACAACACACAGGACCTGCGGACCCTGACCTTTTTTATATGTAGAAAAAGGTCGTGGGTCCGCACTTTTTATATAGAACGCGTGCGTTCCTACGCACTGTATACGAAGGAAAAGTGCGGTCCCCGCGTAATTGAATTTCAAAATCAAAATTTTCATTTCCCGCCCAAAAATTTTCAAATTAGATTGTTCTAACTTATCTTTTTATGCATTGTAGGATTAGCAAGATGTTGATTTGGAGAGAAAGTGAGCACGAGGATGTGGATGACGCCGCGATGCTCCATTTTCCCACAATGCAGGCTTTAAGAGCATGCGGTTTGTATAAATTTTGGGCCATTCAGGGCATGAGGGCACAGGTAGACCTCCTGACATGGCTGGTAAACAGGTGGAATGTGCAGGACCAGTGTTTCATTATTGGCGGCCACCGGCTCGAAATTGAGCTGGAGGATATTTATTTTCTGACTAGTTTGTCGAAGAGGGGTGAACAACTTTCCTTGTTTGGGACTAGGCCAGGTGGCCAAACTGTCGCTAGTCTTCGACAAGAGTTCTGTAATGATGAAGTAGACCCCAGGGACAAACAGATTGATATAAAAACTATCATCTGTCTCGAGCTGAAAGTGATTGAATTTACTGTTACCAGACTGTGTGGGAGTGCCGCACTACATGTGGCTACCGGTTCCCAGATGCGTATCGTTGTAGACTATTTTCGAGGCACCATTTTCAACTGGTGCGAAGATGTGTTGGCCAATGTAAAAGGCCAACTGGCTAGAGCGAAAAATGGAAAACTAAATAACTTTGGATATGGATCCATCGTGGTCACTTTTGCTCTAGAGAGGGTACCCATGCTAGCTCCGCAAAGTATTCTTGTTGATGTTGGTCGACCCCGAGAACCTAGGATGGTTCGTTGGGTTGCATTGATGGCCCGTCACGGTATTGAGGGCGCTGAGATTGTTCGATTTCCTCCTTCATATTTCCGTTGGCTGGACTGCCAAATTTTTGTCATCGATGACTTTCCATACGCCAGGATAGATTTCCGCGGCGACCGGGAGATGACTCTCCCAGCAGGGGAACAGTGGGATGAATCAGGTAAAATCATTTTCAACGAATTCTAAGTTCTAATTTTTTTTATTTTTGATCGTCTTGTCAATTAATAACTAAAAAAATTTTATGACTGCAGATGTGGGTCCACGGCGATCAGCCCATCTCCAGCCCTATGACGGAAGACAACCAGTTGCAGCCGCACCAGCCCTAGTAGGCCAATCAGCAGAAATTTTGTCTGATTTAGAGCATCATCTAGAGCGTCTGACTCTAGATATTCCAGAGACAGACATAGATGAGATCCCACTCAGATTGCAGAGATACGTGATTGGTGTTCCAGGACCTTTTAGAAGGTTCCTGTGTAGGGTGGCTCGGGCAGTGGTTTCTTATCGTGATCACCATCAGTGATGGGATGATCGTGTTGTAGACTCATATTTTTGACTTTTTGTGTTATCATTTTGCCGATCATAAGGTGTTTCCAACCTATGATCGAAGACGATGTATATTTTTTGAAAAACATTCTATACTATGATATATCACTATTTACCGACTATCTGTGTTCATATTATGGATGTTGTTTGTTTTACTGTTTTGATCATTGCAAATGTTGATTTATCATACTAGAATCAACTGCATCTGCTAATGTATTTAAATGTCTTAGAATATGTTGATATTCAATGTAATCAAATTCACATTCCAAGAGACGAAGTCTTAAAAATAACCATAATAATACCGGATTTCTAATGGCATAAACCCTGTTTAATTGTAATACAACAAGTTCAGAATCCAACCTAACAATCAAACTCCGAATTCCAAATGATATGGATTCAGATAATAACTCAATCACTGCACTATACTCGGCAATGTTATTCATTGTTTGACCAAGGCTTACCCCATGCATGGATACTAACTCGTCAGAGGGTGAATAGATAACCCAAGCTGCGGAAGAAATGTTCTGTGTACTATGACAAGCACCATCAGCAAAACCAATGTAGGTTTGAAGAGACGTTGACATCTGCAATATCAAGAGTAAAACTCAGATAAGCAGGAATAGTGATAAAAACACACTTCTAAACTAGGCACACCTTTCTAATCTAAGACACACCAGCAGTAAAGAAATCTAACCTAAAAAATAAAGGATCTCCATACCAAGTTTAAGCATAATATCACTTCAGATATAACCCATTTCTAGGCTTATCTAAAGGGATACCATCAAAATCTATTAGCTCATAGGCCCCTTTTGCCAGTTTTCGCTTAACAATGAAAGGACCATGCCACATGGGCACGAATTTCCCAGCTCCTAGCTTATCGTTGGCTTGATCATAAACTAAGACTAGGTCTCCTTCTGAAAAATTTCGAGGGGTAACACTTCTATCATACTGAGCTTTTACTCTTTTGACATGAGCCTTGTTTTCTATTGCAACGTTTCTCCAATTTTCATCCAATTGAGCCAAGTACAAAAAACGTTTCTCCTCTTCAGATGTAGCTGGGAGTAATTCTATGGCTAATTTCAAAGATGGAATTTCGCATTCAATCGGCAACACAGCTTCCAAACCGTAAATGAGTTGAAAGGGAGTGAAACCAGTTGATGTTTTGACTGAGGTTCGATATGCCCAAAGTGCTGAAAATAACATGGAATGCCAATTCTTCTTGTGAATACCAATAATTCGTCTGATCATGGTGACTAAAACTTTATTTATGGCTTCGACCAGACCATTGGCTTGCGGATAATATGGAGTGGAACTATCGTGGTGCAGGCCAAGCTGTTCTGTCAGTTCAGTCATCATGACATTCCGAAAATGGCTTCCATGATCAGTAATAATGGCTTGAGGAACACCGAACCTAGCAATTATGTGATTAAATACGAAAGTTGCAGCAGTCTTGCCGTCAGCCGAAAATGTAGGCATCGCCTCGACCCACTTAGTAAAATAATCTACTGCTAAGATAATATATGCATGCCCCCCGGCCGAGTGAGGGTTACATGTTATAAAATCGATACCCCATTTCGCGAAAGGACCAACAGCAATTATGGGATGAAGAGGAGCGATTGGCGCGTGCATCTTACAATCAAAAAGTTGACAATTGTGGCATTTCCGGACTGCATAAATACAATCTTTGAATAATGACGGCCAGAAATAACCATCTCGCAATATCTTTTGGGCTATGGCATACCCAGACATATGACCGCCACATGCTCCAGAATGGAAATAATTTAACACCTTTTCAGCTTCTTCATGAACAAGACAGCATCTGAAAACAGAATCCACTCCACGAAGATAGAGTGTTTCACCAATAATATTATACTGTTGGGATTGGAAGCGTATTTTCCGTCGCTGAGATTGTGAGATTTCAGGCCGAAAAGATTGGGTTTGGAGATAAACAATGATATCTCCATACCATGGATCTAGCGTACTGATAAGAAATAGAGATTCGTCCGCAATGGGCTCTTCTGCCACAGTTTCAGTATCATTAGAGGGAAAATCACACATCAAATCTGCAAATACCAAAGATTTCTTTGCCTTGGATTTCTCAAAATCCAGGTCAAATCCCTGTAGGATGACTATCCATTTGGAATACTTTCCCCCTAGCAATTTTTTGGTTAAAATATACATCATAGGGTTGAAATCAGAAATTACTGTGGTTTTACGTAACAAGATGTAGTGCCTAAATCTTTAGACAGCTTCGACAGCTGCCAATGCCAATTTCTCCACATGTGTATATTTGATCTTGGTCGGATGCAGATTTCGAACAAGATAGTAAATCACATGTTCAGTATGAGGTTCGTCTTCCTGAACTAACACCATCCCAAAGGTGGAATGAGAAGCAGTGAGGTACAAAATGTAATCCTGGTTGTAGTTGGGAGGATGCAATAACGGTGCATGGGTTAACGCGTGTTTAAGTGCATCAAAAGATCGATCAGCGATCTCATCCCAAAAGAATGGAATATTCTGTTTCAACAATCGGGTAAAACCCTTTGTAAGCTCAGCATAGTTAGGAATGAACCGACGTAAAAAGTTTGCTTTCCTCTGTAAACTTTGGAGTTGACGTAAATTCGAAGGAGGAGGTAATTTGATAATAGCTTCAACCTTGAACGGATCGACGCGCATGCCTGATTTCGAAACAACAAATCATAGTAAACGACCCGATTCTACACAAAAAACACATTTATGTGGATTCAGCCTAATTTTATAATGCCGAAACCTCATAAAGATAGCTCGTAAGTGTATGAGATGGTCGGCCGTGCGTGATGAATGAGCAGGTAAATCATCGAGATACGGCTGCACAATGTGCTTAATGTCATGAAACGCATAAGACATTGCCCTTTGAAAAGTTGCTCCAGCGTTCTTTAAACCAAAGGGTAGTTTGTGATAAGAAAATGTCCCCCACGGACAAATAAAAGTTGTTTTTGGCTGATCAGCAGGGAGTATGTTTATTTGATTATACCCGGAAAATCCATCCATAAAGGAAAACATTTCGCTATTGGCACAATCATTGATTATCTGATCGATATAGGGAGTTGGATAATTGTCTTTGGGACAAGCTCGATTAATATCCCTATAATCGATACATACTCGTATCGTTCCTTGTTTTTTAGTCACAGGAACAATATTTGATACCCAATCCGTTAAGGGAATTGGATAAATGAAATCTGCATGAAGTAATTTTTCAACTTCTGCTTTGATAGCAGCAGCTTTTCTAGGATGTATTTGACGTAAATGTTGATGAACAGGTTTAGCATCCGGGTAAGTCTTGATTTCATGTATGACGATTGACGGATCAATTCCTAGCATTTCTTCATAAGACCAGGCAAACACATCACGGAATTCTTGAAATAGGGCTTTATAAGCTTTAATTTCATCTTCAGTACAGCAAGCACCTATATGAATGTTTTCAATTATTCCTGGTTTTACTGAAATGTCAATTGGAACCGTTCGAGAAATATTTTCCAAATTTAACTCAGAATCAGGATTTTGCAATGGATTCTTGGGTTCTTTGACATATTCAACAGTAAAAATTGAAGCGAAATCATCTTCAAAATGATCTGGTTCAGGTAAAAACGAATATCGGTGATGCAGATATTCCCATGGTAAATCATCAACAGATAAAAATTCACGAATCTGCTCATCAGTATGAACAATATCAGGAAATGTCATTGTGGCTGAACTGGATATAGAAAGTGATTCCTTATGGATCCCATTCATTGGATCAATTTCGGTTGAAGAGGTGTCGGAAAGTGACTGTACGGCCTGGTATGCAATTTCAAATCGACTCAAAGGCATCATGCCGTCAATTGAATCTAACTCGAAGTCGGAAGGTACGATCCAAGGATCATCAAACATAATAGTATTTGACGAAATCATGTGAATAGTTGCAACAGCAGGTGATACATTAGGAGGAGGAAAGGAAAAAGTTCCTAGCAAACCATAATCTTTAACCAATCCTACTCCAACATCCTTATAAGGGATAGCCGCTTTACCAACATGTTGGATTGTTTCTGTAGAGGCTAGGTCGAAAGAGAAATAAGTTAACTGATCTATTGTGACGATCTTTCCTTGATATGGAAATTTTATGAGTCGAAAGACCGAAGAAACAACAACAGTCATAGCATAAGACCAACTGCGACCCAGGAGAAGGTTGTAATCTAGAGGGGCATCAACCACTTCCACATCTAGATTTATGGTTTTACCTTCGACCCCTATGGGTAAATCCTGCAAAATACCAAAAGGGTGGAAACCTCGACCATCAAAAGCCTTAAGAATCGTCGGAGATTGGTTAAGTGTAGGAGAACCAAGCGATTTCCAACACTGAATCGACATAATACACGTTGAAGCTCCCTCATCAATCACAGTCCGATAGATTGGTCTGTTTTTGACTAACACTGGTATCTGGAAAGCCATTTGATGAGGTAGACGAGGTGTACTATTTTCTAAATCAAATATTATAAGATTAGAATCCTGAACATCTACAACTCCTATAACAGACAAGAGAAATTTACGCTGTGCTGGGCATGATTGCAGCACTTTCAAAGCCGACATTGCTGAAGGGGAAATAGCTAAGTCTTCAACAATGTTGTAATTCTGAGCAGCTCTCGCATGTGGATTGAAAGCTGATTTACGAAGAACACCTTTAGCAGGCGGTTTTATTATTAAGTCTGGATTTGTTTCTCAATCTGTAGCAGACCAAAAACAGGAGGAGGTGTAGTTGATGCATTTGCATTAGAAGATTCTTCTTCTTTCCCATCAACAGGATTCTTAGTACCATAATCTTGCGATCGCGTCGCAATCCTTACATGAGACATCATCAAAATAGGTTCTTCTGAAGCAGTCGAAGTGGAACCAACCATCTTGCTATCTTGAGTCGGAAAAGGATCCTTCAAGACAACAGGTTGTTGTGAACCTTTAACGAATTTTGCAACCTCTGCTCGATGTGGGCATTCCTTAGTGAAGTGATCCTCGTCACAAATGTAACAAGGGTAATGAGGTTTGCGCTTTTCGTCATTGGATTCATTTTTATCATTTTTCTCTTTCGAATTTTTCTTGTTTTTACTCTTCCCTTTCTTTTTACCACCAGATTTAGATTTAGCTGTAGATGTCTCTACGACATGAATGTCGGCAGACATTTCGGGGGAAGATTCTCCTTTCGGGGAATCTGGTAAGGTTATAATCGGAGAAGAATTCTTTGAATATTTCTTCTTACTTTTCGTATTGACTGTACCAATCATGCCATCAATAGCATGAGACCCTGAAGGAGCAGCAGCTATCTGACCTTGTTTTGGAAGGTCGGGGATTTTTTCGTGTAAAGTACCTGACTGCGTGTAAACGAGGTCAAGGTACTGAGCTTGAGCAATCACTTGCTCTTCAGTAACAACACCAGCCTTAGCTACATCTTCAGTAATCTTGGGTAACAATGATTTAACAAACCATTCTGCCAAAATTTGATCCGGAATATAAACTTTCACCAAACGTCTTCTACGTCGCCATTCATGAATATGATCAGAAATATACGTAGACGTAGATTGTTTTAGTGAAGTTAAAAACTCTGTGCCATTTTCGTATCTGACAGGCAACTGAAAATGAGTCAAGAAGGTAGTTGCTAACAGACTGAAGTTATGAAACGAGCCTCGTGGTAGCTCAATGTACCATTTGGCTGCAAGACCAATAAGAGTTCTTTGGAAAAGACGTAAGTGAATCGAATCATCAATGATTGAATTAGACGCACACCAGAGGTGATAAGTCATGGCGTGATTTGATGGATCCTCTCCTGACTTACCTTGGAATTTGGGTATATCACTGGGCAACTTATGCGTCATTGGTGGCCAGTACGGATAATAGAAAATCAGATCATTTGTAAGGTGCGTCAAATCAGGTAAATCCAAAGTTGCAATAAATGGTAACTGACGGTTAGGGTCACGAAAACCTTGAGTAGCCAAATCAGTTCCAAGAGGTGGATACCCAGGATAACTGGGAATCGGATTTCCGTTAGGAATTGTGTAACCTCCTGGAAAACCAGGATTAACTGGACCAAACTGGGGTTGTTGAGGCTGCTGATAAGTATAGCCAGGGTACGGTTGGTACTGATAACTTGGATTTTGTGAACCGGGAATGTATTGATGATATCCCTAGTACGGTTGATATGTGAATTGTGGTTGACTTGTGACAATTGTACTTGTACCGGCTTGTCCTGTAGGCATCTGAACCGAAGTCTGAACTGAAGATCCTGACTGGGGTACAGAGACTTGAGGGATTTGCATGGATACAGGGGTAGCCGAACTCAGAGTTACAGATACTCCAGAAATAGGTGTTACAGTTTGAACATATGTTGCAGCAGTTTGAGGTGGAGTCTAAGGTGAACTAGGCCCAGCCTGCTGAACAGAACTAGGTGCAGAAGTTTGAATAGCTGGCTGGAAAGGTTGTGGGGTTAAACCAAAAACTAAAGGCTGTCCAGGTTGATAAGGCAGCTGCACATTAGGCTACATAGGCTGTTGATATTGGGATGGATCCCACATCATATTCATTTCGAGGTACTATCCCGCAGAAGGTTGAACGTAAGGACCATAACCTGGTTGAACGTAGGGTTGATAAGTAAGTGGTAAATTTCCGGCTCCTTGAGCAGATGACTGACCAAAAGGCTGTTGGTAACCTTGAATTGGGTACTGAACTTGAGGTTTATAACCCTAAGGCGCGTACTGAAGCTGGGGTTGATAAGGACCCTGAGGAGCATATTGAGCTTGGGGTTGACCCTGGGGTGTGTACTGTCCTGAAGGTTGATATCCTTGAGGTATGTACTGTCCTTGGGGTTGTCCCCCAAAATAATATGATTCCACAGTTTGTCCTGGGAAAACGCTACCTTGAGGTTGACCCCCAGGTGGTAACTGACTTCCTGAAGGTTGCCCCCCAGGCGGTAACTGACTACCTTGAGGTTGCCCCCCAGGCGGTAACTGATTTCCTTGAGATTTCCCTCCAGGCAGTACCTGACTGCCTTGAGGCTGCGGATTTGGAATATTACCAGACATCATAAAAATTTTCCCTTCGTTCGATGTTTCAGTTTTAATTCCACTTAAACCAGATGATAACACGCTTTCAATCGGTTGAGGAGCTTCCCCTGAGAAAGTACCAGACAAAGCCTGATATCCCGAAGGAACAAAAGGACCACCATGTAAAAATGATTCTGGTGTCTAGGAAAACATGGATGATTCTCCTGCCATAATGGATGACGGATAATAACCTCTGGGTGTTGGATGAAATGGAACTCGAGGTGGAGAAAAAGCAAGACCCAGATTCTCTAAAAAATTCATTAAGGATAAATACCAAGCAATAGTTCGAATAGGGTTGTAGAAAATTGATTCACGTTCCCTAAGATTTAATGACTGAGGGGAATTGGGAAGAGATAACTCTTTGTTTGGATTAGTAAGTTCTTCAATAGAAATTAGTCCAGATGGAAGATCGTCAATGACAATATTTCTTACCCTAGGTGAACCAAGATCGCTAGAAGTTGGTGAAATAAATCTCGAAGATGTTTCCAAAACAGAAGGTTCAATTTCAGGTTCAGAGATTTCAGGTTCGTCAGCCCATTCACTAGTAGGAGAAATACTACCAGTAACTTCAGAAACTGAAATTGGCTCTTGAATGTGTTCTGTTATGGGTGTTTGATAATCAGGATGGACCACTATGGATGAAGTTCCAACTTCTGTTGATTTAATCCTACCGCTACTAGACGATACCAGAGCGTGAAGCCCTTCAAGCTGACTTAGTGAATATTCAGGGGGTTTCCGTTGTAGTCTCTGGGATTGTCTTGGAAATTCCGCCACGATTAAATATTTAACTAATCACACACAAACAAAGAAAATTTCAATGAAAACACCTAAGGCCTCTAAAAAACAAATAGTTGAATCACACGCTTAAAAATCTAGGAGTTCAAACCACACACAAACAGTAACTTCCCGTACTAAAAACACTAGTTGGTGATGAAATCCAACTTAGTAGAAATTTAATACAGAAAGGGCGGTTGGAACAGTTACCCCGACAACCTGCTTAATGAAACAGACTGGCACTAGTTTCCTCACAAAACCATCTCGTGTGAAGAGAACCCCCCAGAGAGTCCAAGTGAGTCTAGTCGACGTCTGCTCCAGGTACAGTGAGATCTTTCCTTCACCGTCACCTTAGGAAATAATCTTAAGTTTTGGACACTAAGGTTACCAACAGTAACAAATATAACTGGGGGAACAGTCTACGATCCGATCTCACGCGCAAGGGTAGAGTAACAAAGCTCAATCCCCTTGAAGGCTCCTCGACATGGTTAATTCAAGGTTTACCGACAAGTGACCCTAGGCTCCTCGACAATGGTTAATCCGAGGTTTACCATTTGTAATGCGCGCAAAATCTTCTATCTTTCCCAATGAAACATAATTGATTGTCTCAAAGGTTCGGACATGATCTCGTGATTGACTTCTTTAAGAGAAGCTTCCCAGATTATACAAATTACAATTGGATTTATTTCCTACCGCAAGATTTGTCTACTTGTTTGTTTTACTACCTTGGAGAGTTAATTACTCCCTACTCCAAGATACTAGTATAAGCTATGTTGGTGATAAGAGCCCTAGGAAATAAAAATATTGCTAGATTAATTTTAATTAAGCGTTACTTTTAGGAGTTGTTTCTTAAGTCAATGGGTGCGGAAGTGAAACTCATATGGTGTGAAGACTCAACTTCCAAAAAATAGTAAAAATGCACCTAAAAATGATAATCAGATCGTTTCCTTTCAATGAAATTCTAATTAAGGAAGAGTTAGAGAATGCAATTCTTTTAATGAACAATTCCTTCTTTAAACATAAAGAACAATTGAAAGAAAATATTTTTGTCTTTTCAGCAATAACTCCAAATGAAACAAACTATCAAAGCTCATAAGAAAATCCTTTCACTTTCAAAACTTGAAGCTACAAAACAAGTTTCCTTCAAAAGAGATCTACAAAATTTTATAAAAAACACTCAAAACTATCAAACTAATTCTGAGATCTACAAATTTTAACAATCTAATCGAATAAAATCTTTAAGAATTTTTTTTTGAAAAATGTTTTACTTAGTTATTTAGCAAACTAAGGCTCTATTCGTTCATAATAACAAACAGATCAAAAACACTCAATTATGTTTTTTATAAAAAATGAAATTCAAAAACCAATAACAAAGTTTATTTTCGAAGATTTGCAAAGAAACAGGTAACTCTATTTCTCAATAAAGGATGATTTCACAATCGGGTCAGATTCAACAAAAGAAAAAAGACCAATGTAATCTTAGGTACTTCAAACAGTCAATGCTTCGAATCGCTACAAATACCAAGTGAAAAACAATCCAAAACGCAAAACTTCTAGAAAATCATCAAAACACCAATACTGCTAAGATTCATTCACGTTAAACTTTTGACAGCCAACATCATTATAAACATCTTAAACCAAAACTCTAAAAATAAAGATAAAACTAAAAGAATAAACTAAATGTTTTTCAAAATTTTAACAAAGGTCCGTTAGAAGCCATATAATAAAGTACCACACTGTTTACTAAAGAAAAAATGTGAAATTTCCCGCACTGTGCAAAGAAGGCAAAGTGCGGTCCCAGGAAAAATTAGAGAAAAACATAAAAGATCTCAAAATTTTCAAAAAAAGAGAAAACCTAAGCTACCCAGGCAGATGTCTATCAATCAAAAACTAGGAAAAACGTTTCCTCAAATCAAAATAAAAGAGAACCAAAAACAACAAGTTCTTTCCCTAGTGGAGTCGCCAATTTGTTGGCGGATAAATTCATCTTGTGGACAAGACTGATCTCCCTAGTACTAAAAGTATCTAGCAACAAACAACCAAATAGACTAATCTTTCTCTAAGCATATATGATCTATGAAAAGCTCTATAGAGGTGTTAAGGACTTACCGTTTGTCCAGTGCTTGTTTGAAGTCGTTATTGTCCCTCACGCGCTTGAAGGAGTTTTCCTCGTAAACCTGTAGTCACAAACAAGAAAAATATTACATAGCACCTATATAGAAATCATCATAAACCATGCTTATCATAGTGATCAAGGAATCTCTGAAATAAACCATTGATTGAAAGCTTATTGAGAAAAATGAGTATATTTGTATTAATTTCAAAAGAAGAAAATCCTTACAACCTGAGCCTTGATGTTGCACAGGACTTTCCGGGGTCCGAAGTAGGAATCTCCTTTACTTTTTTAAGCTCTGCACTCCTCCAACCAAGACGAATAGAGGTATGTAATCTTTCCTCACAAAAGTCTTAATTAACTGAGTCTGAATCTCAACAGCACTTAACTTCAAATATTCTAAAGCTTAAACTCCCTTTGAGGCTACCCAATGCCTCTTTTTATAATAGAATAGAGGAGGTTTCTTGTTCCAACTATGAAGGGATAGAATCATCCTTCAAAGGGATAAGCTCCTCACATCAAGGGGTTAGCTCCATAAGGTAAGGGATTCATGCACCTCATAAGAGCGGTTCTATCACCGCAAGATATTTTCTGGAAGCTTCTAGAATTCACTTTTATTGAGATTTTTGGAAATTACTTGCACCTTTTTGATCTTACATGGGTCCGCACTTTTAACATAGATAAAGTGCGTTCAGATACGCAGGAGAGCTAAACATTGGATGCAGGACCGTAGGAAAGATAGCGAGAAAGTGCGATACCAAAGTTTAGGAGACTTTTAGGAACCTTTCTTTGATTTTCAAGGCTTGACATGAGGAACTGATATGTTAGACTTGCAAAGGGAGAAGTATGAGTAATAATGAGCTCATACACATAGCAGAATGTCAGGATGACAATTTTTAGTGTAACAGGTGGCCTGTTCCATGCAGTCTGGTTTTAACTCTTTTGGTGTGAGTTCTTCTGCAATGTCAGAGGTGTCCAATAAAGGTGGGAAGTAGGGACGAAGGCGGTCTACATTGAATATTGGGTGCAGATCAAGGAATGGTGGAATACTGAGCTCAAAGGCATTGTACCCTATAGCCTTGGTGATGGTGTACGACCCATATCGAAGTGGGTGAATCTTTCTATGGGGTCTAGTGAGGCGCTCCTTCTGCAAATGTAGCCACACCTTTTCACCCACCTAGAAGTTGTGTGGCACTCGATGTTGATCATGTCATTGCTTGTACTTAGCATTGGCTCTATCCAATATGTCATGAACCTATTGGTGGATGTGCTAAATGTTCTCGATGAAGTTTTTTACTTTGTCAGCTTTAGACTGGACATGAGCCGAATCGGCCTTAGTAGCTGAAAATGGCATGGCTACGTCAATGGGACATAGTGGCTGGAATCCCAAGCCCACCTAAAAGGGGATGTGGGCAGTTGAGTTGTGGAGAGCCTGATTATAACTGTGTTGTACATAGGGAAGGCTCTCATCCCATGTGCGTGGATGATTTGAATTGTACATGCGTAGAATGTGTACAATCATCCTATTGACGACCTTTGTTTGGCCATCAGTTTGGGGATGGAAAGCTGTGGATTTGGTGAGCTTGGTGTCCAACATTGACCAGAGGCTGGACCAAAATGTGCTGAGGAACCTGCTGTCGAGATCTAATATGATAGACTGTGGGATCCCAACGTGAACCCACACTTCTTCAAAGAAGAGCTTAGCAGTGGCTTCTGCTGTGATTTTCTTCTTGCAGGCTGCCATAATGGCCATCTTTGAGAATCTGTTGATGACCACAAAAACACAGTCATTTCCATGCTTAGTAGAAGGAAGGCCTTACATGTAATCCATGGAGATGGATTCCCAAGGTTGACTAGGGGTAGGTAGCGGAGTATAGAGCCCTTGCTTCTTGATGGTCGGTTTGGCAATGGTGCAAGCAGTGCAGGATCTGATGTACTTCTCGACATCCTGTCGAAGTTTCGGCCAATAGAAATACTTCTGCAATTCTGCCACTATTTTCTCGACCGCAAAATGCCCAACGACTTGACTGTAGTGCGCTTCCCATATAATCTTGGCATGCTTGCTTGAAGGAACACAAAGGTGTCCCAGGTGACATAATAGTGCATCTTGGAGGTGAAAATTTGGAACTTGCATACCCCCCAAGAGTGCCTTGTATGTGTAGCTGAGTTCTGGATCACTCTTCTAGAGAAGTAGACAATCATAAGTCTCATGCCCGTAAGAGTTGAGAACGGTGGTTATGGCCACGATCAGTGGTCGGTTGAGGCAATCTTCAATATTATTGGTGCTACCCTTCTTGTACTTAATGTTCAAATGAAATTTTTGCAGATATGTGGACTGCTTCTGATGGCGATCGTTCTGCAACTTCCCTTGTGTGGGTATGAACTGCAGGGGTCGGTGGTCTACGTGGATGATTTTCTCCTTCCCCAAAATGTAATGATTCCATTGTCGATAAGCCTGCACAATGGAATACATTTCTTTGTCATAAGTGGGATACTTTCGAACTGTGTAGGACAATGTCTCACTGTGATATGCCATTAGATTCCCCTGTTAAGTAAGAACTGCCCCAATAGCATAGTCAGAGGCATCTATCTCGATCTCAAATGGTTGTTGCAAGTTTCGTAATGTGAGCACTGAGGCTGAACAGAGGTGATGTTTCAATTCTACGAAGACCTTTTGTTGAGATTCTGACCAACAGAATTTTTCTTTCGCTCCTCCCTTGGTGACTTGACTCAAGGGCCAAGTGATATGAGAGAATCCCAACATGAACCTGCGGTAGAAATTAGAAAGACCCATAAAGTTGTGAAGCCCTATTAGGGTGGTTGGGGCTGGCCAATCCCAAATGACTTGAATCTTGGCTGGATCCACATGCACCCCCCTTTCATTAATAATGTATCCCAGATATTGAACCTGGGTCATGCCAAAAGTGCACTTCTCCAAATTGGCACACAACTTGTGTTGCCGTAGTGTTTGGAGGACTTCTCGGAAGTGGTGGAGGTGCTCTTCCAAAGTCTGGCTAAAGATAAGAATGTCATCCAAGTATACCACTACAATTGAGTTGGTGAATGGACGCAAGATGTTGTCTATCAACCTCATGAAGGTTGTGGGAGCGTTTGTCAATCCGAAAGGCATGATGAGCCATTCGAAAAGGCCCTCCTATTCTTTGAAGGCAATCTTCCACACATCATAGGGTTCAATTGGTACCTAGTGATACCCGGACTTCAAGTCGATCTTGCTGAAATATTTTTCCCCTTTGATTTCGTCCAAAAGGACATAAATCCATGGGATCGGGTACCTATTCCAAACAATGATATTTTCAGCACCCGATAATCAATACAGAGTCTCCAAGTCCCATCCTTCTTCTGTACCAACACGATCGGGCTCCCACAAGGTGATGAACTTGGCCGGATGTGACCTTTCTGCAGTAGCTCCTGAATCTGCCTCTTGATTTTATCATTCTCCAGAACAGAGCACCTATAGATTGGTCCATTCGGTAGTGGCGCACCTGGGGTCAGGTCAATGGGGTGCTTGACCTGACAGTGTAGAGGCACCCCTGTGGGTGAGGTGAAGATGTCCCCGTACTCCTCCACAACCTTGTCCATTTGTTGTTGTCATGCAGCGGAGCCATGTCTGGAGGTCGTGGCCACAGTCGTCCTTGCCCTGGGGGAGGATCATCAGGAAAAAAAATTTCCTGGTTTAGGAAATGAGCTTACTGCATTGTTTTGTAGTAACCAAAGAGATAGTGGGAGGCGGTGGTACCTCTAGTATCTTGTACAATTTATTTCCCAAAGTAACAATAACAACGTGAGGCCGGGACTCATACACATCACATCACTTCCAAAAGTATGGTTGGCCTAACAATACATTAGAAACATCAATAGGAGAAATGTCACACAATACCTCATCCGTGAAGGGCTTGATGCTATAGGGAAGGCGACACTGCTCGCTGATGCGGAGATCACGTGCTTGGTGAAGCCACCCGATGGTGTATGGTTGTGGGTGCGGTGTGGTCGGTAAGCCCAACTGCTTCACGACATCTGCTGAAATGAGGTTCTTTTGGCTCCCATTGTCGACAATGAACCATAACGAGGAACCCTTTACCCACATCTAGGAGTGGAAGAGACGCTCTACCTCCTCTGGATCTTCTGGTTCCTCCTTCTGGATCTTCGTAGTGGCAACAGTGGTGTTGGGCTCCACATCAATAATATGATTTCCTTTGTCATTCACCTTGTCAAGTTCTGATTCAGAGTCAGAACATGCATCTGATTCACAAGCCCTCATCTCGGCCTCTAGCGACTGCTTGGCCCGACACTCACTTTTGTTGTGAGTGGAGCTCTGATGGAACTCACACCACTTTCCCGTGTCCTTATTTGGCTTTGTGGTGTTGCTCTTTGCTTGTGTCTTTGGCAGGTTGTCTTGGGTCTCCATGCCTTGGCTTTGTCCTTTGTTCTGCAGTTTGGGGGCACCTTTCCCTTGCTTTTGATTCGTAGATCCAAAGTCTCACTTCTTCTATTTGAATTTCTGCTCAATCTTGGAAGCATACCGATATATCGTACCAAGCGAGGAGATGTTGAGGAACTCCATTTCCTCCTGAATGTATCTGTGTAGACAACTGCGATACTTTAGAAACAATTTTTTCTCTGAATCTTTGATACCCAACTTTGTGCACAGGGTATGGAACAAATTCATTAGCTCATGCACATCTTGATCCCTTTGTTGCCGCAGCATGGCCTATTGTCCGTACTTGTCCTCATAGCTCCCCAGGAGATAATATTGTTCCTTGATGGCATCTCGGAAAAAATTCCAAGTTGGTACGGCTGAGAATATAGAGGGTTCTATCTCATCTATTTTCTCACAGTAGGTTTCCCACCAGTCCTTGACATGGGGGGTAGCTTTGAGGAGTGCAAAAATAATCTTCTCCCGATCAGAAAAATCATGAACCGTGAAATATCCTTCTCGTAGATTCAACCATGTATCTACAGAATCTACATCTATTTGACCCTCAAATATGGGAATGAAAAATTTTACTTGTTCCTTAAAGGGAGTCGCACCTCCAGAGTGGCTGCTGGATGCAGATGCGCCGCCGGTGGGCAGTCAATGAAGGATCTGGGCAAAGTTATCCATCATCGCGTTCCTTTGTTTTTCAAGGGCCTCCTTGAGCAATATTTTGATAGGACCTCCTACTCCCTCATCTTTCTTTTTGTCCCCCATGGGCGTTTGTTGGGGTTTGCGAGGTTGATCTTGCAAAGGTTCCACTAGATCGAGCCCTAACTCCTTATACCCCGACCTCGTTGGGGACATGCAAAGGATCGAGAAAAAGCCGACCACTCTGAAACCACTGATCCGGGTTTATGCAGGAACATAATAGAATACGGAAATAACCATAAACATAGAAATACAGTAGAAATAAGGCTTCATTTCATTAATATCAAAAATCACATAAATATGCTTACAAACATGATGGAAATAAAATAGATAGGGTGCTGGTAGCAAATCTTTAAGAAGAGATGTGGTGACTGAACACCTCTGAACTGTATTACAATGAGGCTCGAGGACCTATTTATTATGGATAAACAATGGAAAATTCTAAACTTCCAAAAACCTAACCCTAGGAGATGAAGCACCAAAACTATGGGCCCAATTTGGGTAAATTGGTGTTTCAACTTCCCAGGGACGTAACTTTGGCATACTATCTCCGTTTGAGGCTTCAAAATGGCTCTGGAAGTTCAGGACCCAAAAAACTACTAAAAATAGTAAGTTGTGAAAAAAACTGAAAGAGACAATGGTGGGGCCCAAAGTGGAATAGGCGGGTGGCAACCAATATCCACCTGGATCAAGGCAAGTTTTGATGACCTTCCCGATGTCTGAATTTTCTCTGTGATGGCTCGTTGGAAAGCCTGTCGAGTCTTCTTTCCAAAACGTCCCTTGGTTTTCTGATTGGGCTCCACTTACCTATCCAAAAATTTAATTTTCTAAGGCTACTCTAGGTGTAGCACTAGTCTTGAAAATGAGGCAGAAATGTGAAAAATGACGTGTGTTTTGGCCTTTTGAGGGACCAAAAATGCTCCAAATGCTCTGAAATTTGGTGAGCATGTTGTACATGAGCTAAGTATTCCATAAATGCAAATTTTTATTCCTAAGGATGCTTGAAATGAAAGTGTAGCACCAAGGGTGCTGCGCATTCAGGCCTTAAAATTAACAAAAACCAAAAATTCTCAAAAAGTTCCCAAAATTGGTGGATATCTTCCTTATGGGGTTTGGGAGGCCTGTTGAGAAGCTTTAGCCAAGATTCCAAGGTTTTCTTGGTCTTTTTCCTCCTTGAGTGATTTTATTTTGGCAAGGGCTCCTTTGAGCTTAGCCTTGGGAATTTGATTTTTCAATGCATAGTATTTGGTCATCTTCCTTTGGAGGTCAACATCTCTATTTGCCTTTTCCAAAATGGCCTCCAAGCGTGTGTTTTCTCTTTCTTTCCAAGGCTTCCAATCATATTCTATCTCCATGGCAAGCAGCTCACTTAGAGGGAGATGCTCTGCCAAGGCAGAATCTTTCTCTCTTTGTCTTGCGAAGGCCTTATTCAAGCCCATCGTTCTTGGTCTTCTTCTGGACTGTCCTTCTTCATATTCACTTTCCTCATAGGTGCCCATGAATTCCTCTAGATTTACCTGTGCCCTTTGAGTTTATTTTCGGGCTTTAATTGCTCTAGCCTCATAAATGGCATTTTGTTCCCCTAGCTGTTTGTTCTCCATCTCAATGACATTATTCACACTCCTAGCCCTATCTAGATTTGCTTGGAGGTGTTCAATTTGGGCATTTTTGTTCTCGAGGAGAAATTTTGAGATCCTTGCTTCATTTTCCTCATCACTGTCAATATGAATGATTTCAAACTCTTTCTTAACCTCATGTTGATCTTCTTCTTCTTATTCTTTGATCTTTTGTTTTCTTTTGTGAAGCTTCTTAGCTGAGGTGGATGGCATGGTACCTTGGCTTTTAGAGGCCACAAACACATGCCTTTCTCCTCTTTGATATGTCAATGGAAGAGGTTTCATTGTTATCATTGCGGTGTCTTGATCATTGCTGCCATTTTTTTTCCATGTCTTCCTCTTCATTACCTCGATTGTTGCTTACCTTATTGCCTTCAACATCAGCCTCACTGTTGGCCTCTTCACTGATTTCTGCACTATCCTTTATACTGCCTTCACCTTGTTCATCATTACTGCTAGGAGTCTCAAGGCTATGCTCTTTACTACTCTCGTGAAATTCTTCATTTTCTTCACTGTTTTCATGACTGTCATGATTTTTGTTATGATTGTCATGACTATCTTCTTTAATATTTTGATCCTTGGTGTCACTGCTATCATTTTCCTTGTTGTCCTTTCCCTCATTGATGCTTGCTTCATTTGAGCCTATGTTTTCTTTATCCTCTTCATTTTCTTCACTGTTATCATCTTCATTTTGCTCCATATTTTCTGTTTCATTGCTTACCTATGCCTCTTCATCTTCAACATCATCATTATCATATGTTTCTTTGTCATTTTATTATTCATTGCCATTTCCTTATTTTGTGTCCATACTGTCTTCTGCCTCTTCATATTCAACATCATCATTGCCCTTATCATCATTTGTTTCTTCCATGCTAACATCACTGCCCCCTACTTCTTCATTTTCTTCCTCTTTACTATCCTCTTCTTCATCAATGCTTAATTCATTTTTGCTCTCTCCTTCACTAGTATTTCATCGCTCATCATGGTCACTTTCTTCTTTGGATGATGCATTGGGAGAAGGTGATGAAGGGAGGTTTTATTGAGGAGAGGATACATGTGTATATGATGAGGTATGATTAGTAGGAGGTGATGGAGGAGTAGAGGGAGGAGGATGAGATAATGAGGGAAAATTTGGCTGATGATGGGGCTGTGGGTTTGTGAAGAACTCACGAGTAATGAACACTTCGCATGGTATGCACTTTTTCTCCAGCTGATGTAGCACAACCATCTTGATCAAGGAGTGGTGGACCAAACTGTGCATTTGTTGGGAATAGTTCCTCCTTTGGACAACAGAAGACATCTTGTCGATACTCATATATAGGTAGTAGGGTAGATGAAGCATTTTAACCCTAGTAAAATGCATGAGTAATCTGATATGGTAGGAGTAGATCCTAGAGTATCTCTCCTCACATGTAAAATATTTCATGATGACCCTCATTAAGGGTGCATACCTCTCCAGCAAGTGTGAAAAAGGAAAAATAGATTTGCAGCCTTCTTTGTACCTAGGTTTGAGAAATGGCTCATAGCAGCTTATGTCCAACTTTTCTCTTTTGAACCACTTTTCACCAACATTGGGTATGCATGCAGAATGGGAAATGGCATCCGATGATAACTCAGATTATAACCCTACAATATTTACTTTCTTATTGTGTAAGTTGAGGATAAACAACCTAGTGAGCTCAGGGTGACTCTTCACTTGTTGGACCTTTCCACAAAACTAGAAAAGCCCTACATTTTGAAATCATGTGATAATCGTAGGAGATGCATTAAGCTCCACAGTGTCCTGGGGTTCAAATTTATTGACCTTCCCACCTTTTTGCTTCTGCTTCATAGGCACTTGGCCTCCTTCACTACTAACACTCCCTCCTCCTCTTGACATTTTGATTTCTGCTGTCTTTAAACAACCTTAGGCCTGCTTATGAAACTTGGTAGAAGTGAAATGAAATGATGGCGAAAGGAAGTTTTTGTAAGTGAGTGAGAGGGAGGTGTAAGTGTATGGCAGATGCCCCTTAAGATTTGATGAAGGGTTAACTCCAACTTACTGTAATTATCCTACTTCACACCCTTCTTAACTGATAACTTCTTGCTTGGAGGTTGTTGGGGTTCCCATGTTTTGGCCAGACTGGCAAGACAAAAACATGAGACAACATCAGAACCACTTTCAGACCTTAGGATCTAGCCCTCCTGGGTCTAGAGAGGGATCTCTCTATGATATGTGAAAGGTATATGTCTTTGAAGCTCAGTGTTAAGATATTAGGCTAGTTATAAGGCTCGGGGTTTGTTTGTTTGATGTATGTTTGGTTGTTGGGAATCAGGAAAGAAAGGTTCGATATAAGACAAGGATGAGCAAAGAGGATTTTAGGCAAAGGAGAGATACTCCAGGGAACATTCAAGACCATTGGGCAACAGAGTCAGGAAAGGGTTACTTGCTATTCAATGTGCAGGCTTTCAGTTGAGCTAGTCATCTAAAGCATTGGATCTTAAAGATGATTGTGTGGCATGGAAATGGCAAGGGAGAAAGTGAAAGCAATGAAACCTCCAAGGTGACCTTAGAAATTAGATCCAGGGATAGGGCATGCCTTTGAAGCCTGTGATCTAAAATCCAAAGGCTAACTCTTTAAACAAGGAACATTAAAGATGTAGAACACAAAGTTAAAGACCTGAGATCAGAGAGAGACTTTGAACTCTCAATGCTTTGGCCTCCAGCTTGAGGGATCTTAGAAAGGTTCAATTAATTGAAAAGGATCCTAGTGAGATAGAGACAGAGTTCTAGACCTCCCAGTGTTCCTAATTCATTCAATTAAATCCTAAAGAGAACATCTAAGAATAGATTCATAAATTCATACATCATCTAGCAGACAATAACATCAACTACACTGGTTAAATTCATTGAAATCAACCCTTAGATAACACATATAGCAGAAAACATTGAAGGCAAGGAGAGCAGAAACATAGGGTACCTAACAAGGGTAAATCCTATGCCAGCTTTCTAATGCGAGCCAGTAGAAACGAAATTAGGTGAACTGCTAAATAAAACAAATACAGAGATATGAAAAACATCACCACTACTTTAGATCAGGATCCAAAGAAATGTGCTTGTCATATTAAAGAGCAACACCAGTCAAGTACAACATTACCAATAGCTGGATATTCAATTTGAAAACATCTTCCTCAGCCTATCTTACAACTTTACACAGAGACTATGTCTCAAAAGAAACAACTTGTAATTCTCTGATAACCGATCAACAACCTTTACCATTAGTTCCTTCATGAATTTATAGCTCAAGAGGAGCAGAGAAGGTAGGTGAAAAATAAATGCAGCATTAAAACTCAGAAGAGGAAGAGGGCTGAGGCCTCGTTCTGTTTTAAATTTTGAGCATTTATCTATGGTACTCTTTGGATGAAAGAATGGTATTCGTCAGGCAACAATTTACTCCAGGTATGTCTATGATGTACTCTGATGCGGCATTCTGTAGTACTTTTGGTGAACTAAACAAAAAGGTAGAATAATGATGCTAAGGTCTGCCATACTGTGTAACAAATGCTTCTGATAGCATAGGACTGTTGTCAGGGCTGGAATTTCCTCGGGAACACGGTATAGAATGGAGATAGTATGGGCACTTCATCCTTTGTGGAAAGGACATACTGCTGATGTGAAACCCTGATAGTATTTTTTTCTGCGCGCGGGGCCTTCCATGAGATCCATGATGTCTTCGAACTGGTACCTTGCCTTCTAAATCCCTGAAAAAGGCTATACAATCTTCTATTATGTGCCTTGAACTCTCTGCTGCTCCAGTACTATCTTTGTTTATGCAATCTGAGCTTTAATGGCACCGGAGAGGTTTTACAGAGTTTGAACTCTGTCCTTTGATGAAATTTATGTTGCAGACACCTTTCCAGACATTTTCATGTAATATCAGGCTCTAAATTTAGCTACTTTTGTGCACTGTGCCACTACAATAGTGTGTATGAATCCTGGCATTTTTCTGCTTGCCTATAACCCTACAAAACACGAAAAATCATTAAGAAAAACATGCATGGGGTGGGTGGCATGGATTGCTGCAAGAAATGGCAACGTGGCATGGGTGGAGATGATGAATGAAGAGGATTTAGTGGAGGGACACGGTGGATCAGCGGGAGACGCTTTGGAGGATGGCAAGGTGGAAAATTTAACGCAAAACATTAAAATTTTCCCTTTGAATGAATTATATAGGGGGACGGACGAAAAATTGATGCAAACAAGTGGAATGGTGCCATGGCAGGACTGGTCAATGGCAGGACATGCAGTTGGATCTAGACCATCCGATCTCAGGAGGAGATCGATGGTTGAAAATGCATCAGAGGGCGACAAACGGTGGGCCACGGTTCTATTTTATTTGGACTAACTCACGCACATCTTCGCAGCGCGATTGCCATTGGATGGGAAGGTCTGGATCGGACAGTGCACATGCATATCGCACTGAGTTTTTTGCCAAATGATAACGCGGGATGGGGGGTTAGTTTTCGAACAGTGCCGGTGCCACGCGTCAGGCGATGAGTGGAATCGCCGCGAAATAAAAAATACCACCAGCCCTCAGAAAGTGGTGCGATAGATACATGCAGTTTTTTAACAGGACACGTTGGCGTGTGGACCACCGAGCGGATAAACTCCGGGCCGTTGGATCTGCGGGTAAATGAACGGTGGATGATGTGATTGGGCGGTGACAAGAGGTGGGTGATGAGTGCTATGGGGAATGCGACGACCTTCTGATCTATACAGATCGACGGTTCAAAATGTGCCCGATACATAATTGCGGTAAGCACCTCTATGCCTTGGTGCTTGGCCATGTGGAGGGAAATGGAACTAGGGCTAGGGCTGAAAGGTGCTAAACCCATAAACATAAAAAATATGGCTATTTGGCCCATTTTGATGCAATTTGAGGGTAGAAATAGGTAACGATAGAGGGAAAAAGGGGGAATTCGGCCAAACAAGGGATGTGTGTGGGATTGTAAAGGGGATTTTGGGGGAATTTAGGGGATAAGAGGGGAACTTTGACAAAGGGAAAAGGAGGTTAAAATGGAGCATTCTATAGGGATACAAGGGGAAAATGTAGGATTTTTGGAGCACATTTTCATATGATTAGTGAGGCCCTTTAAATTAGGAACAGAAGTAGGGGTTTATCAAAGGCAAAGGCGCAGGAGACTTCAAGGATGATGTGTTTTTAGAGGAAATGAATTCCTTGAAGGCTCAAAAACATTTTGGCCCCCTGTTTTCTTGTCAAAAATTTATAGGGGGCTAACAGAGGTTAAAACGGGGTTTTTGTCATGAAGATTTAAGGTTTATAGTCAATAGGGTTTGGTCAATTCCCTTAATCATCGAAACATGAAATTCACTGGAGGATAAGGAAAAACATCCACCTACCAACTTTTAATGTATTTTCAGGTCCTTGGATGCAGCTTGGAGGAGTTTTTTTCTTGTTTTTTAGCATCTACAGGTGGAGGAGGAGTTTCTGGTGAAGGTGCAGCGCTTGCATGCACAGTCGGGTCTGCTCTGCCCAACGCGTAGTTCCTACAAGCAGAGTTGGGTGTCGAGCTCTCCTAGGCACAGCGCCTGAACCCTTTTAGGCCTGTCGGGCTCTCCCAATGCGCAACACCAAGAATTTTTTCTGCCTGTCAGGCCTCTTGGGCCGAACACCTGCACGTCTTTTTTCCTGTCGGGCAGTTTTGGGAGAACAGGTAGCAACTGTATCAACACACATCGCATTCCCCTAAATGTGCAATACAATTTAAATTTACACTGTGAAATCTCCCGAATGCGTAGCGCGGGGCGCTGAACGCATAGTGCTTGCACGAACCAGCAGCGTCGGGCAAACTCACACAAATTTTGACTAAAAACTCTGATTTTTCTCCTTGAAGGTTTTTTACTCTTTTGCAAGTGAATAATTAGCAAAGTGACAAACACAATGACCCTTTATAGTCTTAGGAAAATAAATTTAACCTTTGTAGACCCACTTTCTAATTTTTTTAGAGCCTTTTTGTCTTTCACTAACTTTTTGACATTTGCTGCGCAGGAGACTTGACAACCTTTAAGTGGCTCTTTTTCTCTTGGTGGCAGATTTCTGGAGAAATTAAATGGTCCTTCTTTACCCTGAGGGTATTTTTAACTCATTTTGACATAGCAGAAAACCAAAAACTAACTTCTCTGCTATTTTGAAATCCAACACATTCTTTTAGCTCATTCAGTAATGGTAAGCTTTTTAAAATATTTTTGAGGGACCTTTCCTTACCTTAGCACTGTCAAAAACTATTTTTCTTTGCATCGGTGAAGTTGTAATCATGTTTTTACTGATTTTGACATTTATGAGTGCGGGTGACTTAAAAACATGGTTTTTTTCCCTTTTTGACTAATCCTTGGGCATGATAAACTTACCTTTTATAATCACTATAGATTTCACAATCATGTTTTCTACCTCCTCTTTGGCCACTTCTGATTTGCAGGTGCCACGACATACTGATTTATCCCTTTCTAATGTTCTTGGATTTGGACATATTTAGTCACACAGTAGAAACCTTATAACCAGTTTGGCTTTCCATCTTGGAGCTTAGCCCTATGTTTGTATTCCTTTTATCATTAAGTGTAAATGACTGAAAATGGGAGCTTGAACTTTATTTCACTGATACTCTTTGCAATCTCTTCCTTTTGAGGCAGTGAAACACTTTACCTTGGAAAACTCTGGAAGTCACCTATAACAACCTCTTCAAACCTTCTTTCTGTTGTCGTCATGGAGGTCTAACAGCTTCATTTCACCTTTTTGACCATATTTAGCATGGCAAACTCCTTGGGGTGAGTTTAGAATCTGTGAAAACAGTGATATCTTCAGGAAACCTTTGTTGTCATTTACGGATTCCAAACTTTCCTTTTTATATTCTTTAATCATCTTACCAAAATCCTAGGTTTATGGGATGCTTGAGAAGAATTATTAATGTTGTCTTATAATTTCTCTATAGCCCTTTCAAGTTCATTCATTTCTGTCCATTTCACCTAACTTTTTTTCCTCTTTCATTCATAATTTCTAAAAAAATTCTTCCATGTTTGGTTCACTTGGTGTGCCTCCTCCATGTGTTCTGCTGCATTGGATCCTTGCTTGGCACACTGCTGGCCCAATCAGGCTTAGAAACCTTGATTTCTCCTTGGACATAAACTACTCCCTGTCCTTTTGCTGTGAATGTCTTCAAATAGGAGCAGGCCTCTTACCTAACCAATTTTATGCTGATAGTCACCTTAACGCTCCTGCAGAAATGTCAAAATAAATAGATGTCCTTTGTAGAACTTGAAATTGATAAGGTGGTCTTCCTTGAATATTTTCCGATATATCTTGGACAAATAGGTGTTGAACTTCATTCATATTTTATTAAGCTTCTAGCACATGGAGAATAGTACTTCAAAACACCAAGGATAACCCTACAACTAATGAAACTCTAAAGACCTAGTTGGAGGCTCCTTTGACTTGATATTTGACTGAAAGCTTGGCTTGGGGTCTTCAAGTGTAGAAAATAGAGTTTTTGAAAAATTTATGTATTGAAGATCCAAAATCCAATGTACTTGATTTATCTAAAAATCCTACATATATAGTCTTGAGACCATCAATGCTTGAGGCGTCTGGTGCACATGAGTAGGAGGAGGTTGTTTGGCAATCCTAGGTGGAAAGTGGAGGGGTGAGGTAAAGGAAAAATAGAGTATTGAGGTTATGGGTGGAGAATAGGATAAAGATGAGTGGCATGAGCCCATGAGGGGTCTTTTAGGAGTGGTAGTCTAATCAGGGAATGGAAGAGTAGTAAAATAGTGAAAATTTTGTTTAAAGGATAATCAACATAATGAGATTTCTAAAACTCACAATAGTCATGAATTTTGATTTTAGAAATATGGGACAAGTATTTATTCATCTAAAAATAGCAAAAATTACTTATGACCAATAGAAAGTATTTACAGAAAGCTATTTATGAGAAGGAAATGTTGGTAATTCTACATGCACTAAAGAAATGGCAACCTTACCTAATGGGAAAACAGTTCAAGGTAAAAATTGATCATGATAGTCTTAAACACTTTTTGGAACACATAATATCTTCAGAAGAGTAGCAAAAATGGGTCACAAATATGTTGGGTTATGACTTTGAAATCATCTACAAAAAAGGGAAGCTAAATGTTGTTGCAGATGCACTCTCAAGAAAGGATGAAGTGGTGGAAGCATTTCTTTGTGCCATTTCTATTATCCAACCATATTGGATAACCGAAGCAAGGGATGAATAGAACAAGGAAGAAGAAGTGTGGAAACCCAATCAAAAGTTGCAGCAAGATCCTAGTACATCTGATACATTTATTTGGAAAAATGATTCCTTATGGTACAAATATCTCTTATATCTTTGTAATAATTCCCAACTAAAACAAAATATTATTTTGGAATTGTAGACTTCTCCTTTAGGAGGACACTCGGGATTTTTAAACACTTACGACAGGGTGAAGAAATAATTTTTTTGGGATGGCCTTAAATATGATATTCAAAATTTTGTGGCGGAATTTTTGGTTTCCCAGCAAAATAAAGTTGAGAAAATTAATACCCGGGTCTTCTACATCCTTTATCCATTCCAAGTCAATGTTGGGAAGAGATTTCAATGGATTTTATCACAGGTTTACCTAAGTCCAAAGAGAAGATAGTCATCATGGTGATAGTTGATAGACTTACCAAGTATGCACACTTTTTTGAATTATCTCATCCATTTAAACAAAGTATAATTGCTACTTCATTTATGGAAACAATTCAGAAGCTACATGGAAACCCAAAGATTATTGTAAGTGACAAAGATCCCATTTTTACTGAAATTTTTTAGAAGGAATTATTTTCTTGTTTGGGTACTCAACTAGCTCATATCTGATCTTATCATCCTCAATCCGATGGTCAAACTGAGATAGTGAACAAATATTTGGAAGGATATCTTCCTTGTTTGGTATCTGATAAACAAACACAATGGGTCAAGTGGTTACCTCTGGCTGAATGGTGGTATAACACTTCCTTCCATACTGCAGCAAAAATGACCCCATTTATGGAACTTTATGGATATCATCCACTGTCCATCACATCATCTTTAACATAAAATTCTAAGGTTCAAGAAGTGGAAGATCACATTGAGCATCAACGACAAGTTCTCTAGCTCTTAAAGTATAACATAAATTTGGCACAAAATCAAATGAAACAACAAGCAGATCAACATCGCAGTGAGAGAAGTTTTGATGTATGAGACTAGTTATTTTTATGGCTACAACCATACAAAAAAATGTCCCTCAATCAAGCTAAGAAGGATAATAAATTATCGCCAAAGTACTATTGTCCTTACAAGGTGTTGCAAAATATTGGTACTCTGGCATAGAAATTGGAGCTTCCTGTTTCTTCACGAGTACATCCATTTTTCCATGTTTCATGCTTAAAGAGGGTTATATGTGACAAACTTCGAGTTCAAACAATATTTCTAGAACTTGATGAGGAAGGAAAAATCATATTGGAACCTGAAGTAGTCATGGAAACAAGAACTCGACAGCTACAAAATTGATCAATTTTAGAGTATCTCATCAAGTGGAAGAACTGACCCACTAAAGATTCCACATGGGAGGGTGAGAATTTTAAACATAAGCATCCAGAGCTACTCAAGTGTTGAGGACAACACTTTTTTGAAGGAGAGGGTCATGTTAGGTCCCTATATTACCAGTGTAGTCCCTTATTGTTGTTAGTGTAGCCCCCTTATTTTTATTGTTGTACCCCTGTAACCCCAATAGTTATATTATTATGCCCTTACATTATTATTGTTAGGTTGGATAGGATTATATTGTGACCCCATGGACTCATATATATAGAAGGAGGTTTTGTAATTTCTGTCATCCACGAATTGTTCATTTATGTAATGTAAAGGAGGTTTCCCCCTCTAAGTGGCTTATTTCTAAGGCATTGATCTCTCTTTTCTTCTATTTTTGGAGATGGTTTTATAACACTCACATACCCTTGTACTCCTCACATAGTTGGGTGTGAAATAACATATATACATTGGGAATAAGTATACCCTACATTCAAAATAATTATAGAGCGCCAAGTGACCCAGAATGTCTAGAAACTTGTGGTTATATTCTAATTATATTATAGAACCATGGTGGTTCTTTTCATTATATACAATTGAAAAAAATAATGTTACTTAAATATTACACCATTCATTATCATTTCAGCCTTGTGACATTCGATATTAAAAGATTCACAAAGGTTACATAATATGAAGAAAGTTAGTTTGAGAGTGAGGCATGATGATATGCACTCATAATGATGAGTTCATAAAGAAAAGTTTTAGTTATCACTAGATTCAAGGATTAGATATTGTCTTATGTTTGTGACAGCTTGCAACTTTTTTCAGGAATAAAAATATTGTCACATGAATAATAATATTAAATTATAAAATTCTCTATTTTGGTTTACCTTCCTATGTAACTCTCTATATTTTCACTTTACTTGAGTTTTAACTATTACATGGTGTGACTATTTCATACTCAATTTTTTTTTTACATATTCTCTCATTTTTATTCCCCACACACTAGTCACAGAAGTGTTGTGCCACACATGTGTATATAGCCCACTTTTCCTTTATAAGGACACATGGAAAGATCAAGTATGAATATTGCACAAATAGATTTTACTAGTAATAATATTGGAATCTAGTTGTGCAACGATATGCACTTAAGAGCTCTTCCAAGTGATCAACTTTTATTATGATTTTTTGTTGTTTCCAAAATAAGTCATCTATGCTAAAATTAACCATAAAAATAATTGTCTTTTCCCTCATCACTAATCAAAAATCAAGATTGATGATCCTTTTAATGGTCTATAGTAGGCGGTCCAAAATATGCATCCACCATAATTAGAACTCTGGTTATGGAATGTAATCCCTTCCATATACTTGGAATAAGTGTTCCCTACAAGCTAACAAAAAGAGGTTATGGTAAATGACTAAAAATTCCCCATGTTTCTTTTTTGTTACAACCCTGGTCAAAATTCCATGTAATAAAATTTAATAAAGAAAAAATGATAACCGTGGTCATGGGACACATATTCCAAGATGAACGTTGGGAAAAAATATCCTAGTGCGGGTGTTCATGTGATTTATTATGGCTATGGAAACGAAATGGCTAAGGGTTTGGAAAGGAAAAGTGGCATTTATTGGAATTATTTAGTAAAATATTGGAAAATATGAGAAAATAGAGGTGAAAGGTCATAAGTTTCATGTGAGGAGGCAAATGTATGAAAATAATGGAAAATCGAAGATAATAGAGGCGTCATTAATAAAATAATTATGAGGATTAGTTGGTAACATTTTGTAATTTTGGTTTTGGAGCTCTCATTGTATTTTCTCTCTCTCTCATACTCTTGGACACTTAGATTTTCTTGGAGCACTCTTGGAAAGTGTGACATAATTAGATTTTTGGAGAAATAAGGCAAAGGAAGAGCAGGAAAGCGCAATAGGACATAAGGATCAAAAAATAAAATGGGTTTTATTTGCAGGTGTCAAGTTGCATGTATGTTTTCCCCACTAGTTTTGGCATGCATGGTATATGCATGTGGTTTCTTGGACATGATCTATCATTAGCATGGAGTATTTCATGGATTTACAGAGGATTTTCTTAGTCTTTCCATTTCACAGATATCCATAGTGTTATGGGTTCATTTCATTTTTTTCTGGTTGGTTATCATGTGCCATTGTCTGTGTGGTGAGTTATTAGTTCCTAAAAGCCTTGGTTGGAAAAATTCTTTGGAAGTCGTGTAACAGCTTGAGTTGAGTTGCTAGTCATGGAAGCCTTAGTTGGAAAAACTATCTAGAATCCCTTGGTGGGTTGAGTTACTATTCCTAGAGGCCCTGGTTGGAAAAATGCTTTGGAATCCCATCGAAAGCTGTGGGTTGAGTAACTAGTCCTGGAATCCCTAGTTCGAACAAATGTTATGTAGCCCTAGATAGCTTGGGTGGAGACCAATCTAGTGATGGATGTGATGTCTGATCATGAGGTGGAATCACTGGTTGAGGGTCGAGGTGGTTTTTCCTATAGAAGCACCGATTTGGTTTGATTGGTGTGTTTTATGAGATTCCACATTCATGCTTGCATTATGGCATGGGGGAGACTAGATGAAGAAATATTTGGCTCAAGCATGTCTATGGTCAGGTGGTATGTGGAAGTCCCATACTTGATTTCATTTTGATTATGGAAATAAGATCTCTTTCCCTCTTGTATTGATGGGTAAATATGCTTGTTATTATGTGGATTATATGGTTGTTATGTGCTTGTCATTTAGGTTTTTTACATGATGGTTATGAATTCCTTTTATGATGGTGATGGTGTATGGATCTCATCATATTTTGAGTTGTAAATGAATGAACAATGTATCTATGACCACATAGATGGTAATGTGGTAAATTAGATGAGGAAAAAATTCTTCTTCGTGACTCTTAGATAAGTATGAGACCCTTATGCTTAGATGTGTTTTTTAAACCTGTAGATTACATATTTATGACATGTTTAACAAAACTCATATCATGTCTAGTAGGGGTCCATTCAAGTTCCTATTCAAGTGTTTTTTGGTAAATTGTTATTTCATTTATATATTTCAGTTCTGAAAGTGTCATGGAGTTTTGGGCAGTGCCCTGGGCTCTGGGCCTAAAAAAGTAGCACAAAAATTGGGGTTGAAGGCTCAAAACTACTGGGAAAAATTCCTAGCGCATGCATACCCATGTTTTGCGTGAAAATGGAGGCTTCAGGTCACACTCTTTCCCATGTTAAGGGAGTGACTGAGGGATGGATGCATGAAAAGGTCAGGTTGGATCAGGGGCTAGCCTGCTGGAAGGTTGGGAAGGCTCCTGGGTGCCCTGTAGCATGTGCAGAACATATGTGTTTTTGTGTTTATTTCTTTCACTTCCATAGGGTGACCTAGGAGGTTGAATCAGATCATAGTAACTATTCATCACATATTTACCCCTGTCGGTTGGTTACTTAGGTAGATGTCGGAGGAGGGTGTTACAGAGTGGTATCAGAGCATGGTTCACCCATCAAACTAGAGGAGAAGTGTGTTGGTCATTCATTCATGTTGGTTGTGTATGTGTTTCTTATGCTGGTGTTATATGTGCTTGATGCATATGCATGGTGTTGGTCATGGTTGCAATGATGTTTCCATGTGATGGTTGCTCATGTTGTTGTGATTGTATGACTGGTTATGTGTTTTTTATACATGTCATGTTCTTAGATGTTTTCAAGTGTACATTGGTATGTTTGTTTTTGTCATGCATGAGGTAATGGTATCTGTAGTTGATATGGTCATACATTGATGACTGGACTCTAGATAGAGTGATGTTTATGTGTTGATATACCTATGTGTTATATGTCTATATGTTGTAATGATTATGTTTATACATGTATTATGTTGATTGGTTGATCTTGCAGATGAGATATCTTCCCTAAATTATTCTAAGTTACGGTGGCTTATTGTGATTTGGCTTAGATGACATGACATGCTTTATAGGAAGAAATCAAGGATGACTATCAAGATGGTAGAGTATAGATATTTTCCCTATGAATCAGATGAGAAGCACAGTGTTGGGAAATATTTTGACTTAGCAGACACACTGATAAGTTTGAAGGAATAAATAATGAGTTGTAAATCAGATAATGATATAATCATAGAGGAATGGGAAAAACAAGCAGAATTTAATGCAAAAATCCTTTAGACTTTGTCAGAGTTGTCGTGACATGGGCCACTTCAGATCAGCTATGGATAGGAGGATGGGACTAATGGGGTAGATGGTAGTAGGTCTCATGGTGGCCACAGGTTGGATAATTATGACAAGATCAGAGATGGTAGGTCCTTGGATACTCCATATAGGAAAGGTGACAAACATAGGTACTATTCTAGTTCTTGTTCTGACAAGAATTATGATCGTCATCACTATCATCCTTATAGCAGGAGTGACAAGGGATATTTTATAGATGAGTTTAAGAAAGAAAAACCACCTAGATGGAGAAATGAAGAAATCACATGATGCAGAAGCATGGTTTCTTGCTATGAGGAAGTTCTTCAGGTTACATGATTACTAAAAGAACATGAAATCTAGAATAGCTACATACATTATTAAAGGTAAAGAAAACATTTGGGGGGAGATGTGAAGAATGTCAAGGATATTTATCAGGAGGAATTGACATGGAGAAAATTCAAGGGAGTATTCTAGAAGAAGTATCTATTGGAGAGATATTATGATGACATTGAAAAGGAATTTTATGAGCTAAAGATAGGATCTATGACTGATGAGGAGTACAATAGAATATTTATAGAGTTATTGAGGTATGTTCCTTACCTCAAGGAGGAGAAGGAAAAGATTGAACAATTCATCAGTGGATTGTTGATAGAATTTCAAGATATGATTGAGTTTGATGGGCCTATGTCATTGGAGGAGTCCATTAAAAAGCTAAATAATTGTTATGAGAAATCAAAGCATAAATATGAGACTAAGCAGGACTGGAAAGGTAATGATAAGAAAAAAAGAAAATGGGAAAAGAAGCGAGCAAGACTCAAGATACAGGTAAAGCAGAGATTGTTGCACAACCTAATAAGTTCAATACATCTGACAAAGGACACAAACTTCAATCTAAGGAGCATAATAAGGATGAAGGGTGGAGACCTATACAGTATTGGAATTCTAGAAAAGATCAGCACATGAGGGATTTTCTAGAACATCAAGGTGGTAGACCATATATATATAGTGCACAAGAGGTGTAAACAGTGTGATATGTTGGACAGAGTATTGCCAGGATCTATGCAGTGTTGGATAATAGGCAGTAAGATCACGAGTAAGATCAACAGGCATATATTATTGAGATGGACGATAAGATTTGTGATCAAGTTGTTTCTATTTTGATTGACACTGGATATAATTATAGCTATGTTAGTCCTGACCTGTTGGATCAGTGTGGCTTGAATAAATAATTTCAGGAAGAATATTGGTTAGTGTAGTTGGTTGCAGGTAGAAAGAAATTAGTTCATCATTGGATAAGATATTGTGAATTTGACATGAATGGTATTCCTACCTTAGCACATCTAAATGTATTTCTGTTGGGTTTTTCTAGCATGAATTTGGGTATGGACTGGTTGTATATTCATAGGAACAAGGTGGATTGTTATGACAAGTCTATTGAGTGCTTAGATGACAATGGGGAACGAAGAGTCTTTCAGGGTAAGAAGAAAAAAACATTGGTTAGAATGGTTTCAGCTATGCAGGCATAGCATAGTCGTAGGAAAGAGTGTGTGTTATTTGTAGTACACATTTCTAGTGAAAAGGGTAAGGAAGTTGAGGATGTAGATGTTTTGAGAGGGTACCTATTTCTATAAAAGTTTTAGGATGTATTTCCCACATACATTTCATAGTTTCAACCTCACAAGAAAGTAGAATTTTCTATTTAGTTGGTTATACATGCACTGTAGTTAACTGATGTATTATTTAGTTGATTAATGAGTTAATAATTAGTGAATTAATTAATAATTGATTCACACCACTCTCACTAGTGTATCAATCAGTTAGACTAGATACAACTAGCTCAACTATGTTTAACTCAATTAAACTGAACGCAACTCCACCAACTACTTCTACAACTCCACCAAACTCTGTCACATGAGTTCTAACTAAAGTCTCCATGCAATAGCTCCACTTAACCCTCAGGAATATCGTAATTCCTTCTATCAGCTCCTGTGCCACATCTTTGCACTTAATTGAACTGCTCCAAGAGAATATGATAATGTTTATAGTCCAAATATTATTAAGAGATAATAATATTCGACATATCTATTTTTAGACTGGCAATCTAAAAATAGATTCCGCCCAATATGTCTAAAAATAGAAGTCCATCTATTTTTCCAACCTAACCAACCATCCACAAATAGTATCCTGCAACTCATAGAATATGATTGACTTGTCTAAAAATAAACATAGTCTAAAAATAGACTTGCGCCAAAAATAGCCTGCAGGCCCACTTAGTGAAGGTGACTCTTTTCACTAAGCTCATCATCTTGTTGCAATCTCAACACTCCCTCTCAACAAGATAGGGATTATCTGCCACCCCGATCCTACCCCTGTGGTATTTGAATTTGCTCCTGGTGAGCACCTTCGTCAAGATATCAGCATCCTGATCCTCTGTAGGAATGTAAGAAAGTAACATGATCTTCCACTGCACACAATCTCTGATATGTTGATACCGGATGTCAATGAGTTTAGATCTATCATGAAATACTGGATTAACTGAGAGCTTGATGGAACTCTCATTATCACAATATATCACAGTAGGATCTAAGTGTGAACCGAACAACTCGATTAGGATCTTCCTCATCTATATAGGCTCACATGTAGCCAAACTCGCTGCCATATACTCGGCCTCTACTGAACTGAGTGCCATGGATTTCTGCTTCCTGTTGTACCAAGAAACTGTTGTCGACCCAATACTGAAAATCCCTCCAGATGTGCTCTTTCTTTCCGTTGGGCTCCCTGCCCATTCTGCATCCGTGAAGCCACACAACTTCACCTCATCTGACTATCTGTACCATAATCCATATCCCGATGTTCCTCTGAGATATCTCAATACATGCTTGCCTTCCTTCCAAAAGATCTTGGTAGGCTTAACCATAGCTTGTGAAAGCTAGTTAATAGCGTAGCATATGTCAGGTCATGTATTGACTAGATACATAAGCGACCCCACCAACTATCGGTAAATAGTGGCATCCACTACCTCTGCCGATGTAGCATCCTCTGTCCTCCATCCACCAGGAAGAGGAGTGTCTATAGGCTTGCAGCCATGGATGTTGAACTTCTCCAGTATCTCCCGGGCATACTTGCCTTGAGGCACAAACAATCCATCACTGTGCTGCCAAATTTCCAATCCTAGGAAATAATGAAGGAGGCCCAAGTCCTTCATCTCAAACTCCTTTGCAAGATCAGCCTTGCATGAGTGTATCAACAATTCATCACGCATCAAAATAAAATCATCTACATAAAATAAAATGATCAGCAACTTACCCTCCACCACAATCTAGTATAGGTTCGGATCCACCTCACTCTTCAACAATCCAAGTCCGGTGAAATAACTGTCTATCTGTGTGTACCAAGCATGAGGTGCTTGTTTCAATCCATACAACGCTCTTTTGAGCCTACACACATTTGACTCACTGCTGAAGATCTCGAAACCTTCGGTCTACTCTATGTACACCTCCTCCTCAATCACTCCATTGAGGAACGCAGTCTTCACATCCATCTGATGAATGTGCCACCCCATCTGTGTTGAGAGAGAAAGAATCGTTGATATGGAAGAATACCTTGCGACAGGTGCAAAGGTTTTCTCATAATCGATCCCCTCAATCTGTGACAAGCCTCTGGCAACAAATCTTGCCTTTTACTTCTCCACACTCCCATCAACTGCTTGCTTCACTTTGTAGATCCATCTTGAACCTACCACTGATTTCCCTTGCGGCCTTGGTACAATATCCCATGCACTGTTTTTGACAATCGAATCATACTCTTCCACCATGGCATCTACCCATGCGAGGTCCTCCACAGCTTCCTCAAAAGAGGATGGCTCTGTCACGATACACTTGCTCATAAGAGCCATGTATCTAGTATACCGGTCATGTGACTGTCTCTATCTGCGTTGTGATGTAGGTGCTCCTACAATCTTCTCTGCATCCTGAATCAGTGACTTAGCTTCTGTAGTGCGCTTCCGCCCTTTGATGGTTGGCACTGCATGAGTGGTCTCTTAAACTCCATGAACCTCCTCTTGTGGCTGATCCACATCCTGAGGCTCATCCTTAGGAACTAATAGCTCCTCATCTGCATGCAAGTGTGGCTCCCTCTCAAGCGAACACTTCATGGCTTTCTCCTCCTAAAATTTGATATCCCGTCGCACAACAGTCTTGCGACTGTCTGGAAAATACACACGATAGTTGTGGGGCGTATCAGTGTACCCCACAAATATCCCAACCTCTGCGGTCGGCTCCAGCTTCTTCCTGGCATCCTTCATCACATGAATGCTCAGCAGGTGTTAAAAATCTCAAATGAAAATATGGGCCTCTTTTAGGAAAACCTTCTCTCAGTTGTACTCATGTGATATCTGTGAGGACAACGGTTTCATAAACCACAGTATTGCATATGAAAGCCACAAGTGTGGAAGGCCACAGTCATGCAACATTGCACGTACAACACACCTCCCCTCGTTCGTCATTTCGCCAACCCCATTCTCACAGGGGTGGTGAGGTGCTATGAGCTCTCTTCAAATTCCTTCTGTGCTGCAAAAGTCCTTGAATTCGCTAGAGATGAATTCACCACCATTGTTGCTCCTAAGAGCCTTCATCTGCTTCCCCGATTCTTTCTCAACTAGTGCCTTGAACTCACAAAACTTTAAGTATGTCTCGCTCTTTTTCTGCATGAAAACGATCCAACACTTATGAAAAAAATCATCAACAAATATCACACAATACCTGTGCTTTGTTGTCGAAGCTACTAAGAAAGGCCCACACACGTCTATGTGAATTCTCTCAAGGATCATCGTGGCGTGACTATCCTTCTCGTGAAAGGTGGCTTTCACAAATTTTCCACCACATCCCCAGACCGACGACCGTGCAAGAGCACTGAAAGCATCCGAGAGAAATCATTGCGAAAAATTTCAAAGCTCCATGGTGAAGGTGGCCCAATCTCTGGTGCCACAGCTCGCCATCATCCCGGCTCACCACTCCTTCTGCCTTGTCTGCCATTGCTACGCAACCATCTACCTACAATTGGTAAAGGTTCTTAACTCGAACCCCTATCCTCTAGGTCTCACCAGTTTCCTTACTGCGCAGGAAAGCCTTTCCCTCGCTAAAGACAACATCATATCCCTTGTCTTCTAACATCGCCATAGAGATAAGATTCTTCTTCAATCCTGGAACATGCATCACTTCCTTCAATACGAAGGGTTTACCAGACTCTCTCTCAAAGGAAATGGTACCGATACCAGTCGCACTGTATCTACCATCATCGCCCATCTCGATGTGCACTCCAAGATCTTTCTCATCTAGATCAGTAAACAAATCTTTGTCTCCGGTCATATGAAAAGATGCACCACTGTCAAGAAACCGCATTGAACCCATCATACTTGAGACCAAGCATGCGATCAATGAAAAATCCAGCTCAAACTGTGAGGTTAAGGCCTCTCCATCTGCAGATCCAACAGCCTACTTATTTTTCTTCTTCTATGGAAAATTAGTGGCGTAATGTCTGTGTTGGTGACAGTGAAAGCACTTCACCTTGGACATGTCCTACTTCTTGCGAAGCATTCTTCTTGCTCTTCCCCTTCCTTGATTTGGTATCCAAAGTGCAATTTTCTTCATCTGCACTCTTTGATGAAGATCCATCCCTGGCATTTCGCCTTATCTTCTCTTGCACAAGATCCAACCAAAGTCTCTCCCATCCTGGCAATTTCTCCCGACCATTGATAGAGTCTTCATAGGAATGCCAACTCTTCGGAAGCCCAAGGAGAGCCAAGCTCACCAAGTCCTTGTCATCTACAGTAACCCCCACACTTCCCAGCTCATCCCTGCATTGGACAAACTTCGTGAGGTACTTGGGTATACTGTCGCCTTTCTCCATTTTTATGTTCCTGAGTTTATCCTTGAGTGCTAACTTCCTCTGGTAGCTCTTGCTTTGGAACAAGTATTTCAAAGCTTCCCACATCAAGAATGGAGAAGCTTTACCATGAAGGCTGGACACTATGTGATCCTTCACACCTTCCAATAGAATCCTTCGACATTTTGTTGTCTTCTTTTGCCATGCGTTAAGTGCGACAGCATCGCTAGAAGCAGGTTTTGGAATTTCTGCATCTATGAAATCCTTCAACCCATTGTCATCCAACACTGCCTCCATCATGTCCTTACATGCAATATAATTCAAGCTGCCCTCAAGGGCATACTCCAATCGCAATCCATTGAAATACATCTCAACTTCAACACCAAGAAAACACTGCTGCAAATTCGAATTCCACTAGCACAAAACTCAACCACTTCAATGCTTTGCAATTGATCCAATGATCAATATCGCTTTGTTACCATGTAGAAATTATATAACTGATATGTTATACATCCAATATTCTCCTGATCACACACTATTTGACTTCATGCACAATACAAAATCTCTTCTACCATTGATCATTAATTGCGGAAATAAAATCAATTGCATGCACACATTAAAACCATAAAAATTCACACATATGAACATAGTATTTTATGGGAAAGATTTAAGCTGAAAACCCCCAACTATATGTATATTATATGTCATAGAGATCATGTAAAAATCATCATACAAAGCTCCTCACAAGCTCTCAGTATAATCTCCAATTGCTACACACTAATCAGGTTCGATCTAGCAAATCTCATGCTCCAATCTCTGCCACCTGCTAGCCTGCCTCTACTGCGTAATCACCGCTGAAGAATGGCTCTGAATGAACTTGAATTGGTCCAGCCTTGCTCACGCAATCCTCATTGGAATCTACAACCACTGTGTGTTGCAAATCATGCAACACTATAGTCACAACTTATATTCACACTGCTCTTTCACCTACCTCTTCACTGGTCTCCACTGAAACTGTCCATGCACTGTAGTTAACTAATGTATTCTTTAGTTGATTAATGATTTAATAATTAGTGAATTAATTAATAATTAATTCACACCACTCTCACTATTTTATCAATCAGTTAGACTAGATACAACTAGCTCAACTATGTTTAACTCAGTTAAACTGAACACAACTCCACCAACTACCTCAATAACTCCACCAAACTCTGTCACATGAGTTCTAACTGAAGTTTCCATGCAATAGCTCCACTTAACCCTCAGGAATAGCGTAATTCCTTCTGTCAGCTCCTGTGCCACATCTGTGCACTTAACTGAAGTGCTCCAAGAGAATAATATAATGTTTATAGTCCAAATATTATTAAGAGCTAATAATATTCGACATATCTATTTTTAGACTGGCAATCTAAAAATAGATTCCGCCCAATATGTCTAAAAATAAAAGTCCATCTATTTTTCCAACTTGACCAACCATCCACAAATAGCATCCTGCAACTCATAGAATATGATCGACATGTCTAAAAATAGACTTGCGCCAAAAATAGCCTGCAGGCCCACTTAGTGAAGGTGACTCTTTTCACTAAGCTCATCATCTTGTTGCAATCTCAAAAACAGGGGTCTGACCTTGTTATCCGTCCCGAGACAGATATACATTTTTTGACTGGGTTCGTGCCTTAGGGTGAAGCTCTCCCTTATCTACTTCCTCCTAAGAGACTGGATCTTGAGAGATTTTCAGCAGGCCATTGTGGCGGGGCACCCCTTATAGAGGGTTGAATAGCGATTTCTACTATGATTGACTTGGTTGAGCGGTGTGCTATGGCCACTATTGTATGACTAACGGGGTCACATGCACCTCATCGAGCGTCGGGGCCATAGATAGGTGTTCTGTGCCGGCTGAGGGCCAGACACTTCTTTCATTTTGCCCATTTTTTTTATGACAGGATGCTCACTTAGGTTTCTAAGGTCCGAGATGGATCAAAGATTTTCACATATGTTAGCATTCTTTGTAGCATTATGTATGAGAGGATGGTGCCACTGAGACCTGCAGTGGCTATGCCAGCTATGGGGCCATAGGAGCCTCGCATGAGGAGGTCGGCCCCTGTGATGCCTCATGGAAGGCAAGGTAGGGTGGGGCGTTACTAGAACGCCACCACGGAGGATTGGTTTGAGGTCAATCCTCAAATGTTTCTACTATTCCCTTATGTGGGGATGGACTTCTGGGTAGACCCAGACATGGGTCTGCCCAGTAGATATGCTTGGGGGCTAGGCGGTATGTTTTTATGTTTTCTACATTTACTTGAGTATTTATGTTTTGTATGTGTATTACGATGACACTGACATAGAGTTTTTACTCTTATAGATGTTGGCGAGGTCGAACGACCTATGGCTCGGTTCGTAGGGCACCATTCGATTTGGTGACCTGAAGGTGATCCTCACGGGGTATAGGGAGGAGCTCCAGTGCAGCCTCTGGGTGGAGCATCGGGCGGAGGGGATGGTCCCTTGGGGGATGGTAGTAGCTCATCTGCTACCTAGACTGCTGCTGAGCGAGCTCATGCTAATGCAGCAAAGACTCGCGTAGCTAAGTTGATAGAGAAGGTAGCTGCTCTAGAGGTCAGATCTTGAGTGCTAGATGATGCATTGGGTCGAGTGAACTGCTTGACCTAGGGGATGCCTACCTGAGATTTCATGGAAGACCTCGAGGATGCATGGATGGAGACATTGATGGCCCAAGAGAGGGGCCATCAGTTGGTTTTACGTCAGGTGGCAATCTCTATTCTGACGGTGGCTCCAGTGTTGGTACCATGAGCGGTCGTGGGTCCAGGTGCCCCACCTAGGGGAGCGATGCCCTAGACTTTTATTGTACACGGGGAATGCACCCATTATGAGGATGCTTCCCCTATTTTTGTTGACATGTATATTGGTATCTTTTTGGGCTGACTTACGAGTCAGAGACACTATTTTTTATACTCAGACACATATAATTTTTGGTATATATGAGAGAGATATTTTTTGTGGCTCTACATGGTGTGCCCCCTGTTTTGTTTATGGAATATGCTATGTTGATGGATATCTATTTTTTTTTTTTTTTATGTATGGTGGTTTATCCGAGATGCATTCCAGTTTAGATCATTGTTAGATATGCAATCAACTGTTTGGTTCTGACTCCTTGGTACATGTGTGAATGTAATGTGGTCAAACTATCAGCTTAATCTTTTTGCATGCGAGTATTTTCTAAAGAGATGTGAATCCGTATCTCAAATGCTTAGTGTTAGTGTCAGTATTTGCAGCCTTCCTCCAGTGATCAAACATGCTTTTACAAAGTGATTTTAAGGTTTCAAGGTCAGATTTTGTCATTTCAGTGAGTCTTCAAGCAAAATTTGGTCACTAGGTATTAGGTCTAGGGTTTGCTTTTATTACTGTCAAATTTGTTCAAATGTCGGTCCATGTCACCATTCAGTTGATTGTACCATCATTCAGAGGGTTTTCATCATCATGTCAAGTTCCACTAGGTCATTTTACACCTTGTTCATGCTTCAGTTGTGCCTAGTTAAGGTTCATTTCCCTCTCCTAGGGTTTTGGAGGTAATTTCTCTTGGATGGTCAAATCGTCAGCAAAAATTGTATCCTGATGTTCTTATACCTTCCCCTATCCTTAATGTACCTTATTAAACACTTCCCATCACTTAAATCCCCCAAATTACTCATTTTCACACAAACCCTAGTTTCTTGCTACAACTTGGCAATTTTCTAGGCTAGGCCTATGTTTTTCCCTTTTGGACCCCTTCCCCTCACTCAATCTCCGAATTTACACTTTCCCCCCTTTTCTAACATCCCTCCCTACTTCCCAAAATTTTCTCAATAATTTAGAAGCCCCTTATCCCCTTCATTTCGCTTGATTTCGACAAATCCCTTGTTCCACACATCAGGATAGGTTTTACTAAAATGATGTTTCTGAGAAATAAAAGATGAATTTTGGAAACATGAGAGAGGTTTTTGTCAAAAATATGCCAGGGAAAAAAAACCTCCTTCACGTTTTACAAAGGTATCATGGTTTTATAGAAATGTCAAAAATACAGTTGCCTCCAGAGAATTTATGCACCTCTGAAGTGACCTTGGGAAAATCAATATTTCTCCTAGTTTGGTTGGCCAAATGACTTGCTTGATGAGTCAAATGATAACTAGACACAAAACTATTTCCAATGAGCTATCATGAGCTCAATTTTGAGTTGAGGAAGACCTTCAAAAGTTGACTGCAACAGCACTCTGCCTCGAGGCAGCCTCATTTTGCACATTTTGACCAGTCTTTGGAGATTTAATTTTTGACAGGGCAAATGAGCTCCAAATTGAAAAATTCGAGTTGGGTTGGAAAGTAGACTCAATAATATTTCCAATGAGCTATCCTACGCCCAATTTGGAGACCGGGAAGGCCTCCAAAATTAGCTTCAAATTGGAGCGACGCATAGAGAAATCAGGCGCGGCGCATTGGGGATTTTTGCTCATTTTGGACTCAGTAACTTTGTTTTTCGCCTAGTTTTTGAATTTTTGAATTTCTTGTTTCCAAATGTTAAACTCATGATGTAATTTTATGGATCTTGATGTAATTTTGTTAAATTTTTACTCATGGAGGTAGATTCATCCATCAAAAGGTGAATTGCAACTGAATGAATCAGTTTCCTATCTTATAGAGGCAAGCTGTTCCACTGCCTATTTTCCAGTTCTCAGTTTAGATCTTGTTGAAACAGCTCCTAAACTTGTGAGCTCGACCCCTAGAGGCTGGGGATGAGTTAGTGTTGTCTATATCTTGTAGTTTTTCAGTCATTTGCATGGTTGGACACTTGGGATTGCTTAGAGCATCATTGTACATTTCATCTCTGTAGTTTGGCAAAGGAAATAGACCAGGGTTTGCAGTACTCCTTGGGATTCATGTGGCTCTTTGTTTTGATGATGTGTTTCTCTATTTTAATTTAATTTTACTGGTGTTTTATGTGTATCATCTTCCCTCTTATTTCTTCTTAAGTTTAAACAAACAAGGATAAAGGTGAAATGCATTATATTTGCAGTGCTCTACCTTGAGTTTTGTTTAAATTTTCTATGTTTTCAACTGTTTGAAGAGGATTCTTGAAAGTTCTTTCTCTATTCAACTCCTCCCCGATCTGAGCTATCCATTTCATTCAAATTTGAAGCGTCAAAACAGTTTCCTACCTTGCCCCATTCAGATCTCTGCAAAAACTAGGCCTCATTCTCCAGACCCAAAATCTGCCCTTCCCTTTGATCCAACAAACACCCTCAAAATCAAATCAAACTCTTTTACATATATACCTAGCCTAAAATCAGCCTTTATTCAAGTCATCTCAAGCCTCACTGATCATTTTTACTGAGATTGACCAGGAGAGAGCCCTCTTCCGATCTGGTAGGGATAGCTACTAGATTAAGCGTGGTTTGATGTTACCCTAGATTCTGCCTTCTTCAACCTGAGGTAGATTTAGGCTATAACACTTAGTTTAACTACGACACTACTAACTGGGAATCAAGGTAGATATGCATATGGCATATGCCTTGATTGAGGGCATCGCACATAAGTCCGATGACGACGTCATATTATGCCTGATTCTTTATCCCTGAACTAATGCATACACCATTAGTGTAGACTAGTGATTGGTCAGGATGATAGATGACCCAGGTGACTGCTGCTAAACTTTGAGACCATCGTGATGCTCCACCGGCAAATCCGAGATAATGGTCGGGTTGGTAATCCATTGTGACACAAGAGTGTATTTTGTGACAAGTCTTTTGGTCAAAAATTTAAATTTTTTGGGTCTGTGTACGTTGACTCTAGGGGTGGGCCTTGTTGGCCCTTATGGGTAAATTTTTTTGAGGTACAGGCCATCGACGGGGTTGCTGAGGCATGTTTTTTCTGGCTCAGTCAAGATATATGCCCCCTTGAGGAGGAAATGTTTTATGATGTAGGGTCCTTTCCACAAAGTTTCAAGGTCTTGGTAAGAAAATTAAGTTTCTATGATATGGTCCCTTCGAGATAATGGAAAAGGTGGGTGATAATTCCTATCAACTTATTTTACCACCATATATGCATATTTACTTAGTTGTGAATGTAGAGAATCTAAAAACTCTATGAGCCTCCCATGTTAGATCACGAAGAGGAACAAGTCCTAAATTATGTGGAGGATTTGTCATCAGATTCTCAAGAAGAGTTGACAGAAGATACAATTTTGTACAAGATGTCTAGAACTTCAAGGTAGGGGCAACATGACCTTTGGAAATTTGGGTTGAAAGGAAAACTTCCAGGAAAATCAAAATGGTACACCAAAGAGAATGTGGAGGAACAATTTCCGCACCTCATTTCGTAGAATATTTTTGGGACCAAAATCCTCCTAAAATGGGGAGCTATGATTCAGACTAGATCATTAATTTTTTTTTTAATCCATCTCGATGCTTTTAGAGTGGAAAAACTAGAGGAATCATCTTAGACGACTGTTTTTACCAACAAGGAAAATTTTAGGGGCTAATATTCATAGGTGGGCTAGTTTTCCATGTTTTTTTAAAAAAAAATATTCGCAAATTTCCATTGTTTTGTAAAAACGATTCACCCAAATTTTATAGTATAAATCTATTTTACCTTAATATTTGCCAAAATTTTATATAAACTAATATAAAATCATTATAAATGTAAATATTTTTATAAAAATATCACCAAATGTTTCACAATTTACATATTACGGACTAGTAAGATTCAACAAGGTTTCTAAATTTTAATATAAACTTCCACCCTTAAAATTTCCCTGTTTACCAATGGGACACAGTTTGAAAAAACAAAGCCTAAAACCTTTTGGGAGCATTCCAGGCATCAAATGATGTTTTTTTTTGGCGGGAGGGGGGGAGGATTTTTCGCTTTATTGAAATTCCTTTTCATGTTATTCTACACACAAGTACCTTTCCAAAGATGCAAGAATCACATCAATTGGAGTGTGTATGTGAAATTTATGCCACTCAGAAGTTGACCTTCCTATTTTCACAACCATAATTTGAGAGGAGGGCACATCAACCCCCATTAATCATGAAAAATGGGTTAGCCATGTGATTTTGATGTAGAATACTCTAGAAGAGTCTATATAATAAATTTGGCTAAGAGTTTAGGTAGCCAAACCTAACCACTAGTAGGCTATCAAGTTGTGTTATAACTGAGCCACTAGGAGGAAAAGAGGTTCCATTTCTTTCAAGTGCATTTTTTCCATAGTTGAGAAAAAATGGCCAAGAGTGATAGGAGATAGAGAACACAGATATGATTTGTGCACCGTAGTAGCCTACGGGCCACATGCCATACTTTTCTATACTCACGGTCATATTTCCCTACAGAGAAAGAGAGTAGAGCGACCTCACCTTATAGTTGGGTTTGTCTCTCGAAAGGGTTTCTTAGAGGATATCTTGTGTCAAATGTGTGAGTGTGTGTGTGCTTATTTAGCTATTCTCTATTTTTTGCATACTTTTCATTTGCATACATGCACTATTAATAGTAAATCCATAGGTAAAAAAATCTAATAAAACTACAATAGTGTATAATTTCATATTTTAAATATAATACTATCAAATCTATTGTGATGAACTCTGTCTATACACACACACACACACACACACACACACACACACACAATTAATTGACATCATAGATTAATTTTAATCATATTACTATACCAACGTTATACATATAATGTCTCTACACACAAAAAATAAAGCCATGTCAAAGTTTTCACTCAACCAATTACAATAGTATATCCATTTCTATGTCCACTCTATTTACTTGATGGCTTATCCTCCAATCACTCAAATTAATCTAAATTACATATATGTAATAAAATTTAACTCAAAAATATATTATAATATGCAGTACCCTACTAAAATATGAGAATATTCCCAAAATAAAAAAAGAATCAGGGAAATATAACAAGGTTTAAAAGTTCCATTTTAGAATGTGGTCTTGCACTTGACGAGTGGAATAATTGTTAAGGACTAGTTGCTAATAGGATTTTGACAATGTAATCATATATTGGAAGATGAAGATAAATTTTAGAATAAACTTAGTGTCGATACACCCGACAGTATTATCTCTTTAGTCTTGGATTAATTGCTATCTCTTTGAGGTCATGCACATAGTCAATGATAGTATATTCAATAAAAGAGGCATAATATGTGGCAAATGAAAAAGTAACAAAGGAGACTGTGTGGCTCAAGAAAATACTTTAATATTTACAAGAGAAATAGATGAATTATACTCCTCTTCTAGTTGCATGAGGTATTCACTCAGTGAATATATCATGTTCTAGTTGCACATGGCCTTCACTTTGTGAATCTATGACATATCACCTTCTTTGAATTGATATTAAATAATACCCTTGATTTCTCTAGATATTGATAAATAACCCCAAAAATCGTTTCTTTTAAAGCCTCTCCAAACACATATTTCCAATTAAAAACCCTTATTTTTATTAGATACCCATTTTTATACTTTGAATACCTATAAAGCCCCTAGTACCTTGCACCTTCCCCCAATATTACAATTTATCTAATTTATTTTTTACAATTTTAAAATACCATTTATGAATGAACGTGATGAAATATTGTTCAACGAGCTGAAGCGCCCATTTTTTGTTAACAATACTTGTGTAATCAAATTGGCCACGAATCCTAGATTCCATGATCAAACCAAACATATCAACATAAAGTACCCATGTATTCAATATCATGTAGACAACAAGAGTATCCATTTAAGACATTGTTCCTCAAGTGAGAAAAATATGGAAATATTCACAAAATCACTAGGAAGAGAGAAGTTCGAAAAGTTTATAATTATGTTTTTACTCACAATACCTCTTCAGTTTAAGTGGGGAATATTAGACATATAATCCTTCAAGATTAGTATTTCATTATTACTTGGAGTTGGGTGAAATGAATCGTCTTAAGGTAGAAAAATTGTCCCTCATGGAATATAAATTGAATAGCCACTTCCTTGTATATATGCACCTTTGAGTTAATGAAATAAACACTAAATGGAGTTACTTCTTAACTTGACATGCCCTTTTTAGGGTCATGCCACATGCATTTGTCTAAAATGTGAAGACGGCACTACAATTACCTATTTAATAAAAATATATTTTTATTGTTAGATATGATTGTTTGTATTTATCCTTTTATTGATTTAGAATCTTTCTTTTTTTACATAATAGTAGAACTATATTAGATCTATTATCCATTCATTTTTAGGTACAATCTCCTAGTTAATAAAATTAGAATAAAAATTCACTTTGTATACAGAAATACGAAAAAGAAAATACAAGTTTGCACTTTCATTTAGAATTGTTGTATTTTAAAATAATCCTTAAACCATAGTAATAATTGTGAAGCCGAAAGTTAAACAGGTTCCCTATTCCAAATACAGTGAGGTCTAAGTGGTAATTTTCACTAGGAGTTGTAACCTTTCCCCTTTGTTGGGCTAGTTCAAAGGCATCCATTTACTTCCACATATTTATCATTATTTATACAACTTTTATTACAATTTCTTCCTCATTTATTTTGTTCTCTTTATCTATCACTCATGGGAAATTATCCTCTTCCTATCATGCTTTCTTCTTCAACATGTCAACTCTCAACAATACATTTTTTCTCATGCATGTTGCCTCACTTAATGTTCTATCTACACCAACTTCTCTTACACAACAATAAAAATGCTAAATCTTTCCACATTTTTGGAAATCATGTTGAAAATCCTCCCACCTTCTTCATAGGTAGTTTTACCAATACAATTTTCTTTGTTGAAATTATCTTCCACTTCAAAGTCTTAGTGATAGAATCAACTTATTCTATTGGCATTGTACCAATAGGCCTACGATCAAAGTCACACAGTGAAGAAATCACGTCAACACTAGTTGAAAACCGACCTATAAAAACATGATAAATTAGAGTCTATTTTCTATTAAGTTTTAAAATTTACAATATATGTCTTTGTCACGAAAGAAACCATGGGCACTCTCTTGGTGTAAACCCAATAACTTAAAAATGACTTTAAAAGAAACTAACTCAATCCCTTAACTTAAAAATGACTTTAAAAGAAACTAACCCAATCCCTTTAGCTTTGACACTAAGTATATGAAAGTTATTTACTAATTTATTTAATTTGTAAATTAAATTATAGTAAATTATACTTTTATTAAATATTTATACAAATAGAAAAATAATATATATCTAAATATAAGAGGAAGAATTGCACTTGTTCCCCATGACATTATATATTAATTCTGATCATATCATCATACTAACATTATAGTGTCAGTACACACAAAAAGAAAGCCATGTCAAAAGTAATCATGTAGTGATTGTTTAAACACCTATAATTTTGTGCCATGCAATTTCTTTCAAAGTTTGCCCTAACCCAATTATAATAGTATATCCTTTTCTCTGTCCATGCCACTTAATGGTTTATCTTCCACTCAAATATATTATATTATATATATATATGCAATACTATTTAACTTAAAAGAACATTGTTATCATATTATATATGTAGGACAGTTTTAAAATCCGATAATACTCCAGAATAAAAAAAAAAATCTGATAATACTTGGGACTTGAAACTAAAAACACAAACTTCATGCACATAATGAACCCATTTTTATAATGGAGAAAGGTTAACTTTTATAACATTTAAAATTTAATTTCTCTTTAGATTTCGGTGATGCTATAATGCTAAATTTTATTATATTGTACATTGCATACAATGTGAAAAACATACATAGACTTGTGCTATGCCTTCCATACAAAAGGAAAATAATTTCTCAACATATATCATTAATAATTTCACTCAATCCCTTATTAAAGTGATTTGATTAAAGATATTATTCCCATTGCTCTTATGTGGTCCTTAGATTTATATTTTAATATTGCAAAGCTTAGGGTGGTGAAGTTAGGAAGTGGGGACAAGTTAGAAGTTTCTCTCACAATTTTAGTGCTCAATTTCTCACAGAAGTGGCCTCTTAAAGTCCAGCAACCCATGGTTTTGACATATGGCAGCCAGACAAATCACCAATCTGTACCAAATGAGAAGAAACTCAGATTGGGTGGTTTCTTTTATATTGTATAACGAATTCTGTTGAGAGAGAGCTTACAGTTTTTGCATTAAAAAATGTCTTGAGGGGGGTCCAAGTTCCCGCTCTTAAAAGGATAGAGACTCTACAGAATGAGAATCAGTGGATGGGCAGGCGTGAGAATAGAAGAACAAGTCACTCAGGCTGTATGCATGTCTACAATTATGCTCATTCTCGCTTTTGATAGGAGATGCCTGGTTTCTACTGTACAGATTGTTCTCTGGATTTTATCTTGTAGTGCTTTTATTCAATGAGCATCAATATCACATCATTGAAGTTATGCTCAGGCATGGCCAGGTTATGTATGATCTGGTCAGGCCTGTATATATCACAAATTCCCACTAAAAGACTCTGCAACGACGAATATATCGTCACAATCAGCAGTTTAATCCAAACGATTTTGTGGATCTTGTTTGGTGCCACGTAGAGTGCAGGTTTATATAAGAAGAGGTGGCCTTCAATTATTTCTGCAACGACAGCAGGGTAGCAGAGGGTTAGCAACCATGAGGGAGAGGGAAACTAAGGTCTGTATCTTCATTTTCTGTATTTTCACATCATGGGCTCTGGTCGATTTTGGGGTTCCTGCAGTTTTTTCAGCACAAGAGACTCAGATACAAATACTTCTGAGGATGAAAGAGGCTCTGGAGGATCCCACAAATGCACTCAGGGATTGGGATGGGTCTGAGGATTCTCCATGTAGATGGAGAGGGATTGATTGTAACGATGAAGGTGCTGTGACTCGCATACAACTCCATGGACGTTCTCTGAGTGGTCGTATTCTGCCTGATATCTGCAATCTCGAGAGCCTGATAATCTTTGAGCTAGATCGAAATTCCCTTTATGGGAATTTCCCTCCAGAATTTTCGAATTGCAGTCGGTTGGAACAATTGAATCTGAGCTACAATTTACTGAACGGGTCATTGCCTGACCTTTCAAAATTGAAGACTCTGAAATATCTGGACCTGTCTAACAATCAATTCTCGGGAGAGTTCCCTGTTTCGGTGGGGAATTTGACAAATCTTGAATCGCTCAGCCTGGGTTTTAATGTGTTCAATCGGCGAACGATTCCAGAGGAGCTCATGCGACTGACCAGACTCAATTGGCTGTATCTAGCGAGCTGCAACTTTATTGGGTCCATTCCAGCATCTCTGAGCAATCTTTCGGAGTTGGGAAACCTGGAGCTCTCGATGAATGACTTGACTGGAAGAATTCCCAAAGAGCTCGGGAGCCTCAAGAAGCTGTATCAACTGGAGCTTTACCGCAATTTATTATCGGGAGAGATTCCTCCAGAGCTCGGAAATTTGACATCCTTGAGAGATTTTGACGCTTCCGAAAATTCTCTGTGTGGGAGAATTCCAGCAGACTTTGGGAAGCTGGAAAGATTACATTTCATACAATTATTTCAAAATCATCTGTCAGGGGAGATACCAGAAGGATTTGGTGAGTTAAAGAATTTAATTGGTATTTCTATGTACCAAAATTATCTCACAGGTCCCCTGCCTCCAAAGCTGGGATCTATGTCTGAATTAAACATGATTGATGTCTCACAGAACATGCTCAGCGGCCCGCTTCCCCCAGATTTGTGCAGTGGAGGCAAGCTTCAGTATATTCTTGTTCTTGATAACGAATTTACAGGCCAAATCCCTGAATCATATGGGAACTGTAAGAGTATGCTGCGTTTTCGAGTGAATAAGAATAAACTGAAAGGGACAATTCCCAGGGGAATTTGGGAGTTCCCACATGTTTCGATCCTGGATCTCAGCTTCAACTCTTTTGAAGGGGAGATCGCTCCTGCAATTGGGAATGCCAGGAATTTGTCTGAGCTATATCTGCAGAGAAATGGGTTCTCTGGAAACTTGCCAGCAGAAATTGGGGAAGCTTCGCAGTTGATAAAAATTGATGTTAGCGGTAATAAGTTAACTGGAGCTGTACCTTCTGAGGTTGGGAAATTGAGCTTGTTGAATAGTCTGTCGTTGCAGGAAAATAATCTTTCAGGACCTATACCAGCTCAGATTGGACACTGTAAGTTTCTGTCTTCCATTAATCTTGCATATAATGAGCTCACAGGACCCATTCCTGGCAGCCTTGGTTTTATGGAAGTCCTTAATTCTCTGAATCTTTCAAACAACATGCTTTCTGGGGAAATACCCAACAGCTTGGCTGCTCTGAAGCTCAGTTCTGTTGATTTCTCTAGGAATTCTTTAACAGGGCCAGTGCCAATTGAGCTCATTGGCCAGACCAACAACAGAAGCTTTTCTGGAAACCCTGGCCTCTGTGGCCAAAGCCTGGAATCTTTGCAGCCCTGTGATTTACATTCTGCAAGTGATGTTTATCAAGGGAGATGGATAACTGGGTGGATTGTTAGTGGGACTGTATTTACATTCTTGATCCTCGGCATGGTGATCAGAGGATGCAGGTTGCATCGCAGAGATTCCAATAAGGTCAACAGCAGAACTTTTTGGGAGATGAAATCCTTCCACAAGCTCAACTTCGATGAGCATGAAGTTCTGGAATCCATGGACGAGGAGCACATTATTGGTCATGGTGGCTCTGGCACAGTGTACCGAATCCAGCTAAGTAATGGTGAGTCTGTTGCTGTGAAAAAGCTCCGGACCTGCAAAAATGGACACCATGGTGGACAGGGCCTGATAAACCGAGAATTGAAGGCAGAAGTTGAGACCCTGGGAACGATCCGGCACAGGAATATTGTCAAACTCTACTGCCATTTCTCAAATGGGGATTCAAATATGTTGGTGTACGAGTACATGCCCAACGGGAATTTGTGGGAATCCCTGCACGGAGGCAACAGGGGAGCGAGTCTGGATTGGCCCACTCGTTACAAAATAGCTCTGGGTGTGGCCAACGGACTGGCTTATCTCCATCACGATTGCCAACCAGGTATCATTCACAGAGATGTCAAGTCCACAAATATCTTGCTGGATGCAGACTTTCAGGCTCGTGTTGCAGATTTTGGTTTTGCTAAGATTCTTCAAGCCTGCCCCAGAGGTGATTATTCAGTTGGTATTACAGGGACCCATGGCTATATCGCTCCAGGTTTGTTTCTATCTTCTTGTTTCTGGTTAAAATATTTTTCTTGTATCCAGTTATATAGTAAACTATTTTTGGTCTGTTGTTGGGACAAGTGGAAAAGTAGGGTTTTGTTTTTTTTACATCTACTCATTATTGTTACAATGCATTGACTTTTTTATTATTTGTTTTGTTGGTAAACCTGCTAATTATCATATAAATGTATTGACTTCTGTAAATTTTCTTCATGTGTTGAGTGATTTTGATAAAGTAATGTTTTCTTTTTTCTTTTATCTGTTAGTGATTTTGATAAAGTAATGTTTTTGGATAAATTTTTCAATTTTTTTAGTTGGAAGATAAATTTTATAGTAAATTATTGTTATAAAACAATTAGGGTAAGGTAAATGATTGGAAAATAAATTTTATAGTAAATTATTTTTATAAAACAATTAGGGTAAGGTAAATGTATGGATTTTTTATTAATATATTTTTGGATTTGCATTTCATGTTATTGTTACATAACTCATGAGAGTAAATGTATTGATTTTATTTTTTTTTAATGTAAGTTTTGTTTTGCATTTCATATTTTCTAACAGGGTTAAATGCATTTTTTTTTTTTTTATATTTACAATAAGTTTGGTTTTTCATTTGATATTCTCTGAAGAATGATTTTGATGAGAAATGTTTTAATCTGAATATATCAATATTTGTTTTTTTAAGATAGAGTTTTTTATAATAATATAATTATAAAATAATTAATTTGAAATATTTATGAGAAAATAATCAATTTTAAATATTTATAAAATGTTAATAGTTATGTGAATACTTTGTTATATATTGATATTTTTGTTTGGAGGTAATTTAATTAGTAATTATTGTTTTATTAAATGTTATTTAAATTATGAAATTTGAGATTAAATACTTTTATTAATGGGAATCACATAATATTAATCTAATTATCAATTTTTCATGTTATTAAAAATGTATGTTAATACATTTTATTTTATGCCACACAAAAGTATCAATTGTATCAATTACTCTTATTAACATAAATATTGATTTTTTATTTAATTTTTTAATAAACATAGGAAAAGTAAATATAATAAAACCTCGTTAAAACCTAAAAATTTAAAAATATTTATGAAAGAATTGAAAAAATCATTACATCAATTCTTGATTATATTTTTTAAAATTATAAAAATATAAATTACAATATATATATTTATAACTTTCTAGTTTTTCAATGTTATTGTGAAGGAAAATTCTAGATTATATATTTTTTTGAATTATAAAAATAAAAATTACAATATATATTTATAATTTTCTATTTTTCAATGTTATTTGTAAGGAAAATAAGAAAGGGAATTTATCATAAAGTTTACAAATTTGGATAATTTTACTTGTCTCTAATATGCAAATTATAAAATGTTTGATAATAGCTTTGCAAAATATTCAAATTTATAGTTAAATTTTTTTTATAATTTTGATGATTTTAAAAATAAAATAATTTTATAGCTATAAAACTTAATAGAATCATTTTTAATGATTTTTAAAGTTAAATAATTTTATACTATAAAACTAGAACAAATAAATAATAATGAATATTTTACCTTGATTATCACTTTTCCAAAAAAACTCAATACTTCATCATACACTTTTCTATTTTCAATTTCTACCATTTCTATCATATTAATTTGTTCGAAAATTCTACCAAATCATAACAATATAATTAATCATAAAAAACATTTATCTATTTTTACCATGGTGTACTCTTCAATTTTCTGATACCATGAATTTTCTTTTACTGCTTCATATTGAATCTGATCACATTGAGTATGATCAGAATGATTAATATAAATGCATTTGCAGAGTACGCTTATTCATCCAAGGTGACTGAGAAGAGCGATATCTACAGCTTTGGGGTGGTGTTGCTAGAGCTCATTACAGGCAGGCGCCCAGTGGAGGCAGAATTCGGAGAGAACAAGGAAATTGTATACTGGATTTCACGTAAGATTTGGACAAGAGAAGGCACATTTGAGGTTCTTGATTACAGAATATATGAATCCTACAAGAACGAGATGATTCAAGCCCTCAAGATCGCTGTTCGCTGCACCAGCAAACTGCCAAACGTGAGGCCATCCATGAGGGAAGTTGTCCAGATGCTCTTGGAGGCCAAGCCCCGCAATATTGTGAAGCCAGTGCAGGGAAAAAATAATAATGATGACAAGCCAATTTACACTAAAGAATCAGCCATGGTTGACATTCCTGCTGCTGAATGCAAGCCAAAATCTGATTCCAAACCTCAATGTAAAGCATAATTAACGAATCTGAATTCACCCAACTGCGAGTTCTGTCAAAATTTTATGTTCTGTGCAGGATAAACCAAAAAAGGAATAAAGCAAATCCTGTTGTACATAGCGGAGTACGGAGTCTGGACTGTGAAGTCCCTCTATGTCTGTAGGTTAGCTTAGGTTTTGTTTTAGGGTTTTCTAGGGCTTATGCCAATTATGAGGAGGAACTAGGTTTTCCTCGCTTGCTTTATCTATATTATGTAATAGTTTAGAGTGGCAATAACCATTGTAGTTTTTGCTTCCATCATGACCAGTATGGAAACATTATCGAAATGTAATATGCGCATATATTGCCGAGGAGTGACCAGTGCAATTATTCAAAGTTTCATGGATGCTTATTCGAACCTCCACTAAGCTTAAAATACATTAAACTGAGAAAAAATATAACATTATTCAAAGCAAAGATTCTTCTGAGAAGAGGGGGCATTGAGCACAATGCGCTGAGTAGATCATATTCTAATGTTTTATACTAGCAGCACAATTGCCATGAATTGGTTATGCAGCATTAAAAGTGACAATTGGAAACGACAGAAATAGTAAGAATCGCATTTTGAAGGTTTCATGAGTGCAACATGAAACGCACCAAGGTATAGATGTATGAATCTCATTTATGCATAGTTAATTTGCTCAATTTTTTAATTTTCCACTAACAGCCATAACTTCTGTGCGGTCATTTCTGCAATGATTGCAGTGAATATAGATCGGAGGTTTATAATATTTATGTAGTGAGTGCAGTAATAAGTGATTGAAGGTCATTCTAGTATTAAAGCTTTAATGGAGGGGATATGTACACTTGCGGAAATGCATTGTTTTATAGAATGATTTGACTTTTCATTAAGCAATAATTTTAATTATTTAATATCAAACTTAATATAAAATATTATATTAAAAAGTAGATAGTGAAATTTTTATCTTAAAGGGTAATTTTAACTTTTTTATATTAATATTTAATATATCAAAATCAACATAATATTATATCAATATAATGTATAGGCTATATATTAGTATAGGGTGTTTTCAAAAAGTTGATGGAAGAAAAACTCTCTATGGGTTAGCAAGAACATGATTACACATGAATGTCTCATTTTCTTACGATCTAGCATACACACTCTTAAGTGTCCAAGTTTGACATTCTCCAAATTGTCATTAAAGATGTCATGTAGGTGCCTAGTAGGAAAGAAAAATTAATGTGTGTGTATTCCTAGAGCATGTGTATCTTCGTATTAGGTATTAGTTTAACAATACTATCTATTCTATTTCCCCAAGCCTCTCTCTCTCCCTCTCTCCCCCATTTTCAGTTGTCTTTATGTGCCCCATCCCCTCGTCTTCCCTCGTCCCCCCACATCTACCCCATTTGTCTCTCTCCACCTCTCTCTCACTTGCAAGCAAAATGTCATGATGCTTGGAATGCAAAGTGTCTTGGTGTTCAATGTATATGAGTATACAACAACCTAGAAGTGGTATCATCTCTGGCATCCGCCCTAACTCTCTAAAACGACTCTCTCTCTCTCTCTCTACACCCTTCTCTCACTCACTCCCTATCCCCCATATTTCTCTCACTTTTCATCTACCCCTCTCTACTTCAATTCATCTCTCTCTCTCTCTCTCTCTCTCTCTCTCTCTCTCTCTCTCTCTCTCTCTCTTCACCTTACTCCCTCTCTCCTTAACTTTCATTATACCTCCCTCCTCCTTTCAATCCCTCCTTCACAACAACCAATCTCCGACTATGTTTCTCTCTCTCTCTCTCTCTCTCTCTCTCCTTTCTTCACATTCCTCCATCTCTTCTTATCTTTCATTATCCCTCCCTCCTTCTTTCAATCCCTCCTTCACAACAACCACTCTTTGGCTATTTCTCTCTCTCTCTCTCTCTCTCTCGCTCGCTCGCTTCCCCCCTCACTTACTCTCTCTCTTCCTCTCTTTCTACTTCTCTCTCTCTTCCTCCATCCCATGCCTCTCTCCTCTTCCCCTCTCACTCTCGACATGTCTTGTATTCTCTACCTATCATCTCTTTATATATATATCTCTCAGTTGTCTCTACCCTTCTATCCCCTCAATCCCTATCAACCCTTGCTCTCTTTCTCCATTTTCTGATCTCTTTCCATCCCCTCAATCCCTATCAACCCTTGCTCTCTTTCTCCATCTTCTGATCTCTTTCCCTCCCTTCCTCTGTCTCTCTTCCCCCTCCTCTCTCCCACTCTCTTTAAACCTTCTTACCTCTCCCTTGATTTCTTTCTTTGTCTGACCCTCCACTTCGACTCTCTCATGCTATCTCTCCTGCTTTATTACTCTCTCACCCTCGCTCCCTCTCTCCCCCCATCTCTTGCTCCCCATATATCTCCCATAATTGTTTCTCTTCACACTCTTCTTATCTCTCCCTAACTGTACCCTTCTCCCCCTCTTTCCCTATTTACCTCCCTCTGTTACTCCCTCTCTCTACCCCCTCAATATCTCTCCATATTAGTTCCCACCTCTCACTCACTCACCCCCCCTCCCTTTTTCTCTCTACCCAATCAATCTATCTCACTCTTACTTTTTCCCTCTCACTCAGTCACTCCCCCTCTAACTCTTCATCACTCCGCTCTCTCTCCCCCCACCCCTTCCTACCTACCTTGTTCTTTCTTTCTCACTCACTCTCCCCCACTCCTTTCTCTGTGTGTGTGTGTTCCCATCTACCCTTCTCTCCTTCACTCTATCTCTCTATCTTCCCCGCCTCTCACCCCCTCCCTCTCTCTTCACCGTCCTCCCTCTCCCTTCATTTCTATCCCTCCTTCACAAAAATCCTCTTCTATATTTATCTTTATCTTTTCAACACGTTTTCTCTATTTATATATCTTCATCCATCACTCTCCCTCCTCGCTCTCTCTCCCTCGATCTGCATCTCACTCTCTTCATGTAATTCACTCACTTTCTCTCTCCCTCGATGTGGATCTCACTCTATTCATGTAATTCACTCACTTTCTCTCTCACTCTCTTCATGTAATTCACTCACTTTCTCTCTCCCTCGATCTGCATCTAACTCTATTCATGTAATTCACTCACTTTCTCTCTCCCTCTCCCCTTCCTTTTCTCAATCTTTTCCAATTCCCACCCTCTCTCTCTCTCTCTCTCGCTCCATCTCTCTCTCACATGTTTCTTCCTCCCAATTCCCACCTTAAAAGAAAAAAGAATGCATCTATTAAAAAAGAGGGAGAAAAATTTGTTTGTAAAAACTGTTCAAAATAAGGCCATGATGAAACTCATTGTTGGAAATTACATCCTGAAATGAGGCCAAAGAAACCTAATAACAAAGGGAAACATAAAACTGCAGCCACAACTCAACATGATTTAGGAGATGATTCAGGTGATGAATCTAAGATTACAACCATGGTATTGAAGAACATGAAGGGAAAAGAAATTGAAAGTGAACCCAGTACCAGTACATCAAACTATCACATACATGCTCCAAATGAAGAAGAAAGAATAGAACTATTTAATGTGAGAGTCATATACAAACATACCAAGATTGACACATTGTTTGACAGTGGGTCACAAGAAAACTTAATCTCTGAAGACTTGGTCAAGAAACTTAACCTTGAGACCATACCACGTTCAAAACCATATCCATTAGGTTGCATTTTTAAGGATGCAAATTTATAGGTTTCAAAGAAGTGAATATTGCAGTTTGCAATTACTGCAAATTTTGTTGACAAAATTGAATTAGATGTGGTTTCGTTTGACATAATAGGTATTGTGCTGGGGAGTCCTTACTTTGATCACAAGAAATATATCTTCCATCGCCATGATAACAAGTATAATTTATTCAAATATTGCAAGGAGTACTTTGTTAGAGCACATCACAAGAAGAAAAATAGTTCTATGGTAAATGCTAGACAGGTAAAGAGGCTGGTAAATTCGAATAAGAAATTTTTTCTTCTAATGATTAAGCCTAAAGCTGATGTTAATCATGAATCATTTGAGGGATGTGATCCTAAATTGAAATCATATTTACATGATGTAGTTAATGCACATCATGAGATGTTTCAGGAGCCAACAGGATTGCCTCCAAAAAGAGAAATTCAACATGAGATTCAGTCGCAGCAAAATTTTCCTCTTCCAAACATTGGTATGTATCGCATGTCGATAATGAAGAATGTTGAAATAAAGAGGAAAATAAAAGATAGGTTGGAAAAATAAATCATAAGGCCAAGCACCTCGCCATGCGGTTCACCCATAGTCTTGATACTAAAGAAAGATGGGACTTGGCGAATGTTTGTAGATTTTAGAGATTTGAACAAGATTACAGTAAAGAATCATTACCCACTCCCAAGGATAGATGATTTTCTTGATGATCTAAAAGAATCAAAGTTTTTCATTAAGTTAGATTTACGAAGTGGATATCATCAAGTAATAATTGCATAAAGTGATATATGGAAAACTGCATTCAAAACAAAACAAGGACTCTTTGAGTGGTTAGTTATGCCATTTGGTTTGTGTAATGCACCAGAAAATTTCATGTGTGTTATGGATAGTGTTTTGCATCCATTCTTTGATGACTTTGTGATTGTGTACTTAGATGACATATTGATTTTCAGCAAAACAAGAGAAGAACATGTCTTGAATTTGAATAGAGTGCTTGATATTTTGAAGAAAGAGAAATTGTTTCTTAAGATGTCAAAGTGTGAGTTTGGAAAGACTTATTTGGTATATTTGGGACACATTGTAGGAGGAGGAGAGTTGAGAATTGATCCTTCTAAAGTGGAAGCCATTTTGAATTGGCCCACACCCAAACCAGTAACTGAGGTAAGAATTTTCTTAGGTGTAGCTCAGTATTTGAGAAATTTTATTGCTAACTTTTCTTCCATCACAGCTCCTATGCAAGCAGTGACAAGCGTGAAGAAAGGATTCCGATGGGGAGGAAAATAATAGCAAGCTTTCGAAACTTTAAAAGACAAGATTAGTTCAGCTCCAGTCCTTTCATTACTAGATTTGAGACAACTATTCGAGATTCAAACCGATCCTAGTGATTATGCCATGGGCACATTACTTTTGCAACATGGTAAGCCTATCACTTTTCATTCTGAAACATTTAATTGTGTTGTAACTAATTATCCTACATATGAAAAAGAACTATATGCATTGGTAAAAAGTGCAAGAAGTGGAGATGCTACTTGATGGGTAAAGAGACTATTGTGCATACCGATCACCAACCATTACAGTACTTGCAGTCACAAACGAAATTGCAGCAATCAAGAAATTTTAGGTGGGTGGGATTTATTCAATAGTTTCACTTGGTTATAAGGCACACGAAAGGTATTTTCAATAAAGCTGTTGATATTCTTTCAAGTCCAATCATTAGTGCACCTACTTTACTCAAAAATTATTCTATTGTACATGAGAGTTACATAGAACAATATGCACATGATGTTAATTTTCAAGATGTGTATGCTAGTTTGAGTGAAGGGAATCAAGTTGAAGAAAAATATTATCACATGAATAACAATTTGTTGTTTCATTTGGGTAAGCTGTGTATACCACAAGGAGAGTGGCTAAGTTTCATGAGAGAATCTCATTCATCTCTTACTGCTGAAAACTTTGGGGTAAGCAAAACAATGGCGCATCTATAGAGGTATTGCTATTGGCCTCGCATGATAGATAGTGTGTCGCATTTTATAAGAGGTTGTTCTATGTGTGCAACAAGTAAGTCTAGTAATAGGAAGCTTGGGTTCTACATGCCACTACTGGTACCATTAAGGCCATGGGAGAGTGTCTCCATGGAATTTGTTGGACGTCTACCTATGTCAAGAAAACAACATGATTATCTTTATGTAGTTGTGGATAGATTTAGTAAAATGTGTATACTTATGGCATGTAAGAAAACCATTACTGCTGAACAAACTACTGAAATTTATTTTCAACATGTTTGGGTTCATTTTGGATTCCCAACTTCTATTGTTAGTGACAGGGATTCCAGATTCATTGGAAATTTTTCGTCCTATCTATGGAGTATGATGGACACAAAGTTGAAAAAGAGTATTTCTTTTCATCCACAAAACGATGGACAAACGGAGGTGGTGAACAAAAACATTGTGCATATATTGAAAGGATACTATAGGAAACATCCTAAGTTGTCGGATGAACAATTGAATTACATTCAGCACGGTTAAAACCGAGCAAAGCACTCTTCAAATCAAACATCACCTTTTGAAGTATGCTTTGGGTATTTTCCAAAATCGCCATTAGACTTCATCTTTGGGAAGGATGTTACAATTTATGGCCATAGTGATATTGACAAGGCTAGAAATTTCATTGAGAAAATTTAGATTATACATCAACAAGTTCAAGAGAAGCTTGAGAAAATTCAAAGAAAATACAAAGAGAGGCATGACAAACATAGAGTTGATCACAAGTTTCAAGAGGGAGGTATGGTTTCACATTAGAAAAGAAATGATGCAAGGGGAAGGTAAAAAGCTCAAACCCATTCGCTATGGTCCATTCAAGATCATAAAGAAATTTGGTAATAATGCATTTCAACTTGACTTGCCTTCATATACGCAAATGTATTTGGTTGGTAATGTTGAAAAATTACATTTTCATGAGCCACCTTTGATCGATGATCAAGGAAGTGATGTTAAGCTACCTTCTATTGAATATTTCTCACCAGAATTTCTAGATGAGCTCAAAGAAGATACAACTCTTGATAGGAGGATAAGAGCATCCAAGAGGGGAAGTGTTGACTACCTTCGAGTTGGGCCCAAAGGCACTAAACCAAGTAGGAAAAAGTGGATGGAGGTTGGAAAGGTGAGGTAGTTGTACCCTCATCTACTGAACAGGTAATCAAGTCTTTTGGGGTCCAAAAGCTTCCCAATAGGGAGGAGTGATCAGGAGTTCACAATTTTTTCTCAAAATTAAAAGTTACAAGATTGGGTTGAAACTAGGATGGTTGCGTACATATCATTTTATTGATTCCTGTGCCACAAACGGTTCAAAAAACCAATGTCGTATGAGGGAGATATTGTGTTCTCATCGAAATCCCAAACAGGTAAAATTTGCGACAGGGTTGACTGGGATGCCCAGTCATCAAGGTGGATTGCACAGTCAGAAAAAGGAATATTTCGAGAAATATTCCATCTTCAGAGCCAAAAACAGGTTGACAAGTGTCATATTCTTATTGGTAAATGGTTGTATGTTTTGGTTTTGGGGCCAATTAGAGGGTGACATGTGGCCAGCCCTGAGGCCACCACATGTCCCATTAGTGGTGTATTAAAATTATTATGGAGGCCACAGGAGTCAAACATTAGACCTTTAGAAGAGCACGCACCTGCCACACTACATGAGCTATAAGTTAATCTTAACAACTATAGGCCTCAGGTTTATTATAAAGTTTATGCAATTCAAATTTTGTGGTTGGGGACCACCAGCGGTCCTGTTGGGCCAGAATTGTGAATTATAGATAAATCATGCTTCCCTAGACAGGTGCTAGTCTCGAAAAACTGGTGAAATACTATATTAGTATTTCTCCTAACTTAGGATAGATACATAGAGAGGACTGGAGGCTTACTTGTTCAGTCGCCTCCAAATGGCTCCTTTTTTCACTTCTGTTGCAGCTTCAAATTCAAGCATTTTTTGGGCTGAATGCTTCCTGCAAGAAGGAAAACTGAAATAGCAAAAGATGAAATAATATAGATATTTATTCAAGTTAGTTTGCTAAATCAGTAAAGCATAAACCATACACATCAACTAAGATCTTGCAATATGGAAAATCAAAGCCAATACAGATGCATATAGGGAAAAATAAGCAATATTCTTTATTGATGATAGAATGAGAGGTTACAACCAAATGAATAATTTTAAGTGACCCTTCCAGCAATGTTCCCAAGCCTCATCACAATATAAATCTCTCCAGTAGCAGCTAGACAAATCTAGCTCTCAATTGAAAATTATCCAGCATTTCTCTACTCAAATTCTTCCTCCTCAAGCACTTAGAACAATGCTCAATTTATATATGAACTGTAAGTTGTTTTACAATCAATGAATTTCCAATAATAGGAAATACATGTTTCCAGTCATGTAGATGTCAAATGGACACTTGGATCCGAAGCTTGACACATGTGAACTCCTCTAGAAGGCACTAGCCAAGTAGAGATTCCGGAACAATGAGAATTTCGCTCCCAATGTGACCAACACACCTGTGAATTTCGGGAAGTGCTTTGCAGAGCAGCCTTGCATGGGCTACCTGCATATGCAATGCACTTAGGCCCCTTAGAGCCTGCATTGGTGAGCTCTCATATGCTATATAATAATCTTCAAGCCTTAGAAACCTTTGCATGATGAAAGTCTTGCTTGCTTTGTTCTTTTTATTGTCTTAGGGCATGTAGCAATGGAAATTATAGGGAATGATAGACCCTTGATCATTGGTTCTAGATATGATGTCTAGTTAACTAGGTCATTAGGAAAGGTGCCCAAATTGACCTATAACAATTGCCCCCTAAAGCATGAGATCCAAATAATAAGAACATTTGATTGAGATGATTTACACTATGATGAGCCTGGAAACGAAGTGGAATGGTCACCTACATCAATCTTACAATACATTTCATCATGATATATCCTCTTTGATCATAATTGTTGACGGTAGGCATTCCCATGTTCAGCACGTAAAGAAATATAATAACATGTACATAATTTATAAAGTTGTCTTCATTGGAATGTTGCCCAGATGTAGACATGCCTACAGATATAAGCCCATGTTTGGATGAAAATTTGTATGTAAGGTCACCATACAGATGATGTGTACAACAATCTTGAAATCACAGCCTGGATGGATGAAACTAGATCCGGGGTCTTCTTATCTTGTTCACTCGATCATTCAGGTACAACTCTAGCCATGTGAATATATGATTTTTAGTCGAACATGGAAATCCATTGTTTGATTACCAGCCAATGATGTGAGCTTTTGAAAAACGCGAGAGAACCACCATTAATTTTAATGTCCCTCAAGGTACTGCAGTACATCTTGTAAGGCGTGAATAGATGATTTGATGTCGAACGCCAAACAAAATCTTTCGGTCAAAGGTCCGGAAGAGAGGATCTTGTCGATGCTGTAACAAGCCTCATGGTACTGGAATCTGATGTTTCTAAGTGAATTTCCTAGATATTGATTTGTCGCCGACAGGAAGTCACCTTATTGCAAAACTGGAGCTACTGATTTTAGAGACAAGGGTATGATTTGATATAGCAATTTTCAGGGATGGCGATCATGAGAATGAAATTTTATGATTATTGCAGAAGGATGAGTTTTTAATCACTGGATGACTTCTCTTGAACATATCGGCGACACTATGATGATTTGGCAGCATTGACCCAAAAACGAAGTGAAGGTATGATGAACCATAGGTGTGAATGAACTGTCAAGATGATTACCCAACCCAAACAATCACAGATATGGAGTGAAAGAAGTGTCATGTCCAAGAGCGACTTGCTACCAAAAAGAAATTTTTCTCACTTTTCCCAAATTTTCCCCAGTCATTTGTCGACCAGTACCTCTTTATTTTTTAACAAGCTTGAGGAGGATAACATTTGCTTGATCTATAATTCAACCCTTCGGGCGAATAAAGTATCGCTATTTAATAATCTAACAAGTCTAGCGATGAATGAAACTTGATTCTTGCCATGATTGACAAGCCCGTCGCTATTTTATGTTTTAATGAGATTAACGACAGTGATAGCTGGGTCCTTTTTCATATTTAATGAGCCTGAAAAAGAGGACGAAATAGAACTCCAAAAAGTACTTTTTCATAAATTTTTCACTCAGATCCGAAAAAGTGTAAAATAATATCTGAGAGAACCTCTTTGGTCATGTTTAACTAAGGTATTTCTTTTTCGTAAATAATCCATCTTAGTCTGGAAAATGGTTAAACTTATACTGAGTAGATATCAATTCATTTACTTTAACGAGCTCGAAAAGAAAAGTGCTCGGCAATATTTTCACATTATCGGAGTCTGAAAAAAGCTGAAAGAAGACTCTAGGGGTTCCTTTTTCACTGTTATCGAAGCTCAGAAAAGAGACAAAAATGCGCTTCAAATCCTTTTTCGTTTTTAACAAAGCTCGAAGAATAAGGAAAAAAGTATGATTTGTGGTCAAGTCATTCTTTGAATAAATCTACATGAATAATCTATTCATCAGTTGTATTTCCTGTTCACAACAACATCAAATGGATTAAAAATACCTATTTCATGATAAAAACATAATAAAACTATAGTCATAGCAATAAATTTAACTTGCAAACAATTAAATGACTATAAAAAGTAGTTTCACTATTCATTTTTACCATTGCATAGTTACCATTTGCATTTTGGAGCTTTGAACCTGATTTCCCCCCCAAACTTTAGTCGTCAATTGTGGTTGTTTCTGTGGATGAATTTTGTCGCCGTTTGATCTAGGTTAGTACCATGAACCTCCTCTTCCCTTTGGTATTCATTTAATTTCCATTATTTGTAATTTTTTAGGGTTTTAAGGCCCCTAGGGTAAATTATGCCCAAAATGAGGGCAACGCACCCCTGAATGTTGAAACCTGCATTGCATAGCAGGTACAGTGAAGTGTACTTGCATATGCAATGCACTGTCTCAACTCAAGGATTGTGTTGGGCATAGTTCAAGTTTTTGGTTTCATGTTGTGCCTAAAATTTGCCTAGTTTTTTGCAATGAATGGAATCTAATGGATCTTATGGTTGTATTTCAGGTTTCCATCGGATTATAATGACGATTGCATGGAGGGAAAGAGAACATGAAGAAAAAGACATGATTTCCTTGAATGATTCGGGTATTGTAAGAGCCTTAAGAGATTGTGGACTTCTTAAGTACATCAAATTATCAGGAATGAGGCAAAAAATAGAACTCTTGGAGTTCTTACTTCAAGCATGGGATCCGGCGATAGAGGCATTCCACATTAAAAATCAAGTGGTTCCCATAACAGTTGAATATGTGTATTTTCTCACAAGTTTGTCGAGGAGAGGTTTGCCCATTTCTCTCATAGGGTCTACTATTTGAGGAGAGATAGTGAGGGATTATGTTATGAAGTATTTCTATCCAGAGGCAGAACCTAGCAAAGATGGAAAAATAAACATTTTGGATGTCAGGGATTTGCCTTTGAGAACCATCCTTTTCACGATTGCTAAACTTTCTAGCACCGTTACACTACATGTAGTGAACAAATCGTATATGCAATATGTGCTAGAGTACTTAGAGCCAAGAGTTTTCAACTGGTCTGAAGCTGTTCTATCTCAGAGAAAGGAACAACTGAAAAAAGCAAAGCGAGGAAGGATGAAAAATTTCAGTTATGGTTCAATCCTTATCCCCTTCACTTTGGAATGGATTCCACTGATGCAGCCACAACATGTAACACTGGATATATCTAGTCCTAGAGATCCTCGAATGCAGAGATGGGTAGAACTCATGGGTCGGCATGCAGGCCAACCAACCACTATGTTCTCTACTGCATTCTTCGTGTGGTTCCGGCGACATATCGTCGCCATCGATGAGTACGCATATGCAGGCATTGACTTCCGAGAAGATAAAGATTTAGTATTATCAGAAGGTGCTTAGTGGGGTGAAATAGGTAAGAATTATTTGACCATGTTTTTTGTTTTTTCTAAGGTTTATACAATGTTTTTGTGTTTTGATTTATTTCCAAGAATAAACTAAATGTTTGATGTAATGCAGATATTGGTCGTGTTAAACTAGTAGAGGAACGAGAGCACGAAGCAAATGTGCCAGCAGAGAGAGTTGTCGGGAGAGCAGTCCTTTAGGACCTTGATATGGCTGAGACTCTGGCTGAGCTTCAGCAGCACATATAGGGCTTGACCTTCAGGATTCCAGATTTCCAGATTGAAGAGCTTCCCATGCAACTGCAGCGACACACTATTGGGGTTCCTAACCATTGGATGTAACTACTCCGTAGGATTTCTAGATCTATAGCATGTTACCATGAGCACCACTAGTTTACTTGTGACATTTGGCATACATTTTGAGGTCAGATGACCAATGTGTCTTGGGCAAAATTTTTGTAAAAACCTATAACTATCTATCTATATGATTTCAAAGTTTTTCCTATGTTTATTATGCAATCCTATTCAATTATGTGAATGTTTTCTTTACCTATGTTGCAAATTTCTGTCTAAAACTTGATTAGCTAATGAATCAGTTAATGTGTTCAATCTTCTAGAAATGTGTTGATATTGAACAAAATCAAAATGTATTTACAAAATTTGAACTCTTAGGAACAATCTAAGAAGTGTTGGATTTCTAACAGTATAAACACTAGTAAGTTGTAATACCACAAGTTGTGTGTCTAACCTTATGATTATGCGGTTAATACCAAATGAAATAGCATCAGAGAGAAGTTCAATCAACACGCTATACTCAATTGTCGATCTACCAATACAAATCCCTCGAAAACTCACTAACTCACCATTCAGAGCGAAAATGGCCCACGCTGCAGAGGATAGATTCTGCGTACTACGACTAGCACCATCACCATATCCAAAAAATGGTTCCAAAGATTCAGACATCTGCGATAAAATGTAAAGAGAATTACTAACGTCAAGAAAACTCTTAAAAAAAATTAAGATAGTGAATGCAAATCAACAGCATATATGCAATATAATACAAAAAATTACTACGCTCATGATTAAGCATAGTAACGTTTAAGATACAACCCAATTTTAGGCTGTGCCGCTGTGCCAATGGAATCCCACTGTAATCTATTAACTCATAGGCACCCTTAGCAAGAAATCTTTTGACAATATAGGGGCCTTGCCAAAATGACTCGAATTTCCCAGTACCTATTACATCAGCTTCTTGATCATAAAGAAGGACCAAGTCGCCCTCTGAGTAAATATGAGGCTAGAAATTTTTGTCATATTTCACCTTCATGATGCATTTCATCTAGATGGATGAGGTTAAGAAGACACGCTTCTTCTTCTGAGTTGTCAGGTAACAAGTCTATCGTGAGTTTTAATGATGATATTTCGCATTGGATTGGTAAGATAGCTTCCAAACCATACACCAATTGAAAAGGAGTAAATCCAATTGCGTTTCTCACTGAGGTTCGATATGCCCAAAAAGTGGAGTACATGATCAAATGCCAGTTCCTTTTACAGACTCCTATCATTTGTTGAAGAATTCGTTTAAGAATTTTTTTAATAGCCTCAACTTGTCCATTTGATTGTGGATAATAAGGAGTAGAATTATCATGCGAAAATCCTAACTTGGTAGTCAATTCAGACATCATATGGTTGCGAAATTTTTTCCCATGATCCGTAACTATAGCCTGTGGGACCCCAAACCATGCAATAACATGGTTGAAGAGAAACAATGCAGCTTTTTGTCTTCTGTTATTGAATGTAGGCATTGCTTCGACCCATTTGGTAAAATATTTCACTGTGACAATAATATAACCATGCCCCCCAAATGAACAAGGGTTACAGGTCATGAAGTCAATACCCCATTTCGTAAATGGTCCAACAGAGAAAACAGGATGCATTGGCGTTGGCAGTTTGTGGATTTTAAGATAAAAAATCTGGCATGCATGACAACTTCTGACTACGAGGATACAATATTGAAAAATAGTAGGCCAAAAGTAACCAGCGTAGAGTATCTTCTACGCGGTAGCATATCTAGATAAGTGTCCACCACAAGCTCCAGCATGACAATATTTTATTACTTTCTCGGCCTCCTCATGAGTGAGGCACCAAATTAAAATGGTATCGACACCACGACGATAAAGTGTATTGCTGAAAATCAGATAATCTTTGGCTTGGTATCGAATATGTCGCTATTTAGAGTAAGAGGTATTAGGTCAAAAAGTTTGGGTTTGGAGATAAATGATGAAATCCCCATACCAAGGATTAGATGATCTGATCAGAAACAAAGACTCGTCAGGAATTGATAGTTCCGACATAGTTGTAGTGCTATCAGAGGGAAGGTCACAGAGAAGCTCAGCCAAAACTAAAGACTTCTTGACTTGGATTTGATGAATTCCAAATAAAATTCCTGCAAAATGACAATCCATTTTGAATATTTTCCCCAAGCAATTGACGTGATAAGATATAAGTCATGGGGTTGCAATCTGAAACTATTGTTGTTTTTCGGAGCAGGATATAACTGTGAATTATAGATAAATCACGCTTCCCTAGACAGGTGCTAGTCTAGAACAACATGTGAAAGACTATATGACTATTTCTCCTAACTCAGAATAGATACACAGAGAGGATTGGAGGCTTACTTGTTTAGTCGCTTCCAAATGGCTCCTTCAGTCACTTCTATTGCAACTTCAAATTCAAGAGGTTTTTGGGTTGAATGCTTCCTACAAGAAAGAAAACTGAAACAACAGAAGATGCAATAGTATAGATATCTATTCAAGCTAGTTTGCTAAATCAGTAAAGCATAAAGCATACACATCAGCTAAGATCTTGTAATATGGAAAATGAAAGCCAATACAGATGCATATAGGGAAAAATAAGCAGTATTCTTTATTGATGATAGAAGGAGAGGTTACAACCAAATGACTGATTTGAAGTGACCCTTCCAGCAACATTCTCAAGCCTCATCATAGTATAAATCTCTCCAGCAGTAGCTACACAAATCTAGCTCTCAATTGAAAGTTCTCCAACATTTCTCTACTCAAATTCTTCCTCAAGCACTTAGATCTGTGCTCAATTTATAGATGAACTGTAGGTTTTTTTGCAATCAATGACTTTCCAATAATAGGTAAGACATGTTTCCAATCATATAGATGTCAAATGGACACTTGGATCCGAAGCTTGACACATGTGAACTCTTCTAAAAGGCACTAGCCAAGTGGTGATTTCAGAACAATGAGAATTTCGCTCCCAATGTGACCAACGTACCTGTGAATGTCGGGAAGTGCTTTGTAGAGCAACCTTGCATGGGGCTACTTGCATATGCAACACACTTAGGCCCCTTAAAGCCTGCATTGTTGAGCTCTCATATGCTATATAATAAGCTTCAAACCTTGGAAACCTTTGCTTGATGAAAGTCTTTCTTGATTTGTCTTATTTCCTGTCTTAGGTCATGTAGCAACTGAAATGATAGGGAATCATAGACCCTTGATCATTGGTTCTGGAGATGATGTCCAGTTAACTAGGTCATTGGGAACGGTGCCCAAATTGACCTATAACAATTTCCCCTTAAAGCATGAGATCCAAATAATAAGAACATTTTATTGAGATGCTTTAGATTGTGATGAGCCTGGAAACAAAGCGGAGTGGTCACCTACATCAATCTTACAATAAATTTCATCATGATATATCATCTTTGATCATAATTGCTGAGGGTAGGCATTCCCTTGTTCAACACGTAAGAGAATCTAATAACATATACATAATTTAGAAATTCATCTTCATTGGAATGTTGCCCATATGCAGACATGCCTATAGATATAGGCCCATGTTTGGATGACAATATGTATGTAAGGTCACCGTATAGATGATGTGTACAACGATCCTGAAATCGCAGCCTGGATGGATGAAACTAGATCCGGGGTCTTCTTATCTCATTCACTCGATCATTCGGGTACAAGTCTAGCCATGCGAATATATGATTTGTAGTCGAACATGGAAAGACATTGTTTTATTACCAGCCAACGATGTGAGTTGTTAACAAACGCGAGAGAACCACCATTAATGACAATGGCCCTCAAGGTACTGCAGTAAATTTTGTAAGGTTTGAATAGATGATTTGATGTCGAATGCCAAACAAAATCTTTCGGTCAAAGGTCCGGAAGCAAGGATCTTGCCGATGTTGTAACAAGCCTCATGGTACTAGAATATGATGTTTCTAAGTGAACTTCTTGGATATTGATTTGTTGTTGACAAGAAGCCACCTTTTGGTTTTTAAGCTCCTATGGTTATTATTTCTTAAATAACTTCCTAGATTATCCACAATATTAAGGAACATTTGTCGACGTTTCGAATCTCAACGGGGATCCATCATCAGGACATTTGAATGAAGAATTGAGAGAAGGGTTTTAGACCATTAATAGTGACGAATTTTATGAAAAGAGCCGACCAAAGTTTTAGTAATTTTTATTTTTATTTTTATTAATTTTTATAATTTCATCTCTAATTTCATATATTTTATTTTATTTTTAGATCAATAATAATAACTACTAATTATAAAATTCTATGGGTAGAATACTAAAATTATTAGAGGCTTTTAGAAAATAATTAATAAAATCTAAATTAATTAATATATAATTAAATAAACTAACTAATATATTAATAATAATATTTATTTACTAAATAAATATTAATTAAGTTGATAATTATTTATTTTATTATATAGTTACTAATTTTGTTAATTTTATTTAAAAAGAAGGAAGTCACCTCATTGCAAAACTGGAGCTACTGATTTCAGAGACAAGGATATGACTTGATATAACAATTTTCAAGGATGATGGTCATGAAAATGAAGGTTTACGAGTATTGTAGAAGGATGATTTTTTAATCACTGGATGACTTCTCTTGAACATATCGGCAACACTATGATGAGTTGGCAGCATTGACCCAAAACCGAAGTGAAGGTATGATGAACCATAGGTGTGAATGAACCGTTAAGATGATTACCCAACCCAAACAATCACGAACATGGAGTGAAAGAAGTTTCATATTCAAGAGAGACTTGCTACCGAAAAGAAACTTTGCTCACTTTTCCCAAATTTTCCTCTGTCATTTGTCGACCAGTACCTCTTTATTTTTTAATAAGCTTGAGGAGGATAACATTTGCTCGATCTATAATTCAACCGTTTGGGAAAATAAAGTATCGCTATTTAATAATTTAACAAGTCTAGCGATGAATGAAACTCGATTCTTGCCATGATTGACAAGCCCGTTGCTATTTTATGTTTTAACGAGCTTAACGATAGTGATATCCTAGTCCTTTTTCATATTTAGAGAGTCTGAAAAAGAGGACGAAAGAGAACTCCAAAAGTACTTTTTCATAAATTTGTCACTCAGACCCGAAAAAGTGTAAAATAATATCTGAGAGAACCTCTTTGTTCATGTTTAACCAAGGTATTCCTTTTTCGTAAATAATCCATCTCAGTTCAGAAAAGGGTTAAACTTATACTGATTAGATATCAATTCATTTACTTTTACGAGCTTGAAAAGACAAGTGCTCGGTAATCGTTTCACATTATCAGAGTCTGAAAAGAGCTAAAAGAAGACTCTAGGGGGTTCCTTTTTCGCTGTTATTGAATCTCGAAAAAGAGATAAAAGTGCGCTTCAAATCCTTTTCCGTTTTTAACAAAGCTCGAAAAATAAGGGGAAAAAGTATGCTTTGTGGTCAAGTCATTCTTTGAATAAATCTGCACGACTAATCTGTTCATCAGTTTTATTTCCTGTTCAGAACAACATCAATTCGATTAAAGATACCTGTTTCATGATAAAAACATAATAAAACTATATTCATAGCAATAAATTTAAATTCAAAATAATTAAATGACCATAAAATGTAGTTTCATTATTCATTTTTACCATTCCATAGTTACCATTTTCATTTTGGAGCTCTGAACCTGATTTTTCCCTTGAACTTCAATCCTCGACTGTGGTCATGTCTATGGACGGATTTCTTTACCATTTGATCCAGGTTAGTACCATGAACCTCCTCTTCCATTTGGTATTCATTTCATTTCCATTCTTTGTATATTTTTATGGTTTTAAGGCCCATAGGGTAAATTTTGCCCAAAATGAGGGCAGCGCACCCCTGAATGTCAAAACCTGTGTTGCATAGCAGGTACAGTGAAGGGTACCTGCATATTCAACGCACTGTCTCAACCCAAGGAGTGCGTTGGGCGCAGTTAAAGCTTTTGGTTTTCATGTTGTGCCTAAAATTTTCCTATTTTTTTGCAATGAATGGAATCTAATGGATCTTATGGTTGTATTTCAGGTTTCCATCGGACTATAATGACGATTACATGGAGGGAAAGAGAACATGAAGAAAAATATATGATTTCATTGAATGGTTCGGGTACTGTAAGAGCCCTAAGAGATTGTGGACTACTTAAGTACTTCAAATTGTTGAGAATGAGGCAAAAAATAGAACCCTTGGAGTTCTTAGTTCGAGCATGGGATCCGGCGATAGAGGCATTCCACATTAAAAATCAAGTGGCTCCCATAACAATTGAAGATGTGTATTTTCTCACAAGTTTGTCGAGGAGAGGTTTGCCCATTTCTCTCACAGGGTCTACTGTTGGAGGAGAGACAATGAGGGATTATTTTATGCAGTATTGCCATCCAGGGGAAAAACCTAGCAAAGATGGAAAAATAAACATCTGGGATGTTAGTGATTTTCCTTTGAGAACCATCCTTTTCACGATCGCTAAACTTGCTGGCACCATTACACTACATGTAGCAAACAGATCATATATGTAGTATGCGCTAGAGTGCTTAGAGCCAATAGTATTCAATTGGTCTGAAGCTGTTCTATCTCAGATAAAGGAACAACTAAACAAAGAAAAGGGAGGAAGGAAGAAAATTTTTAGGTATGGTTCAATCCTTATCTCCTTCGCTTTGGAACGGATTCCACTAATGCAGCCACAGCATGTAACACTGGATATATCTAGTCCTAGAGATCCTCGAATGCAGAGATGGGTAGAACACATGGGTCGGCATGTAGGCCAATCACCCATTGTGTTCTCTACTGAATTATTTGCCTGGTTCCGGTGACAAATCATCGCCATCGATGAGTACTCATATGCAGGCGTCGACTTCCGAGGAGATCCATATTTAATATTACCAGAAGGCACTCAGTGGGGTGCAATAGGTAAGAATTATTTGACCATGTTTTTTGATTTTTCTAAGGTTTATACAATGTTTTTGTGTTTTGATTTCTTTCCAAGACTAAACAAAATGTTTGATGTAATGTAGATATCAATCGTGTTCAACGAGTAGAGGAACCAGAGCACGAAGAAGATGCACTAGTAGAGAGGGCTATCGAGAGAGTAGTCCTTCAGGACCTTGATATGGCTAAGATTCTGGCTAAGCTTCAACAGCACATAGAGGGGTTGACCTTCGAGATTCTGGATATCCGGATCGAAGAGCTTCCCATGCGACTGCAGCGACACACTATTGGGGTGCCTAACCGATGGATGCGGTTACTCCGTAGGATTGCTAGATCTATAGCATGTTACCATGAGCACCACTCGTTTACTTGTGACATTTTGCATACATTTTGAGGTCAGATGACCAATGTGTCTTGGACACAAATTTTGTAAAAACTTATAACTATCTATCTATATGGTTTCAGAGTTTTTCCTATGTTTATTGTGCAATCCTATTCAATGATGTGAATGTTTTCTTTACGTATGTTGCAAATTTCTGTCTAAAACTTGATTAGCTAATGAATGAGTCAATGTGTTCAATATTCTAGAAATGTGTTGATATTGAACAAAATCAAAATGTCTTTCCAAAATTCGAACTCTTAGGAACAATCTAAGAAATGTTGGATTTCTAACACTATAAACACTAGTAAATTGCAATACCACAAGTTGTGAGTCTAACCTTATGATTATGCGGTTAATGCTAAATGAAATGGAATCAGAGAGAAGTTTGATCAACGCGCTATACTCAGTGATATTTTTCATTGATCTACCAATACAAATCCCTCGAAAACTCACTAACTTGTCGTTTGAAGCGAAAATGGCCCACGCTGCAGAGGATAGATTCTGCATACTACGACCAGCACCATCAACATATCCAAAAAATGGTTCGGAATATTCAGAAATCTGCGATAAAATGTAAAGTGGATTACTAACGTCGAGAGAAATCTAAAAACAAATTAAGATAGTGAATGCAAATCTGTAATATTCCAAAATTTTCCTACAATATTTTGGAATATTAATTTTTGTTGATTTCACCTAGGAGGAGAATAAATGGGTAATGAGACCCATGCAAAATGAAAATCTCAATAAAATCCCTCATAGTATGAAATGGGATAATCATGGGAGCTGGTTTTCACACCCTCATGTGTGAACAAGGTTATTTTCAAGTGGACAAGGTCAAGTTTGACCATGTCAATAGCACTGGGATAAGAGGTGGAGAACACTTAGAGAAACAGTGTAGTATGAATGGGAAGAGGGTTATTTGGTGGAGGAAACCCTAAGAGGAGTGGGACCCATGGAAAGGGGCTTTCACTTATTTAAAAGGAGGGCAAAGAAGCCATTGTTTCTCATGCTTGTATTATTCATCTCATTGTCTATTCAGACATTGTGCATTCTCTGTTGTTTAGAAAGATTTGCTGGGGGAATTCCTATTTAGGATTCCTTCTCCTTCTTGAGAGGCCTCTTGAGGGATTGTTATTCATTCTCCACATTTCTTGGCTCAAGGCCAAAACATCCTCCTCTAGGACAACGTTATTGATGCAGCAGCATAATTCTGTGTTGTAGGGTGTTGCAGTGGAGGACGTCAACGCCACTTCCAGAGCTGATTTTTAGAGGAGAGAGTCTCCATTCCTTTTGGAAACTAGTGAGGAAGGTTTCAGCACCTATTGCATATCTTGGAAGCAGGCCAACCTATTCCCTTTCCCCTACAGTGCAGTTCCATCCAGTGACTGCGTTATTTTGAGTGAAGCATTTGTAGTGGGGCTCTTGCAGATTGTTGGAGGGCAAGATCTTTGGTGAAAGGATCATCCTTTCACTCTAAAGATCGATTGGAGGAGGAATATTAATTTTGGGAATCATCTACAACCATCTCCATCCCATTCTATTTCTGAGTTGTAACTGCTACCTAGCAACTCCGACATTTTGCTGATTTTGTATTTTATAGCCAATCCTTCCAGGATTGACATGAGGTAGTCTTTGGGAGCTGAGATCTTCACTCCCAATGTTGTATTGGGCCATATAATTGTACATCCATGTATTTTACATATGTAGCATGCATTTTCTTTATAAAACTGCACTGTCATAGCTTGAGCATACATGTGGAGCAGTAGTTTTATCATGTTTCTTGTACTTGTTTCTTGAGGTTGACCATTGCCTATCTTGAGTAACCTTTTTCCTCAAGATCTTGTATGCATTTTTTTTTGCTATTATTTAATGAGATGGCTATGGATTTCTCTCACATTTCTATGATTTGAGTGTTACTGCTGCTCCATTGTTGTGTTTTCATATTGCTGCTGCTCCAACTTTAGAATATCTTGAGATATTCTCATTGTTGTAGCATTTTCTTGATTGGGAATATTACAAAATCAACAGCATATATGCGATAAAATACAAAAAATTACTATGCTCATGATTAAGAATAGTAATGTTTAACATACAACCCATTTCTAGGTTGTGCCAATGGAATCCCATCTTAATCAACTAACTCATATGCACCCTTAGAAAGAAATCTTTTAATAATATAGGGGCCATGCCACAATGGCTCGAATTTCCCTGTACCTATTACATCAGCTTCTTGATCGTAAAGAAGGACCAAGTCACCCTCTGAGCAGATGCGAGGCTCAACATTTTTTTCGTATTTCTCCTTTATACGTCTCTTATGTGCTTTATTGGCCAATTCGGTTTCAAGACGTGTTTCATCAAGATGGATGAGGTTAAGGAGACGAGCTTCTTCTTTTGAGGTGTCAGGTAACAAGTCTATTGCAAGTTTTAACAATGATATTTTGCATTGGATTGGTAAGATAGCTTCCAGACCATACACCAATTGAAAATGAGTAAATCTGATTGCTTTTCTCACCGAGGTTCAATATGCCCACAAAGCGGAGTACAGGATCAAATGCTAGTTCCTTTTACAGACTCCTATCATTCTTTGAAGCATTCGTTTAATAATTTTGTTAATAGCCTCAACTTGTCCATTTTATTATGGATAGTAAGGAGTAGAATTATCATGTGAAAATCCTAACTTGGTAGTCAATTCAGACATCATATGGTTGTGAAAATTATTCCCATGATCTGTAACTATAGCTTGTGGGACCCCAAACCGTGCAATAACGTGGTTGAAGAAAGGAAATGCAGTTGTTTGTCCTGTGTTATTGAATGTAGGCATCGCTTCGGCCCATTTGGTAAAATAGTCGACTACGAAAATAATATAACCATGCCCCCCAGACGAAGGAGGGTTACAGATCATGAAGTCAATACCCCATTTCGTAAATGGTCCAGCAAAGACAACATGATGCATTGGTGGTGGTGGTTTTTGGATTTTATGATAAAAAATATGGCATGCATGACAACTTCTGACTGCGAGGATACAATCTCGAGAAATAGTAGGCCAAAAGTAACCAGTGCAAAGTATCTTCTGTGTGGTAGCATATCCATATAAGTGTCCACCACAAGCTCTAGCATGACAATCATTTAATACTTTTTCAGCCTCCTCATGTGTGAGGCACCTCCTTAAAATGGTATTGACACCACGACGATAGTGTATCGCTGACGATCATATAATATTTGGCTTGGTATCGAATATGGCATTGTTCAAAGTGAGAGGTATTAGGTCAAAAATTTTGGGTTTGGAGATAAATGATGAAATCCACATACCAAGGATCAGATGATCCGATCAGGAATAGAGACTTGTCAAGAATTGATGGTTCTGACGTAGTTGCAGTGCTATCAGAGGGAAGGTCACAGAGAAGCTCAACCAAAACTAAAGACTTATTTGGCTTGGATTTGATGAATTCCAAATCAAATTCCTACAAAATGAAAATCCACTTTGAATATTTCCCCCCCAACAGTTGACATGATAAGATATAAGTCATGAGGTTGCAATCCGAAACTATTGTTGTTTTTCGGAGCAAGATATAATGGCGAAATCTTTGGACAGCTTGAACAGCTGTAAAGGAAAGATTTTCCACGTATGAGTACTTAACTTCCATATCATTGAGATTATGACACAAATAATAGATCAGATGTTCAATTCCATCTTCTACTTGGACCAAAACCATAGCGATGGTCATTTTAGCCACGACGATATATAGGAAATAATCATTTTGATAATTAGGAGGATACATTAATGATGCTCGGACAAGATGGTCCTTCACATCATCAAAAGAAGCTTGCAAAACTTGGTCCCAATGGAAGGGAACCCCCTTTTTCAATAATCTAGTAAATCCTTTAGCCATTTCGGCGTAGTTTGGAATGAACCTTATTAGGAAGTTAGCCTTTCCTTGAAGTTTCTATATCTGAAGTAAGTTTGATGGTGTAGGAAAATCAATAATGGCCTGTACCTTCAGTGGGTCTATTCAAATTCCTTATTTTGAGACTACGAATACAAGAAATCGACTAGAACCAACAAAAAACACACATTTATGTGGATTGAGGCGTATTTTGTAGTGTTGTCAGCATAAGAAAATGGCTCTCAAATGTATCGGGTGATTTGTCTAATTTCGTGAATGTGCTGGTAAGTCATCTAGATATGGTTGAACAATGTGCTTGATGTCATTGAAAGTATAATCCATTGCTCTCTGAAAAGTTTCACCAGCATTCTTTAAAAAAAACAAAAGTTTCCTATATGCGAATGTGCCCCAGGGATAGATGAATGTTGTCTTATGTTGGTCATCTGGGTAGATATTTATTTGATTATAGCTGGAAAATCCATCCATGAACGAGAATATTTCGCATCTAGCACAATCATTAATAATCTGGTTGATAAAGGGAGTAGGATAGTTGTCTTTTGGACAAGCATGATTAACATCCCTATAATCAACACACACTCAAATGATTCCTTTCTTTTTCATAATAGGAATGATATTGGAAGCCCACTAAGTTAGCAGAATAGGTAAATGAAACCATCACGCAAAATTTTTTCAACTTCTTCTTTGATGGCAGTGGCTTTCTTTGGATGAACAGGGCAAAGTCGTTGGCGCACCGGTTTGACATCAAGATACATAGTAATAGTGTGCTCAACTATACTAGTATCTATGCATGGAATTTCCTCGTAAGACCAAGCGAATACGTCACGAAATTCATGAAATAGAGAGAGATATGAATCAATTTCTAATGGAGAACAAGATACACTGACATTAATATTTCTACAATGCCAGGTTTGGTCAAAATATCGATAGAAATGGTTTCTTTGATATTTGATAAGTTTCGCTTGGAATCGATTGCATTAATCAGTAAATATTTCGAAAAGAAACTTTTGATGGATGGGTGATATAGTTCATTGAGATTGTTTTTTTCATAATCAGGAAGATGGGAACGATGATGAAAATCTTCCCATATTTCTCCTTTTGACATCATAGCTTCGAAAATATTTTCATCTGTCAAAAACTTTGAGGAAAATGGATCATATGGATTACCAAAATCCAAGGAATGATCAACCCAAACACTCGGCGACGTTGATTTCTGATTTGTTGCTCAAGCCAAATAGATTGATTTCTATGCTAGCTCAATAGGGTTGGGCAGTAAAAAATCATCCAACGTAGAAATAGCAGAATCACCCATACTCTCCCTTAAGCCAGATAGAGTGGAAGAGATCATGTAGCAAGTATCTATACTTGCAATTTTTTCCAACGTCATGGGTGGCAGTAATGTAAAGTTTCCCATAAGAGTGGAATCCTTTAAGAGTCCTACACCAATGTTCTAAATTTCTAGTTGGGGTAAGTGAGCAAACAGAATGCTTCCAGTTACCTGCGAAGCGGAGGAAAAAAAGGATAATTGATTAATGACTATGATTGTACCTTTATGTGGAAAGGCAATCATTCTAAAGTATGTAGAAACAATCGCAGTCATTGCATATACCCATGGTATTCGAAGTAAAATATTATAGTCAAGGGGTCCGTCAACAACCTCAACATAATATTCACTATTTTCCCCCTAGTTCAACATGCAGGTTATTAATAATACCACAAGATTTATATGTTCTTCCATAAAAAGCCTTCAACGTCGTTGATGATTGTGATAATCACGGCGAGCCAAGTGACTTCCAACAGTTTAGAGACATAATGCATGTAGATGCTCCCTCATCAATAATAGTGCGATGAACAAGGTGATTGAGAACATTTACTTGTATGGAGAATGCCAATTCTGTTGGTAGTTGTGGCACATAGGCCATATTATTAAAGACGACAAGATTAGAATCAGTTGGATCAATTCCACCAATGTCCGACAATAAAGCTTACTTATGGGAGGGACAATTCTGTAATACCTCAAGAGCAGACATAGCTGAAGGGGATTGAGACAAATATTCAACTATATTATAATTTTTTGCAGTTCTTGCTCGAGGATTATATGTCGATTTATGAATTACTCCCTTTGGTGGCTTAATTGTCAATTCAAGAATAATAGTAGGTGGTACTGATTCAATGGATGGATTCATTGTCGAGGTAGTAGGTTTATCAATGGTCATACTACCATAGTCTTTATTACGCATCGACACCAAAATATCTTGTGAAGGTTTTTTGGTGGATAACATTAACACTTGGGAACTAGGAGCTGGATTCGTAGCAACCAAATTAGTGTCTAGATTTGGAAATGTGTCTGTCAACATAGCTGATGCATGAGAAGTGTTGATGATTTTTGAGACTTCAGCACGGTGAGGAAAATCCCTAACAAAGTGTTCCTCGTTATAGATTATGCATGGATAACGAGGTTTCCGGTGTCCAGACTATTGATCAGATGATCTTTCCTGCAGGTTAGAAGTTTGATTTTTCTTTGATTTCCCCTTTTTCTTACTTCCTAGTTGCTTGTCACTTTTGACCTTGTCAAATGACACAGCTTTAATTTCAGAAGTAGGAGCAAGATCAGATGTAGTAGCGTGGTGTGTGTTTGTAGTGCCTATCAAGCCGTCTCGGGCATGAGAGTCTTTTATTTGAGGAGGAACATTGAAATTAGATAGCGGCGCATTAGGAATTTTTTCAAAGAGAGTGCTGGATTGAGTGTAAATCAAGTCTAAATATTGGGCACAAGCGATCACTTTCTCTTCTGTGATGACGCCACCCTTAGCCACATCCTCAGTTATATATGGTAACAGGGACTTAATGAACCATTCAGAAAGGAGTTGATTTGGAACAAATGTCTTAACCATTTGTCGACGACGATGCCATTCATGAATATGATCTGAAATATAAGTAGCATTAGTTTGTTTGAAGTTGGTCAAGAGTTCAATTCTAGTTTCGTATCTGATTGGTAACTGGAAATGGGTCAAAAAGATAGTAGCTAGGGTAGTGAAATTTTCAAAAGAAGCTCTAGGTAGCTCAATGTACCATTTAGCAGCCACACCTGTAAGTGTACGCTGGAAAAGATGTAGTCGAATGGAATCATCATTTAGGGAATTTGATAAACACCATAAATGATAAGTCATGACATGAGTGGACAGATCTTCTCTAGGGTTTCCATTTAATTTAGTAATATCGGAGGGTAATTTATGAGGTATCACCGACCACCAAGGAGCATAATTTATAGCATCATTGGTTAACTGGTTTAAATTTGGTAATTCCAAGGTTGCTACAAAAGGCAACTGTCGATTAAGGTCAGGTTGAGCATAGCCAGGGTAAGATGGAATTTCTTGGGCAATAGGCCTTTGAGCACTAGCATACAGAATTTGTTGTTGGTAACCCAGATAGGGGTTGTTTTTCATAACAAATGCTTGAGGATTATTTTGACCAAAACTTGGATATGTTACTTGTTGAAATGAAGTTTGAGGCATTTGTGCTTGTGGCTGCCAAGGGGTCTGTCCACCAATGTTATAACCCAAATTAGTTTACTTGGATTCGGTTTATATGTATAACCAGCTTGTGTCTGTGACATCCCATAAAATGGTACACTAACTTGTGAAAAGCTGATTCCTGATACAGGCTGTTGTAAATTAACCAAAGGATTTTGAGTCTATGGACCCAAAATTTTATGATATTGAGTTGAAGGACCCGCCTGATAAGGTTGATGTACAATATTTTGATTTTGTAACAAGGGTATATATGTATTAACAATTGGTAATGAAGTGGGTGTAACAGATTGAACCGGTTGATACGAGTGTACAACCGTTTGTGGTTGGATAGGTAGAGTGGGCTGCCATTGACAAGCATTCATGTCAACATTAGTTTGACCAAAACGTTAGGGAGTACTGTCATATTGGGTGACCAAAGGTTTCCCCTTAGCATAAGGAGGATAATAAGACAAAAAAATAATTTTCTCCAAATGCTGGGAGTCTAGTTGATATGGTACTTAAAGGAATTGACCCAAAAGGACAGACTTGATATTGCCCTGATGTTGTATGTAATGAATCAAGTCATTCAGTACTAACAGTAGGACTACCACTTAACACACCAGATGATGACATCGGCAAAGACCATGATTGTGAAGATGCACCAGAGAAAGTACCAGATAATGATTTGTATCATGTTGGGACCGAAGGGTCACCGTGCAAATATGACTCTGGTGAGGTTGTGAACATCGATGGAGTAGAGAGGGTAGGATCTGACGTAGTTGGAATAGAAAACCCAACCGAAGATGTTGGTTCAGACATGGTTGTTTTACCAAATGTATACCCTCGAAAATCGATGGGAGATTGAATGGGAACAGGCTCAAAAAAATCAGATGGAAACGATTGAGGAAAAGACTCATATAGGTAGATGTCCCCCCCAAAATGGGTTGGAGTTAAAGGTGTATCATATTTTGGGATTTCTTCAATCGTAATTAAACCAAGAGAAAGAACTTCACCATTAGGCCCAAAATATATTTCAGACGGTTGACTATGTGATATAGGAGTTTCAATGGCTACAGAAATTTGTGGGATGACCAAGGTAGGAACAAATTCTGCTTGATCTAATTCAGGATTTAGATGTTTTGGAAAATAAGAGACAGGATCTAGATCAATTTTTGATTGAACAACGTCGGCTCCAGGAGGTATGGTCTCACTGATTGAATGGATCATGACCATGGGTAGCTGTGAAGACTCCATTTCGACAACAGTTGATGAACCACGATGTGTGGAAACAATTTTAGCTAACTCTGGTTTAAAATATGGTGTTTCACCAAAGGTACGGATTGTACTTGATTCGGTAGATCGTGATCGTCTTCGCCTACCAGAGGTAACTTTTGGTGGTAAAGGTGGTTTTAAAGCTAGTCTACGTGAACGATGGGGGCTACGATTTTGTTCTTCCATGATTACTAATTTATTTTAACCAAAAAAAAAGAAGAAGAGGGTAATGCTAGGTAAAAGAGTTTACCAAGAAACTGTGAACTGAAGAATACCTCCTGGCGAACCAAGAAGTACGGGTAAGTAATCTCCCTGAATGTTGTGCTCGGTGTATCACAATTTCAAGGCAGCTGACTCGGTTCACTATGGATGGATAGCACCCAAAAGTTGTCCTCCCAAGTATACCCGAAGGTACGTGGAGGCCCAAGTCTGTATTAGCATTATCTAATGCAAAATCGCATAGTGAGAGCACCACTTTATACTTATCATATTTTACACCGCCCGACATACCCGAAAGTACGTGGACGAGCTACGATATACTTACGTACCTGGAGTGAGGTATCACACTCAGAATGTATCGCAGACAAGTTAATGACAGCTACTATGTTTTACAACACCGGAACACGTCTCTAGCCTAGACCTTCTAAATGTTATCGTTATGGTTCCAATGCGTTGTTAAGTAAATTGAGATTAATTTTATGTTGATCTTGCTTAACAATTTTCCTTTCAAAGGTTCACCGCGATGATGTGTATGAAATTCCTAAAATGAAAACTAAGAATGATAAACAATCTTTCACTTTCAGCTTTTTCAATGAAAAATCTAGCTACTAAGGGAAGAGAGCAAATAATTTGTGAGCAAACAAATCAATGAACAAAACAAATTAATGATTTCAAACTAAATGCGGATTTCCTAATTTTCCTTTTGCAAAACACACATTATTCTATATGCAAATGCAAGTTTTTATTTTCAGTTTCCTTAATGTTATGAATGTAGAAAAGAAACTAAGTGCACTAAAGCAACAATTAAAATGCTTTTTACTTTCGAGAAACGAAGAATACAAACAATTTCTCTTTTGAAGGAAAAATGAGGATTTCAACAACAATTTATCCTATCAAGGAAATGGAGATTTTATGAAAATTTCCTATTTCGAAAGCAAATCATTCTTAATGCCACCATAAAAAGTAATTTTAAATCAACTTGTCAATGATAAAGATTTTTTTTTTTTTTAAACATTGAACAAATTTTCAGTTAAAGGAGAAGAAGTATATAGAGTCACTTGTCTATTGAGGATCAAAATTTTCAAAACACAACAACAAACAAAGCTGAAGAAAATTACAAAGGAAAATTCAAAGGAATTTGGGTGTTTTCAGGAGTCAACGTAGTCTCCAAAGGGAGACAATGCTCTACAATGCAGGCTTGGAAGGGAGACAGTCCTCTGTAAAGCACTGTGTCCAGTCTAAAGGTGTGTTGGACGCAGTATAAAAAAAAAATACTACTGTTTAACTCACTGTCTTTGAAAATTTGGCTCTGAAAAAGTTTAATCTTTATGAGTAACAAATACTGGGTGGATAAACAAAGCAAATCAGAGGCTGAAATACCTAGAACTAAGAGAAATTATCCCCAGTGGAGTCGCCAATTTGTTGGGGCAGAATTGTGAATTATGGATAAATCACACTTCCCTAGACAGGTGCTAGTCTATAACAATAGGTGAAAGACTATACGACTATTTCTCCTAACTCAGAACAGATACACAGAGAGGAATAGAGGCTTTTTTGTTCAGTCGCTTCCAAATGACTCCTTCTGTCACTTCTGTTATAGCTTCAAATTCAAGCGATTTTTGGGCTGAATGCTTCTTGCAAGAAAGAAAACTGAAACAACAGAAGATGCAATAATATAGATATCTATCTAATTTAGTTTGCTAAATTAGTAAAGCATAAACCATACACATCAAATAAGATCTCGCAATATGGAAAATCAAAGCCAATACAGATGCATATAGGGAAAAATAAGCAGTATTATTTATTGATGATAGAAGGAGAGGTTACAACCAAATGATTGATTTTAAGTGACCCTTCCAACAACATTCCCAAGCCTCATCATAGTATAACTCTCTCTAGCAGTAGCTACACAAATATAGCTCTCAATTGAAAATTCTCCAGCATTTCTCTACTCAAATTCTTCCTCCTCGAGCACTTAGATTTGTGCTAAATTTATAGATGAACTGTAGGTTTTTTTGCAATCAATGACTTTCCAATAATAGGCAATACGTGTCTCTAGTCATGTAGATGTGAAATGGACACTTGGATCCGAAGCTTGACACATGTGAACTCTTCTAGAAGGCACTGGCCAGGTGGAGATTCCGGAACAATGAGAATTTCACTCCCAATGTGACCAACGCACCTATGAATGTTGGGAAGTTCTTTGCAGAGAAGCCTTGCATGGGGCTACCTACATATGCAATGCACTTAGGCCCCTTAGAGCCTGTGTTAGTGAGCTCTCATATGTTATATAATAAGCTTCAAACCTTGGAAACCTTTACTTGATGAAAGTATTGATTGATTTGTCTTACTTCTTGGCTTAGGGAATGTAGCAACTGAAATGATAAGGAATGATATACCCTTGATCATTGGTTCTGGAGATGATCTCTAGTTAACTAGGTCATTGGGAATGGTGCCCAACCACAAATGTTTGTACACTCGTATCAACCGGTTCAATCTGTTACACCCTCTTCATTACCACTTGTTAATACATCTATACCCCTATTACAGAATCAAAATATTGTACATCAACCTTATCAGGCGGGTCCTTCAACTCAATATCATCAAATGTTGGGTCCACAGACTCAAAATCCTTTGGTTAATTTACAAAAACCTGTATCAGGAATCATTTATTCACAAGCTGGTGTACCATTTTATGGGATGTCACAAACGCAACCTAGCTATACATATCAACCGAATCCAAGTTACACTAATATGGGTTATAAAATTTTTGGATAGAACCCTTAGCAGCCACAAGCACAAATTCCTCAAACTTCATTCAACAAGTAACATATCCAGGTTTTGGTCAATAGAATCCTCAAGCGTTTGCTATGCAAAACAACCCCTATCTGGGTTACCAGCAACAGATTCCATATGCTGGTGCTCAAAGGCCTATTTCCCAAGCAATTCCATCTTACCCTGGCTATGCTCAACCTGACCTTAATCGACAGTTTCCTTTTGTAGCAACCTTGGAATTACCAGATTTAAACCGGTTAACCAATGATCCTATAAATTATGCTCCTTGGTGGCCGATGATACCTCATAAATTACCCTTCGATATTCCTAAATTCAATGGGGAAGATCCGTCCACTCATATCATGACTTATCATTTATGGTGTTGATCGAATTCCCTGAATGATGATTTCGTTCGACTACGTCTTTTTTAGCGTATGCTTACATGTCCAGCTGCTAAATTGTACAGTGAGTTACTTAGAGCTTCTTTAGAAAATTTCAATACCCTAGCTACTATCGTTTTGACCCATTTCTAGTTACCGATCAGATACGAAACTGGAATGGAACCCTTGAACAACTTCAAAAAGATTAATTCTACTCACATTTTTTTATCATATTCATGAGTGGCGTCGCCATCGATGAATGGTTAAGACATTTGTTCCAGATCAGCTCCTTGCTGAATGGTTCATTAAGTCCATGTTACCATCTATAACTGAGGATGTGGCTAAGGGTGTCGTTGTCACAAAAGAGAAAGTTATCGCTCGTGCCCAATATTTAGACTTGATTTGCACTCAGTCTGGCACTCTCTATGAAAAAATTCCTAATGCGTCGCGATCTAATTTCAATGTTCCTACTCAAATAAAGGACTCTCATGCCAGAGACAACTTGATAGGCACTACAAAGACACACCACTCTACTGCATCTAATCCCGCTCCTACTTCCGAAATTAATGCCATGTCATTTGACAAGGGAAAAAGTGACAAGCAACCAGGAAGTAAGAAAAATGGGAAATCAAAGAAAAAGAAAATTTCTAACCTGCAGGAAAGATCATCCGATCAACCATCTGGACCACGGAAACCTTATTATCCATGCATAATCTGTAATGAGGAACACTTTCTTAGGGATTGTCCTCACTATGCTGAAGTCTCAAAAATCATCAAGACTTCCCATGCATCAGTTGTGTTGACAGACCCATTTCCAAATCTAGACACTAATTTGGTTGCCACGGATCCAACTCCTAGTTCCCATGTGTTATTGTTATCCACCACAAAAACGTCACAAGATATTTGGTGTCAATGCATAATAAATACTATGGTATTATGGCCACTGATCAACCTACTACCTTGACAATGAATCCATCCACTGAATCAGTACCACCTACTGTTATTCTTGAATTGAAAATTAAGCCACCAAAGGGAGTAATTCATAAATCGACATATAATTCTCAAGCTAGAGTTGCACAAAATTATAATATAGTTGAAGGTTTTGCTCAATCCCCTTCAACTATGTCTGCTCTTGAGGTATTAAAAAATTGTCCCTCCCAGAAGCAGGCTTTATTTTTGGCCATTGGTGGAATTGTTTCGACTGATTCTAATCTTGGTGTATTTAATCATACGGGCTATGTGCCACAACTACAAGCAGAATTGGAATTCTCCATACAAGTAAATGTTCTCAATCACCTTGTTCATTGCACTATTATTGATGAGGGAGCATCTACGTGCATTATGTCTCTAAACTGTTGGAAGTCACTTGGCTTTCCGCAATTATCACAATCACCAATGACGTTGAAGGCTTTTGATGGAAGAACATATAAACCTTGTGGTATTATCAATAACCTGCATGTTGAACTAGGGGGAAAAATAGTGAATATTGATGTCGAGGTTGTTGACGGACCCCTTGACTATAATATTTTACTTGGAAGACCATGTTTATATGTAATGACTGCCATTGTTTCTACATAATTTAGAATGATTGCCTTTCCACGTAAAGGTACAATCATAGTCATTAATCAATTATCCTTTTCTGCCTCTACTTCGCAGGCAACTGCTGTCAGTATGAATCCTTTGTCGAAGTGTACGAAAAAAGACCACTTTAGCTACGCATAACTAATAGCCCTAACATCAAATATGGCTGCCAATATCTTCAGATCTGCAGTTAGTTGATCAAGACAAGAGCTGCAAAAAACCAGATCTATGCATAGAAAGACATTAAGCAGTAAAAATAAGGGTTTGATCCATATATCCAATAGAAAAGACAAGAACAATTTTTGAAATAATTTTTTGTATTAAGGGAACCTGGGAGGAAAACAAGAAGATGTTTCCAATTATCCTCAATGGGATGGGTTCTTGGAAGTCCTCAGCACTTCAGATCTAAAATTTTTCTCTCCTATTGGTGTAGAAAACCCAGACAAAGATAGAACTCAAAGGGAGCTCATACAACAAATAATGGAAAATATGACAATGATAATGGCTCAAAGTCAGACCAAGAGTTTAGATCCAGAGTGATCCAATAGGGAACAAAAGGTGAAGAATGGTAGGGAAAACCCTCCTATTTATAACAAAATATTGGGTCATTCTAGATCTTGGTGCATGATTAAAATAACGTTAACCAAATCTAGATCCACCTTTTATGGAATATTTTATTATATTTGTTGGAGGGAAAAGGTATTTGACTTGGGTCAAATCCCTTTATTTGTAAATAATAAATAAATAAATGATTTATTTATCATTTTAAGGAAGTGGTGGAATGATAATCAAATAAATAATGATTTATTTAATTATTTGTGGGTGATTTAGTCATATTTAACAAGGAATATTATTTAAATAAGATTTAAATAATTATTCCTAGAAAATAATAAGATAAATAAAGATTTATCTAATTAATTTCTTTGTTTTGGGTTAAACATGACCATGAATAATAATTAAATTATTGTTTAATTAATTATTCCTTGAGGAAAATCAAACAAATATAGGTTTGTTTAATATTTCCTTTTGGGGTTTCCTGTTTAGACCATAAACAACCTAATAAATGTGGTTTATTAAGTTATTTAACATAGTGAAGGCAATTTTACTTAGGTAAAATTGGTCTTACATGGTGTACTTGGGTCCATCTAATGATAATAGGTTAGATGACCAAAAAATGGTGTAACAGATTGCCCCCCAGCGTGCGAGTGTTAGGAGCAAATCGTATGACCAAAGTACGTTGTAAGAACTCAATCACCAGACATCAAAAGGGAAGTCAGAGAGAGAAATGTAAGGTAGACTAATGTGCTGAAGAACTAGACCCTGAGGAGACGAGACTTGCAGGTGCAACAAGTCTATTTTTATGAGAGGGTACCTATGCTAAAGGCGGCGGGGAAGGCATACCTATGCCCGCCGAGACAAAGTACAAAAGAATAGTGTGTCTAATAAACAAGGGACCGAATGATAAAGTACAGCCGGCATAAACATGAGCCAGATAAAAATACAATGAGGGATCCCATATACATGCTGTGCCTGGGATAACAGCCAGGACTTATACAATAATATCTAAGTACATGAGATACAAATACAACCCAAATGCCCCCTATAAGTGGGGAAGGGCTCACAAAATCTGACTGATACATGCAAATCAAAGAGGCGCTGCAAGCGGCTAAGGCCGACATCATCAAATATATGGAGCTACATCAAGGGTTGCAATGAAGAGGTCATCCGGGCATGTGGGGGGCTACCTGCAGGGCCACCCCCTCATGAGGGCTGAGACATCTCACACACACCCGAGAATCACCAAGAGCTGCTGCTGCATCACTGAACCATCAAGTATACGGATCTCGATCATGCTGAAAGGAGCTGGAGTGGAGAAACAATCAATTCAAAGGGAAATGAGAGATCCCTTTTCTTGATTCGAGGCACCGAACAAGAGTGGAAGCTGGAACCAAGGTACATCGCCCTCTAGACCTGTCTTCTGGAATGAAGGAGCTAATGTCGACAGAAGGAGGTCCGCCATAGGTGAGGAAATGAGAGATCCTCAACTAAGGCACGAGAGAAAATAGTAGAGCGATAGACAGACTAATACCAATGATGATGGTGGAATGGAGGGGATTGAGTAGCGAATGGATGACTTCCCTTGCTAGAGCATGAAGGGCATGAATGATATGGCAATGACTGACACAATATCATCATGGATAAGGGACAGTGGGACTGAAGGCCATAATGTGCGACACAAGAGAGAAACCAAGCAATGAGGGATGGAGGACTATAGCGGGGTACAAAGGGACTCGGGATAGACTCCATGAATGCGATGATGACTCCACTTGGATGCTCTAAACAAGGGCGACTCGATGGTGCTGCCACACAGTAAAGGTCCAATGGGGGACCATGAAAACATGAGTACAAGATGGTAACTCACAACGAAAATCGACACGAACAAAGACAAGTAAGGAGGCAAAGTGGTGCCCCAAGTACAAGTGTTGTAAGTGAAGAAATGCGATTTTAAGGAAAGGTGAAGTGACCCATCTTGGACAAAATGTGTCCTGGTGAAGTATCAAATCACAAAAAACTAACAGATACCCATTTTAGGGCTCGGTGAGAGCTTTCCAACGGTGCAGACAGTTTGTCAAACGGAGCTACGGTATGGTCGCAACAGGAAAAAGAAGAAACAAGGGTTCTCTTTTAATAAGGCAGTTTTCCCTCCAAATCCACTCATTTGCTAGTGTTGCTGTGGTGAATGTAGAGAGGAGAGAAGGCCCTAAATCTTGCGACGAACGTAGCAGACAAACCGACCATTGGAATCAAGATCCGTCAGTTGCAGGTAAGAGGCCTAACCTTACTCTTTCATTTTTATGGATTGAAAGTTCAGATTATGGCTTAAAATCTTAGGAACAGCCCCCCTTGCATCTTTTCGGCCGGGTCGCACTTTTTGGGCCAAAATCTGCGACCTAGGACGTAGGTTTTGAGCCAAAAGGTGCGACCTGTCCCAGGATTTGGAAAAAAAGTGCGACCTGGAAGATGAGGGGGTTTTAGGGCTGTTTGATGGCTGAGAGTTGGGTTTTTTGTGTTTGGTTACAGTATTCCCTATCTGCAGGCTGACAAAGATGATATTTTGGTGCAGATATGGCAGATATACAGGTGAAATGGAGAGAGAGGGACATGGGTACATTACTGGCAGAGATCCAGGAAGATCAGGGTGTCCGTCGTGTGTTGGCCAGGTTTGGGGTTCTAAAGTTTTTGGAGAACCCTTTGATGAGAGCTGGAGAGCCCTTGTTGGCCCGGATTATCAGTTATTGGGATCCATAGCATGAGGTCTTTGTAGTGCAGGGGCACAGGATGAAACTGACAGTCCAGGATGTGTATTTCCTGACAGGTCTCCCGCCACTTGGGATGGTGGGAAATACACAGCCAGTGTTACCGCGTGGGTAGAACATCATGGAGTTTGTGGAGCAGCATTGTCGACTGGGTCTCTGAGTCAAAGGGACGCGGATACCGATCGGGGACCTAGAGAGACTGGAGACCCGGGGAGTGGCTGCAGCAGTGCTGCGGATCCTGGGCAACCAGGCGTTCCATCACATCACTGGGGGGCAGATGATGATCGTAGAGAGTGTGTTGAGTGGGACCTACTATGGGTGGGCCCAAATGATGTTGGTGTCGTTAAAATGACAGCTGTCTCTTTGCAAGCGGCAAGTGAACCATGATTGCTCGTATGGGACTTTATTGTGTTCCTTCTTTTTTGAGAAGATCCCGACCCTACGACCTCATATACAGCTCCCAGATGGTGGCCCGAGAGAGCCCAGGATGCGCCGGTGGGGGCGCCTAATGTGCAGAGGAGGAGGAGGGGCGGTCGGACGGGTGTTTCGTCCTGAGTTTTTTGCCCATTGGGATCAGATGCCGTTATACATAGACGACTATCCCTATAGTGGGATGAGTTATTGTGGAGATCCGGACCTGCCACTTCTGCCTGGTCGAGTATGGGGGCCCAATGGTAAGTGAAAAATTACTATTATTGTATGGGCATGTTAAAGTTATTGAATAGTAGATAGGGTACTGATTCATGTACTTTTGGTATGCATATATAGCTCCGGTAAAACCGGCCGGATATATGAGACAACAGGCAGCATCTGGAGCTGCAGGGCCGAGTGGGTCGAGAGCAGCGCGCAATGAGGATGTGACCGCCCTTCTAGAGGACATCTGTCGTAGATGCGAGAGGTTGCTGACCGGAGTTTCAGAGCGTGGGTGGCAAGACTTAGACGACCAGTACGTGGAGCCATGTATTGGTCTACCCTCGGAATGGCGAGGTGTCATGCAGCGCATGGTGATGGCCGGTCAGGGGATACGTGATCTACATACTGTAGGAGCAGAGCCATTGGCTCGGGATCCGCCAGATAGTGATTAGGTGTGGGGCATGTGGTGCCCCCTAGTGTGTATGTAGGGGCAGGTGGTGCCCCCAGTTTTGAGTTTTTTGTAACATGCTATGGGCATGTCATATGTATCAAAGTAGATGGACTCTAAACACATGTTTTGTGACACATATTATGGATATGCATCTTTTTAAATGATTATGAATGTTATTGTCTTGTATGAAATGCGTGTGATAAATGCCAATCTAGAACATGGTTTGCAATACTATCTACATAGTGATTCTGTTCTCGAGTTACATGGTTGAAAGTTATGGTTTCAAATTCATGTATCAAGATTTTCACTCATAAATATCATCTAAACATCATAGGATTACGCACACGATAGACACCATTTAGTTGCATGACAACAAGTAGGGAATCTAAACGAACATGCAGATGGAGGATGCGATGAAAGAGGGCATCGGCTAAGAGACCACGCACTGCATCATATTCGGCTTGATTTTTGGTGGCAGTACCAATGCAGACCCCATTTGAGAGCACAAGGGCATGCAAGGGGGTGAAGATGGCCCAACCTGTCGAGGCTAGATTCCGAGAGTAACGACTTGCACCATCGGCGTAACCGATATAGGGTGGGGATGGGAGGTCGTGCGGAATAGTGTTACAAGACAACAAATGGGGGGAGGAGGGACAACAACGGTAGCGTGAGTGTATAGAAGACATCGAGCGGCAACTGCGGGAGGGAGTGCGATGAGCAGGATGGCTATGACTCATATACAAACTAGAGGGTGGTATATGAGGGCTATAGGAGGTATGGCGGGGACTTGGGCTGCGGGGGTCAACAGAGATACGGGTGGAGTTATCTCGTGTATGGGCGGAAAAGATGGGGTGAAGGGTGGAAAGGAAACCACATGATGTGGCAAAGTTATCTAAATCATCCGTGGGGGAAGAAAGGCTCGCATACAGATTGTCACGGGGAATGACGGAAGAACACGGAAACAAAGGGTTAAAAGATGGGGAGCCCAGGGTGGTCGCTGAAGGGGGTTCAAGCAAAACAACAGGGGAGGATTCAAGGGGAATGTGCTCCAAGGGTTTCAAAGAGGATGATAGGTAAAGAATGGATGTAGTAGACTCCGTCATCTGGACATCAGGGGGGGAATGTCGATGGGAGAGGGGGGATCCTCAAGCTGACCCGAAGCATACTGTGCGAGTATGGGAGAGGCGGATTGATTTTGTTCAACCTCATACTCTCGGACTACTTCTAAAGAGGCGCGGTAATGCGTCAGGTGAGGAAAATGGTGAGAGTAATGGCCATGGACACCGCACAAAGCATAGGGTTTTCTAGTACGAATATTTTTTGGGTTCTTGGTTACGGACGAGGACCGAAGAGAAGGGTCGGAGACCGTAGACTCGGGGAACACAACTTTAACCATGGGTTGAATGCGGGGCAACTCAGGACAAGTATGGGTGGCGTGACCGACGACATCACACAAGGCACAAGGCTTTGCGGGCGAAGAAGGAGCTGGGTCAGCCGGGGTGGCCTTGTCTTTGGATTCCCCCTTGCGAGCTTTGCCTTTCTTTCCTGGAGCTGCCAACACAGGGGTAGGGTCCTGGGGAGGTACAGGGGGCAGGGTAGCAACAGAGGAAGCGAGGGGGACCGGTTGAACCGGTGTCAAAGCAAGATAGGGTTTGGGGTGACCAGGAGGGGTAGCGGCTGGAGGGTCAAGGTACCATATGGGTATACCTAGGGTCAGGTTAGGGAGAGAGAGGGTGGCCATGACGGGGACCGAATAGACTCCGGGAGGGGGAGCCAGGAAAGGTATCTGACCCACGGGATAATGACCCGGAGGGATGGCTCCGAGATGATTAAGGCCTGGGGGAACCGATCCAGGGGGATAAAGGGGTTCAGGGATACCAGTTGTAGGAGAAGGGCCAGAAGGAGGAGGACCGACTCGCGGAGATGAAGGGCTAGGAGCAGGTTGCAGTGGGCGAGGTTGAGTCTGAGGTTGCTGACTAGTCGAAGCCGGTCGCTTAAGGGCAGCCCGAGACGATTGCATCAAGCAAACATTCGACAAGCTAGGATCAGAGATATGAGGAGGGGGGAGACTAGGAAAAGTTCCAAGCAGGGAGGAATCTTTGTAGACACTGGGGGAGACACTGGTCAAGGAATCGACGGTTTGCTTATTGGCTACAGAAGAGATGGTCGTCTCCGGGGAGGTCTGAGACGACGGCTCATGGTAAGTCAACTAGTCGATGGTGACTATCTTTCCATTGTGAGGAAAAGACATCTTGCGAAAAACCGCGGATGGGACAGCAGAAATGGCATAGGTGTAGCTTCGCCCCAATAGAATTTTGTAGTCTAGAGGGTCGTCAATGACTTCAACGTCAACGCAAACGGTCTTACCGGCAAGGGTGATAGGACAATTACGGAAAAGGCCAATGGGCTGGGAGGCGTGGCCGTCCCATGCTCGAAGGGTGATCGTGGAAGGGGCCAACTCAGGAGATCCGAGTTGCTTCCAAACCGAAGCAGACATCACACAGGTGGATGCACCCTCATCAATCATGCACCGAAAAACGTTGGCATTCCAGATTTTGATTGGAATTTGGAAGGCGACGGAAGCAGGAAGAGGAGGATGATCTGATTGATGAGCGTCGAAAACAATCATTTGGTCGTCAGCAGGATCTACAGTGCCCATGACAGATAACAGAGCCTTTTTTTGGGAAGGGCATGACTGGAGGAGTTACAACGTGGAAATGGCAGCAGGAGATTGCGCCAAATCATCTACTATGCTATAGGAATGAGCAGCTCGACCAGAAGCAGCATTTCGACGTAATGGTCCTTTAGGAATCTTGGTATGGACCTCAACTTTGGGTTGAGGGATATGTAAGGGACCATTGGATGTTGAAAGAGGGTCTGTAGAACTGGAAGAAGGGGACTCAGGGGCAGACTGAGCAGGAGGCTTGGGGTACTGGCGAGACCGAGTTTGAAGATGAAGGTCGACGGTTGGGGATGGTTCAGAGTTCATCATGAGGATCTGGTAATCGGAGGAACCAGAAAGGGAAGGTGGAGTGGCTACCTGTCTGTCAGGTGGTTGGGTAGCCACGAATCCTTGCTGAGGGAAAGGATCAGTAAACACAGCTGGTTGATTAGTGGCCACATTAGGGGGAGCATGAGGGGAGGCATGTTGTCCTCGCAATGTGGCTTGAGACTCCCACATGTGCCGCATCTGTGGTAAGAGGGGACAATCGTGGGTGTAATGACCATAAACACCGCAACATGAACAAGGCTTATTTGTGCGAAGCGGCCTGTCCGGCTTGGGCTGAGTGCCCTGTTCCTAGTTAGCAGTGTTAGGGTCAACACCTTGAGGATTGGGTCCACGAGTACCAGGGGCAGATTGATTTGGATTGCCTCTCCGCCTTCTTTGAGAAGGGGGATTAGTCGCGCCCTGCTGTGCAAAGACTTTCCCGAGAGGGGGCTGCAGGTGCTGTTGCGGGGGCGGAGGAGGCAAGGGAGGTGGAAACGTATATGCTGGAGGAGCTGGCGCACCAGGCTGCGGATAAGGATAATGGTTAGGTTGGGCAACATTGAGGTAATCAGGAGGTTGGGCAAAAATATGAGGCATGCCGTATCCTGGATACATGCTACCTGGAGGGGGAAAAGTGCTAGAGGTGCTGGCCCCTCCCAAAGGGAGACCATAGCCCATAGGAGGTTGAGCATATGGATGGGAAAGGGCTCCAATGATACCGTCGGTGGAATGATATGCCCTCGGGGCGTTAGCGCCTCCGGGCCTGGGGAGGTCAGGAAGGACGGTATAAACATAACCAGAATGAGTGTAGATCAGGTCATATTTCAAGGCTATTTGGAGGGTGGCTTCTTTGGTTTGAGGGAAATGGGAGGCGACATCTTTGCCAATGGGAGCTAAGAGAGTGCGAAGGAACCAGTCCATATAAACCTGATCTTCAAAGGGGGGAGCTCGACATAAGCTTCGTCTTCTTCACCATTCCTGGACATGAGTGGAAAGGCGGGTCGAAGAGGTTTTCTTGAAAGAGGTCAAGAGATCCGTACCAGTATCGTATCAGAGAGGGAGCTAGAAATAAGATAAAAAGGCTTGGGCAATGGTCACAAAGGTGGTATGGGAAGAGGTGGCTTGGTCAACATACCATTTAGAAGCTTCGCCGGTAAGCGTTCGTTGGAACAACCGAAGACGGATGGAATCATCGGTAATGGAATTGGAGGAACACCACATGTGGAAAGATCGGACATGGTTGGTTGGATCTTCTCCAGCAAGGCCTTCGAACTTAGGGATGTTGGAGGGGAGCTTGGTTGGCATATCAGGCTAACCAACATCGTGGCGGATAGGGTCATTGATCAACTGATTGAAATCAGGGAGGCTGAGGCCTGTGATGTATGGTAGCGAGGGTGCAGCCGAGGTAGTTCCTGTGGCAGTTCCGCTAGTAGTAGTTCCGACATTAGGGCCGGGAGCACCACCAGTGTTAGGCCCTAGACCAGACATAGTGAAGGTGACAGGGGGAGAACCGGAAGTAAAAGGAGAACCCCATGAATCAAAAGAGGAGTCGGAGTGCGGACTCAGAAGAGGACTGGCTCGATGACGGCGGGACGGAGCAGGTCGATCAAACGGAAACTGAGGGTGAAGGCCAAGAAGTCTCCGGGAGGTGCGCCTTGGGGGCGCAATGGTGAAAACACAAACACGGCACGAGGGGAAGAAGAACGACTGAAAAAGGCAGGGAGGTGCAGAATCAAGTGATTACAATGTCGAAACAAGGGCAAAAAGGTGCAGTGTCAATTGATTTTAAAGTCTTTTCCTGGCGGTGTAAACTAGGCTCTTCTTCGCTTAGGGTGAGTGTGTGGCGTGCGTTAATTTTAATTTTTAAACCCTTTTCGTTTTGAAAGCAAGAGAAAAAGTGTGCTGTGTAACTGAAAATAATGCTGCGAAAACAGTATATAATGTTGAAATAATAGAAAATTAACCGCTACTAGTTCATCAATTCAACCCAAGAAGGTGGGTCTCTCAAAACTAAACTAAAAGAGGGAAAAAAAACTAGTCACAACGCATTAAAAAGAGGCCAATAGATCTAGGGTCGAAAGGGATAGAGATCTAAAGGGGAAAGCTGTTGAAAAGAGGTGCAGATCACAGCCAAGAGGCAGAGGCAATGTGGCTGGAAAAAAGGAGGAAATCAGCAAAAAGCAGAAGGGGCAAGGAGGAGGCCCTAAAAGTAGATCCAAACAAATCTTCAGGAGGCAATTTGAAAGGGAGAAGAGCTGATTAAAAGAGGTCTGAAAAGGAGGTATCAGATCTGAAAAAAAAAGGGGGGCTGAAACTCTGGAAAAAACAGACCTGAAACAGATAAAAAATCTTCCACAAAAAGTGGAGGGTATTGAAGCCCTAGTGGGCTATGTTCCCACTTAGATGAGAAAAACAGATCAGGACCAGGTCGAAACGGGCTGAGACAGAGGCTGAAAAACCCTGACAAAAGCTTCAGAAAAACCCAGAAAAATTGCAAAGTAACAGCAGAAAAATTGGCAGGTCGCAGGTTCTGACCTGTTTTCTGTGCAGGTCGCAGAAAATGGGCTAAAAAGTGCGACTTGGAGGTCCAGGTCGCATTTTATGGGCTGAAAAGTGCGACCTGAAGCTCCGGGTGTCTCGGCGGCAGATTTCCGAAAAAGTTGTCGTCTCAGTTGCGGCTGATGTCTGTCACCTGCGCAATAGGGCCAGAAACATGCGAAAGTTAGAAATTTTAATGTTTTAGGGTTTTATAGGTGAAAAACAACATGAAAATAGGAAAAAAAAAAAGCTGAAAAGAAACCCTAGGGTCTGAAGTAGCTGGATATGCAAGAATATGAAAAACGACAGCGGTCGTAATTGAAAACCCGTGTGGAGTCGCCAATTGTTAGTATGAATCCTTTGTCGAAGTGTACGAAAAAAGACCACTTTAGCTACGCATAACTAATAGCCCTAACATAAAATATGGCTGCCAATATCTTTAGATCTATAGTTAGTTGATCAAGACAAGAACTGCAAAAAACCAGATCTATGCATAGAAAGACATTAAGTAGTAAAAAGAAGGGTTTGCTCCATATATCCAATAGACAAGACAAGAACAATTTTTGAAAGAATTTTTTGTATTAATGGCACCTGGGAGGAAAACAAGAAGATGTTTCAAATTCTCCTAAATGGGATGGGTTCTTGGAAGTCCTCAGCACTTCAGATCTAAAATTTCTCTCTCCTGTTGGTGTAGAAAACCCAGACAAAGATAGAACTCAAAGGTAGCTCATATAGAAAATAATGGAAAATATGACAATGATAATGGCTCAAAGTCAGACCAAGAGTTTTGATCCAGAGTGATCCAATAGGCAACAAAAGGTGAAGAATGGTAGGGAAAACCCTCCTATTTATAACAAAATATTGGGTCATTCTAGATCTTGGTGCATGATTAAAATAACGTTAACAAAATCTAGATCCACCTTTTATGGGATATTTTATTATATTTGTTGGAGGGAAAAGGTATTTGACTTGGGTCAAATCCCTTTATTTGTAAATAATAAATAAATAAATGATTTATTTATCATTTTAAGGAAGTGGTTGAATGATAATCAAATAAATAATGATTTATTTAATTATTTGTGGGTGATTTAGTCATATTTAACAAGGAATATTATTTAAATTAGATTTAAATAATTATTCCTAGAAAATAATAAGACAAATAGAGATTTATCTAATTAATTTCTTTGTTTTGGGTTAAACATGATGAGGAATAATAATTAAATTATTGTTTAATAAATTATTCCATGAGGAAAATCAAACAAATATAGATTTGTTTAATATTTCCTTTTGGGGTTTCCTGTTTAGACCATAAACAACCTAATAAATGTGGTTTATTAAGTTATTTGACATAGTGAAAGCAATTTTACTTAGGGTAAAATTGGTCTTACATGGTGTACTTGGGTCCATCTAATAATAGTAGGTTAGATGACCAAAAAATGGTGTAACAACTGCAAGCATTCTGTTTGTCACTTACCCCAACTAGAAATTTAAAACATTTATGTAGGACCCTTAAAGAATTCCACTCTTATGGGAACCTTTGCATTTCCGCCACCCGCAACGTCGGAAGAAATTTCAAGTATAGAGACCTGCTACATGATCTCTTCCACTCTATCTGGCTTAAGGGAGAGTATGGGTGATTCTGCTATTTCTACGTTGGATGAATTTTTACCGCCTAGCCCTATTGAGATACCATAGCAATCAATCTATTTGGCTTGGGTGGAAAATCCAAAATCAACGTTGCCGAGTGTTTGGGTTGATCATTCCTTAGATTTTGGTACTCCATCTGATCCATTTTCCTAAAAAAATTTGACAGATGAAAATATTTTGGAAGCGATGATGTCAGAAGGAGAATCATGGGAAGATTATCATGATCATTCCCATCTTCCTGATTATGAAGAAAACAATCTCAGTGAACTATATCACCCATCCATCAAAAATTTCTTTTCGAATTATTTACCGATTAATGAAATCGATTCCAAGAGAAACTTATCAAATATCGAAGAAACCATTTCTATTGATATTTTTACCAAACCGAGCATTGTAGAAAATATTCATGTCGATGTATCTTGTTCTCCATCAGAACTTGATTCATATCGCTCTCTATTTTGTGAATTTTGTGACATATTCGCTTGGTCTTACGAGGAAATGCCAGGCATAGATACTAGTATAGTTGAACACACTATTAATATGTATCCTAATGTCAAACCGGTGCATCAACGGCTTCATCCTGTTCATCCAAAGAAAGCTGCTGCCATCTAAGCAGAAGTTGAAAAACTTTTGCGTCCTAGTTTCATTTACCCTGTTCTACTAACTGAGTGGGTTTTCAATATCATTCCTGTTATTAAAAAACAAGGAATTATTAGAGTGTGCGTCAATAATCACGATATTAATCATGCTTGTCCAAAAGACAACTATCCTACTCCCTTTATTGAACATATTATTGACGATTATGATGGATGCGAAATATTCTTGTTCATGGATGGATTTTCCTGCTACAATCAAATCAATATCCACCCATATGACCAACATAAGACAAAATTCATCTATCCCTAGGGCACATTCACATATATGAAACTTTCGTTTGGTTTAAAGAACGCTGGGGAAACTTTTCAGAGACCAATGGATTATGTTTTCAACGATATCAAGCACATTGTTCAACCATATCTAGACTATTTACCAGCGCATTCACGAAATCGGACTGATCACTCGATGCATTTGGGAGCCATTTTCTTACACTGCTAATACTACAAAATACGCCTCAATCCACATAAATTTCTGTCTTGTGTTGGTTCTGGTCGATTGCTCGGATTTGTAGTCTAAAAAGAAGGAATTCGAATAAACCCACTGAAGGTACAGGCCATTATTGATTTTCCAGCACCATCAAACTTACTTCAAATACAGAAACTTCAAGGAAAGGCTAACTTCCTGAGAAGGTTCATTCCAAACTATGCCGAAATGGCTAAAGGATTTACTCGATTATTAAAAAAGGGGGTTCCCTTCCATTGATGTTGTCAAGGACCATCTTTTCTGAGCATCATTAATGTATCTTCCTAATTATCAAAATGATTATTTCCTATATATTGTCATGGCTGAAACGACCATTGCTATGGTTTTGGTCCAAGTAGAAGATAGAATTGAACATATGATCTATTATTTGAGTCATAATCCCAATGATATGGAAGTTAAGTACTCGTACGTGGAAAATCCTGCCTTATAAGCTGTTTAAGTTGTTCAAATATTTTTCCATTATATCCTGCTCCAAAAAACAAATAGTTTTGGATTGCAACCCCATGACTTATATTTTATCACGTCAATTACTGGGGGGAAATATTCAAAATGGATTGTCATTTTGTAGGAATTTGATTTGGAATTCATCAAATTCAAGTCAAAGAAGTCCTTAGTTTTGGTTGAGCTTCTCTGTGACCTTCCCTCTGATAGCACTTCAACTATGTCAGAACCATCAATTCCTGAGGAGTCTCTATTTCTGATCAGATCATCTGATCCTTGGTATGGGTATTTCATCATTTATCTCCAAACCCAAACTCTTTGACCTAATACCTCTCTCTCTGAACAACGACGTATTCGATACCAAGCCAAAGATTATCTGATTGTCAGCAATACACTTTATCATCGTGGTGTCGATACCATTTTAAGGAGGTGCCTCACTCATGAGGAGGCCAAAAAATTATTAAATGATTGTCATGGTGGAGCTTGTGGTGGACACTTATCTGGATATACTACCACATAGAAGATACTCTACACTAGTTACTTTTAGCCTACTATTTTTCGAGATTACATCCTTGCAGTCAGAAGTTGTCATGCATGCCAGATTGTTTATCGTAAAATCTGCAAACTGCTAGCGTCAATGCATCCTGTTGTCTCTGCCGGACCATTTACGAAATGGGGTATTGACTTCATGACCCATAACCCTCCTTTGTTCGGGGGACATGGTTATATTATTGTCGCGGTTGACTATTTTACCAAATGAGCCAAAGTGATGCCTACATTTAATAACACAAGACAAATAGCTGCATTGTTTTTCTTCAACCACATTATTGTACAGTTTGGGGTCCCATTGGCTATAGTTACGGATCATGGGAAGCATTTTCACAACCATATGATGTATAAATTGACTGTACCAAGTTAGCGTTGTTGCATGATAATTCTACTCCTTATTATCCACAATCAAATGGACAAGTTGAGGCTATTAACAAAATTCTTAAACTAATGCTTCAACGAATGATAGGAGTCCGTAAAAGGAACTGGCATTTGATCCTGTACTCCACTTTGTGGGCGTATCAAACCTCAGTGAGAAACAGAACATGATTTGCTCCTTTTTAATTGGTGTATGGTCTGGAAGCTATCTTACAAATCTAATGCGAAATATCATTGTTAAAACTTGTGATAGAATTGTTACCTAACACCTCAGAAGAAGAAGTGCGTCTCCTTAACCTCATCCATCTTGATGAAACACATCGTGAAGGCCAATTGACCAATGAAGCACATAAGAGATGTATAAAGGCATAATATGACAAAAATGTCCAGCCTCGCATCTACTCAGAGGGTGACTTGGTCCTTCTTTACGATCAAGAAGCTGATGTAATAGGTATAGGGAAATTCGAGCCATTGTGGCATGGCCCCTATATTGTCAAAATATTTCTTGCTAAGGGTGCCTATGATTTAGTTGATTACGATGCGATTCCATTGGCATAGCCTAGAAATGGGTTGTATCTTAAACGTTACTATGCTTAATCACGAGCGTAGTAATTTTTTGTATTATATCGCATATATATTGTTGATTTGCATCCACTATCTTAATTTGTTTTTAGAGTTTTCTTGACATTAGTATTCCGCTTTACATTTTATCACAGATGTCTGAATCTTTGGAACCATTTGTTGGATATGCTAATGGTGCTATTCATAATACGCAGAATCTATCCTCTCCAGCATGGGCCATTTTCACTCCAAACAGTGAGTTAGTGAGTTTTCGAGGGATTTTTATGAGTAGATCAACGAACAATATCACTGAGTATAGTGCATTGATCAAAATTCTCTCTGATGCCATTTCATTTGGAATTAACCACATAATCGTAAGGTTAGACTCAAAACTTGTGGTATTGCAACTTACTAGTGTTTATACTGTTATAAATACAACACTTCTTACATTGTTTCTAAGAGTTCAACTTTTGGAAAGACATTTTGATTTTGTTCAATATCAACAGATTTCCATAAATTTGAACACATTGACTGATTCATTAGCTAATCAAGTTTTAGACATACATTTGCAACATAGGTAAAGAAAACATTCACATCATTGAATAGGATTGCACAATAAACATAGGAAAAACTCTGAAATCATATAGATAGATAGTTATAGGTTTTTACAAAATTTGTGCCAAAGACACATTGGTCATCTGACCTCAAAATGTATGCAAAATGTCATAAGTAAACTAGTGATGCTCATGGTAACATGCTATAGATCTAGCAATCCTACAGAGCAATTGCATCCAATGGTTAGGAATCCCAATAGTGTGTCGCTGCAGTCGCATGGGAAGCTCTTTGATCAAGAAATCTGGAATCTCGAAAGTCAACCCCTCGATGTGATGTTGAAGCTTACCTAGAGTCTCAGCCATATCAAGGTCCTGAAAGAATTCTCTCCCGACAACCCTCTCTTCTGGTGCATCTACTTCGCGTTTTGGTTCCTCTACTGGTTGAACACGACCGATATCTACATTACATCAAACATTTTGTTTATTCTTGGAAAGAAATAAAAACACAAAAACATTGTATAAACCTTAGAAAAATAAAAAAAACATGGTCAAATCATTATTACCTACTACACCCCATTGAGCGCCTTCTGGTAATACTAAATCTGGATCTCCTCGGAAGTCGACACCTGCGTATGCGTACTCATCGATGGCGATGATCTGTCACTGGAACCAGGCGAAGAATGTAGTAGAGAACACAACGGTCGATTGGCCTACATGCCGACCCATGAGTTCTACCCATATCTACATTCGAGGATCTATAGGACTAGATATATCCAGTGTTACATGCTGTGGTTGCATTAGTAGAATCCATTCCAAAGCGAAGGAGATAAGGATTGAACCATAACTGAAAATTTTCTTCCTTCCTCCCTTTTCTTTGTTTAGTTGTTACTTTATCTAAGATAGAACAGCTTTAGACCAGTTGAAGACTATTGACTCTAAGAACTCTAGCGCATACTGCATATACGATCTATTCGCTACATGTAGTGTAATGGTGCCAGCAAGTTTAGTGATCGTGAAAAGGATGGTTCTCAAAGGAAAATCCCTGACATCTTGGATGTTTATTTTTCCATATTTGCTAGGTTCTGCCCCTGGATAGCAATACTGCATAACATAATCCCTCACTGTCTCTCCTCCAATGGTAGACCCTGTGAGAGAAATGGGAAAACCTCTCCTTAACAAACTTGTGATAAAATACACATCTTCAACTGTTATGGGAACCACCCTATTTTTAATGTGGAATGCCTCTATCGCCAGATCCCATGCTCGAACTAATAACTCCAAGAGTTCTATTTTTTTCCTCATTCCCAACAATTTTAAGTACTTAAGTATTCCACAATCTCTCAGGGCTCTTACAGTTCTGGATCATTTAGGCAATCATATCTTTTCCTTCATGTTCTCTTTCCCTCCATGTAATCATCATTATAATCCGATGGAAACCTGAAATACAACCATAAGATCCATTAGATTCCATTCATTGCAAAAAAATAGGCAAATTTTAGGCACAACATGAAAACCAAGAACTTGAACTGCACCCAACGCACTCCCTGGGTTGACACAGTGCATTGCATATGCGGGTACCCTTCACTGTACCTACTATGCAAGGCATGTTTCGACATTCAGGGGTGCATTGCCCTCATTTTGGGAAAAATTTACCCTATGGGCCTTAAAACCCTAAAAATCTACAAACAATGGAAATGAAATGAATACCAAAGGGAAGATGAGGTTCATGATACTAACCTGGATCAAACGACGACGAAATCCGTCGACAAAAACGACCGCAATCAATGACTAAAGTTTGGGGGCAAAATTAGGTTCAGAGCTTCAAAATGCAAATGGTAACTATGGAATGGTAAAAATGAATAGTGAAACTACATTTTATGGTAATTTAATTATTTGCAAGTTAAAGTTATTGCTATGACTACAGTTTTATTATTTTTTTATCATGAAACATGTATTTTTAATCCATTTGATTTTGTTCTGAAAAAGAACTACAACTGATGAACATATTAGTCGTGCAAATTTATTGAAAGAATGACTTGACCACAAACCATACTTTTTCTCCTTATTTTTTGAGCATTTTTAAAAATGAAAAAGGATTTGAAGCGCACTTTTATCCCTTTTTCGAGCTTCGATAACAGCGAAAAAGGAACCCCCTAGAGTCTTCTTTTAACTCTTTTCAGACTTTGATAATGTGAAAAGATTGCCGAGCACTTGTCTTTTCGAGCTCGTAAAAGTAAATGAATTGATATCTACCCAATATAAGTTTAATCCTTTTCCGAAATGAGATGGATTATTTACGAAAAAGGAATACCTTGGTTAAACATGACCAAAGAGGTTCTTTTAGATATTATTTTACACTTTTTCGGGTTTGAGTGACAAATTTACGAAAAAGTGCTTTTGGAGTTCTCTTTCGTCATCTTTTTCATACTCTCTAAATATGAAAAAGGACCAGGATATCAATGTCGTTAAGCTCATTAAAACATAAAATAGCGATGGGCTTGTCTATCATGGCAAGAATCAAGTTTCATTCATCGCTAGACTCGTTAAATTATTAAATAGCGATAATTTATTCGCCCGAAGGGTTGAATTATAGATCCATCAAATTTTATCCTCCTCAAGCTTGTTAAAAAATAAAGAGGTACTGGTCGATAAATGACTGGGGAAATTTTGAAAAATTGAGCAAAGTTTCTTTTTGGTAGCAAGTTTCTCTTGAATATCACACTTCTTTCACTCCATGTCCGTCACTGTTTGGGTTGGGTAATCATATTGTCGGTTCATTCACACCTATGGTCCATCATACCTTCACTTTAGTTTTGAGTCAATGCCGCCAAATCATCATAGTGTCGCCGATATGTTCAAGAGAATTCATCCAGTGATTAAAAACTCATCCTTCTGCAATACTCGTAAACCTTCATTTTCATGACCATCATCCTTGAAAATTGCTATATCAACTCATATCCTTGTCTCCGAAATCAGTAACTCCAGTTTTGCAATAAGGTGACTTTTTTTCGATGACAAATCAATATCCAGGAAGCTCACTTAGAAAAATCAGATTCTAGTACCATGAGGCTTGTTACAACATCGACAAGATCCTCGCTTATAGACCTTTGACTGAAAGATTTTGTTTGGCATTCGACATCAAATCATCTATTCACGCCTTACGAAATGTACTACAGTACCTTGAGGGACATTGACATTAATGGTGGTTCTATCGCTTTTTTTAATAGCTCATATCATTGGCTAGTAATCAAACGATGTCTTTCCATGTTTGACTACAAATCATATATTCGCATGGCTAGACTTGTACCCGAATGATCGAGTGAATGAGATAAGAAGACCTCGGATCTAGTTTCATCCATTGGGGCTGCGATTTCAGGATTGTTGTACACATCATCTGTACGACGAACTTACATAAAGATTGTCATCCCAATATGGGCCTATATCTGTAGGCATGTCTGCATCTGGGCAACATTCCAATGAAGACGACTTTCTAAATTATGTACATGTTATTAGATTGTTTTATGTGCTGAACATGGGAATGCCTACCCTCATAAATTATGATCAAAGAGGATATATCATGATGTAATTTATTGTAATATTGATGTAGGTGACCACTCCGCTTCATTAAAAGGCTCATCACAGTGTAAAGCATCTCAATCAACTGTTCTTATTATTTGGATCTCATGCTCTAAGGGGCAATTGTTATAGGTAAATTTGGGTACCATTCCCAATGACCTGGTTAACTGGACATCATCTCCAGAACCAATTATCAAGGTTCTATCATTCCCTATCATTTCAGTTGCTACATGCCCTAAGACAAGAAACAAGACAAATCCAGCAAGACTTTCATCAAGCAAAGGTTTCCAAGGTTTTAAGCTTATTATATAGCATATGAGAGCTCACCAACGTAGGCTCTAAGGGGCCTAAGTGTGTTTCATATGCAAGTAGCCCCATGCAAGGCTGCTCTGCAAAGCACTTCCCGACATTCACAGGTGTGTTGGTCACATTGGGAGCGAAATTCTCAATGTTCTGGAATCTCCACTTGGTCAGTGCCTTCTAGAAGAGTTCACATGTGTCAAGTTTCGGATCCAAGTGTCCATTTGACATCTACATGACTGGAAACATGTCTTGCCTATTATTGGAAAGTCATTGATTTCAAAACAACCTACAATTCATCTATAATTTGAGCACAGATCTAAGTTCTTGAGGAGGAAGAATTTTAGTAAAGAAATGTTGGAGAATTTTCAATTGAGAGCTATATTTGTGTAGCTATTGCTGAAGACATTTATACTATGATGAGGCTTGGGAATGTTGCTGGAAGGGTGACTTCAAATTAGTCATTTGGTTGTAACCTCTACTTCTATCATTAATAAAGAATACTGCTTATTTTTCCCTATATGCATCTGTATTGGCTTTGATTTTCCATATTGCAAGATCTTAGTTGATGTGTATGGTTTATGCTTTACTGATTTAGCAAACTAAATTGAATAGATATCTATATTATTGCATCTTCTATTGTTTTATTTTTGTATCTTACAAGAATCATTCAGCCCAAAAACCGCTTGATTTTGAAGCTACAACATTAGTGACAGAAGGAGCCATTTGGAAGCGACTGAACAAGTAAGCCTCAAATGCTCTCTATGTATCTGTTCTGAGTTAGGAGAAATGATCATGTAGTCTTTCACCTGTTGTTCTAGACTATCACCTATCTAGGGAAGTGTGATTTATCCGTAATTCACAATTCTGGCCCAAAAAATTGGCGACTTCACTGGGGAGAATTTCTCTTAGTTCTAGGTGTTTAAGCCTTTGATTTTCTTTGTTTATCCACCCAGTAGTTGTTACTCATAAATATTAAACTTTTTCAAACCCAAATTAGCAAATATAGTGAGTTAAACAATAGTATTTTTCTTTGTATACTGCACCCAACGTGCCCTTAGACTGGACACAATGCTTTGTAGAGCACTGTCTCCCTTCCTAGCTTGCGTTGCAGAGCACTGTCTCCCCTTGTACACTGCGTTGACTCCTGAAAACACCCAAATTCCCTTGAATTTTCCTTTGCAATTTGATTCATTTTTGTTTACTATTGTGTTTTGAAAATTTTTATCCTCAATTGACCAGTGACTCTATATATTTCTTCATCCTTTGACTAAAAATTTGTTCAATGTTGGTTTAAGAAAAATTTCTTTACATTGACAAGTTGATTTCAAAGTATTTTTTATGGTCGCATTAAGAATCATCTGATTTATAAGACAAGTTCTAGTCTAGAACAACAGGTGAAAACCTATATGACTATTTCTCCTAACTCAGAACTAATACACATAGAGGATTGGAGGCTTACTTGTTCAGTCGCTTCCAAATGGATCCTTCTGTTGGTTCTGTTGCAGCTTCAAATTCAAGCGGTTTTTGGGTTGAATGCTTCCTGTAAGAAATAAAAATGAAACAGCAGAATATGCAATAATATATTTATCTATTCAATTTATTTTGTTAAATCAGTAAAGCATAAACCGTACACATCAACTAATATCTTGCAATATAGAAAATAAAAGAAAATATAGATGCATATAAGGAAAAATAAGCAGTATTCTTTATTGATGATAGAAGGAGAGGTTACAACCAAATGATTGATTTTAAGTGACCCTTCCAGCAACGTTCCCAAGCCTCATCACAGTATAAATATCTCCAGCAGTAGCTACACAAATCTAGGATTCAATTTAAAATTCTCCAACATTTCTCTACTCAAATTATTCCTCCTCAAGCACTTATATCTGTGCTCAATTTATAGATGAACTATAGGTTGTTTTTCAATCAATGACTTTCCAATAATAGGCAAGACATGTTTCCAGTCATGTAGATGTCAAATGGACACTTGGATTTGAAGCTTGACACATGTGAACTCTTCTAGAAGGCACTGGCCAAGTGGAGAGTCCAGAACAATGAGAATTTCACTCCCAATGCGACCAACGCACATGTAAATGTCGGGAAGTGCTTTGCAGAGCAGCCTTGCATGGGGATACTTGCATATGCAACACACTTAGGCCCCTTAGAGCCTACCTTGGTGAGCTCTCATATGCTATATAATAAGCTTCAAACCTTGGAAACCTTTGCCTGATGAAAGTCTTGCTTGATTTGTCTTGTTTCTTGTCTTAGGGAATGTAACAACTGAAATGATAGGGAATGATAGACCCTTGATCATTGGTTCTGGAGATGATGTCCAGTTAACCAGGTAATGGGGAATGATTCCCAAATTGACCTATAGTCAGTCTCAACCCACCAGCAGTCCTCATGGGTGTTCACATTACAACATTTAAATGCAAAACACAAATGTTACAAACGATAGTTTGCAAACTCTACAGCATTAACATTCATATATGTCACATGCAATGTTTCATGGTTATTTCTTCTGCATGGTTTTCTCTAATAGTTAGTGCTAACAACAACGTTTAAACCAGAGTTCTGACCTTAACTCATGGTTTGTGCCTTAGTTTTGTCGACTGTTACGGTCAAGCTAGGGTTTGGGGTGCGCATGTGGCCACCCCTAACCATAACATTTATTTTAATAGTTAAATCCGGCCAATTTTTGGAGCGCACCTATTTTTGGGCGGATTCCATTATTTTGACTCTAGTTAAGTGGAGTCCTCCACATTTAGTGGATTTTTTTAAGGTGTAACTAGGAAAATGAGTAGGAGACTCAATTTTCACCCATTCAGAGTGAATAAAGAGTCATTCTTGACAAATTGGAGCATTCTGGAGCCATTGGTGCAGAGAAAACAACCATTAGAGTCCTGTAGCTACATGTATTTGAAAATTTTTGAGCATAATGAAAGATGGACATGCCATTGGGAGCTGGACCAATAGATGTAGCCTAGGAGGGGTGAACTTCTTCATCATTCCTGTTGTGTAAATCTTATGTGGTGACTTATTTCTCTATTTTACACTATTGTTCGGTGTTATTTGTGCTTATTTCATGCTTCTAATTCACTAAAATCATCTACGATTCATGGTTAAAATCCTCAATACATAAGCAAACTAATGAGACAAGTATGCACATGTTTATAAAATGAAAAGACACTTAGCACAAAAAAACTAATACAGTCCTTTCAGATCAATTAATCCCTTGGGTTTATAATAATAATCCCTTGGGATTATAATATTAATCATTGTCCAATTATTAATCCAAGTATTTAATATTAATCTCTTGAGTTTATAATAATCCCTTTGGTTTATAATATTAATAATTCCTTGTGTTTATTAATCCCTTGGGTTTATAATATTAATAATCCTATGGATTTATTAATCTCATAGATTTATAATATTAAATTTTTGAGTTTATAATGTTCAACCCTTTGGTTTGTTAATACCTTGGGTTTATAATATTTATCCGAAGGGTTTTTAAAATTAATGACTTGATTTTATATTATTAATCTCTTGGATTTATCATGTAAATCCCTTGGAATTATAATATTAATAATATATTGAGTTTATGATATTAATCCCTTGGGCTTAATGTTACTAATCCCTTGGGTTTATGTTGGCTTGTTTGGACTTGAACCAAGTTCGGCTTTGTACTTTGCACCAAAAAAAACCTTAGAAAATGGCCCTTTCATAAATGAATTAGAAGTAGATCAAAGTCTCACCTGAGGTGGCTATGGGTGCAGAACTAGGTTTCTGCAGCCTTGAGGGACTGCGCGAGGTGGCTTCTAGTTCACTTTTTTGTATTTATTTAATCTTCTAACATACATATAACTACCACGTTATATAACTTAAACATTCACTTTGTCACATTCATATCAACATAAAAATATCATAGAACAATGTAAACTATGCTATCACATCATAGACTCTCTATCATTACTTCGCATAAAGAGATAAACAACAACATAACATAGATAAACATAGAATATTCCCAAAACTTCTTCTTCTTTATTAAGATGGATTTCTTCAGTACATTCAGCTTCTCGGACTTGCGCACACAACTGCAGGTGGTATGTGCACTAAGCTGCAGAGTCTTCTAGGGTGTTCATGAACTTAGGTGTAGAGCCTTCCCTTAAGATCCAAAACATACTAAAGGAAAAAATACAATCACTTTTGCTCATCAACTATGCATTAATGAGTGTTTTATTCAACAAAGCCTTGCATCACTTTATATACATTAAATAGATGCAAAACCATGGTCCACATACCATGGGCTGGAAAAAATAATTTGCTAAAAGCCTAAAACCCATTACAAAATGAGGGGTTTCAACCCACCTCGAATCCCTTAGACTTTACATTGTAGAACTAACTTCGCGGTACCGCACACTCCGCTCCTCAAAATGCAGATTCTTTGACCAAAACTTGAACAATTTGGGTTGTGACCTACAGGCCCCCAACACTCACATGTGACTCGTCCCAACTCACTCAGTTTTTTTTCCCCGAATCTTATCTATGATGCTCATGTAGGTGGCATTATACTGCTAAATTATGTCACATACCTACTTTTCCTCTTTGAGCACTTCCTCAAGTAGTTCATTTGTTGTTGGTTCGAATGTCTTTTGTATCACTTTTGTATCCTTCTGTCACAAATCCTTAATCTTACCATATACTATCTACGAAAGCTGGAGGGCCTCATCCTGCCATGACCTAGTCCATGCTATCAAAATTTGTTCCTTACGCTGAAGGTCTTCCATAGTATCATCTAGCAATTTTCCACATTCTTCCATTGTGTCAGATATGCCTTTCACTATAGCTTTGAGTTCCATCTCCCTCTACTCTCATACTTCCAGTTGTGTGGTTGGCTACAACCTCATTTTCAACTCAAAAATCTTCACATCATACTCAAACTTCATCTCGGTGAACTTATTCTTTGAATCCTTCATGGAGAGATTGTGATTCGCGACCTTCTCTGATATTTCTTCTTTCTCATGGACCTGTACATCCATGACATCACTACAAGTCTTCCAATTTCTTTTGCTAGTTGCTCCTATTGTTGTTGTGCCTCATCTCTTTAGTTGATTATCCCATCGATTTCCATATTCATTGCGGTTATTTTCTTTTACACCTCCATGTTTATCAATGAATGGCATTGTTCTCACCCTTTTAACTCTTATGTGATGCCTTGGTGGAACTCGTACAATGTTTGTGTCGACAATGGGACGAAGTTCATGCTAAAATTTTCTCATCATTTCACACACTCTCTGCCTTCTACAACTTCAAACTGCAGCTCTCCTCCTGGTGCCTACAAAATTATTACTCCAAATTTTTTCTCTAATCGGTGGTCTGGCTGCACTAGCTGACTCGTTTGTTCCTATGGTCTGGCTGTTTGTTTCGGTTGTCAAGATATCTACACTAGTATCTTCAATTTTTCCATTATTTCCTTGAAACCGGTTAGGAGCATGATGTAGCGATCCTCAATCCTATTCTATGACTTCATTTTCACTTATTTAACTTTATCCCCAATCTTGTCGATGTCCCCCTCAGTGAGGACAAGTGGCATTTCTCCCATAGATTTGTTTGCCCTGTGCTTCTTCCTTATGCTCGTCGTATTTACTGTAGGGGTCCTCTTTTGGATGATTAATGGTGAATATTCTTGATCTACATCAATAGGATGGTCCTAGCCACCTTGGTGATGTTATGAATCTGTCTGTTCTGCACCTTTATCCTTTCCAATTATACCCACATGTTGCGTGATTTATTTTTTTTCTTGAATTCTTCCTATGGGTGGAGTCATCCATTCCACTGACAAACGTTGTATTATGCTAATAATGTTATCTTCGGTGACTAAATATGGAGGAGGATTCCATTCTTCCATTTGATCCTTTCTGGATTTAACATATACCTGGTGAAAGTCCATTTTGAATTCTACTATATTGCGATAGTCCTAAAACAAACTAGGTGAAAACCTGGGACGTTGATTCACCACCATGCGCAAGTCCATTTCCATCAATACACAAGAATTTTTATTTTCATGTGCATGCATCAACTCCTTGGCAAACTAGAGTGAGGCATATCGTGTGCCTTTAGACACATCTGGTCCAACTGTGGGAAATTATGAATTCATCGGTTCCTTCCAAGACAATATCATGAGGATTAAGAGCAACCACGTGTATTTAAATGTATTTCCCTCTTCCTATGCTTCTCAAGAGTCCTCCAAAAAATCTTTGAATAAATATCCGGCCTAATTTTTTTGAACCCCTTTAATGCACTGCATAGCTAAGGAAACTAGGGTAGCAGGGACTTCATTCTCTTTGCATTTACTCATGATCTTCCCTCCTAGAATGTGCATGGTGAAGTGCACCCCTTGGTCATTGATAGAGTTTATATCATAACCTCTTGACTTCTTTATTTACCCATACTACTTTTTCATATTGTCCGCGACTGCTTTGTCCTGGATTTTTCCAACAAATTCTTCAACGGGGTACTTGCCTTGGTAAGGTAGCCTAGTAATCCTTATGATCAACATCTCATCAATTGGGATCCTCTCTCCCATCCAGAGATACCTGTCATGCACAATTACAAGCAGTTTTCGAACACAGACCATGTTGATGGTGCTTCTACTAAAGTGTGTCACATTCAGCATATTTAGAAAGCCTACTCTTTGCAATCCTATACCCCACTGGTGTGGCTCCAACCTAGTAACATCATTGTCTAGATAATACACCTAATGGAGGTACATTATCAACTCTAACTGTGGGTACTTGCTGCAGTCATTGAAGTCCCAATATTCCATTTTCATCCAGGGTATTTTCCCCAAAACGTCTCCTTTGAATGGTACCTTTATGGTAGTAGTGGCGTGAAAAAGTAGAAATTCACATTTTCAAAATCCTTGACTGGCTTGGCACCCAGCTTTCTTGGTGGAAAGTATGGTGGCAACACAGAGGAAAGCTTTGCACCCTTTGTCTCCATCTATTTCATCTAAATTTCCTCCTCACTGTCTTGGATTTTACTAGGTTCCTCATGCTTTAGAGTTTTCTTTGCCTTCTCTGTGGGTTTCTTGTCCTAATTTTTCTTCACTCGTTGTTCTCTCACTACATTATTTCTTAGGTATTTCCTTCATCCAAAGGCTTCAAATGGCCTCTTTTCCTATCTTTTCTTCAGTCCTTCTTCTGTGTCTGTTTATTTTCACAGTGACCTCACGCGCGTTGGGGACATAGGTACAATTGGTGTTGCAACTTCCATGATGCATTCTACACCTTTATTCACAAATGCTCTAGATAGATCTTCAAAACTCCTCTCAGACATACAACAAGATGCTCAATTCTCACTTGGTCTCCTATTCACAATTTTAATTTTCTATAGCAGAAAGTGTAAAATGTGGAGCGAGATATAGATTTTATAGCAAATTTTAATTTAAAACCTCATGATAGCTTAGATATTTCTCATTTAATGAAGATATTGCACTAGATATGACCAAATATGCTTATAAATGATATTCTCCTGTGCCCCTTAATAAAAAAATTCTTTTAACGACAAAATTTTCTTTCCAACGGTCATATTTCTGGAGAGCTTCGATGCATACCCTTTTATGTCACATTAAGCTTTCCTTCATCATAGTTCTTTCAGACTTCAACATACTCCTAAATATCATGTAGTTATCATCCTTCAACATAGTTCTTTCAGACTTTGACGTACTCCTAAATAGCGTGCAGTAACCTTCCTTTGGCGAAGTCTCTTCTACAGAGTAGTTTATATTCCAGTGGCCAGTTTCAACTGCAGGTGGCACTAAGACTGTTCTCATTTTATATTTCAGTGTGAAGCTCCAGGGACATAGGTTTCCATGTATACCTTCAATATGCTACCATTCACTCATCCTGGAATAAATTGACCATCTACCTTTTGGAGCTAAAATGCACCACCATTAGAAACATGTTTGATGATATATGGTCCCAACCAATGTGTTTTAAATTTTCCTGGGAAATTTGCGAATTATATATCATATAATAGTACAATATTTTATTCTCGTAATGTCTTCTGCTTGATGTGCCTGTCATGCCAGAATTTATCCCTTTATTTTTACACTTGTTGATGGAAACCTGCTATAAACATGTCTTCTTCCAAATCAATAAATTGTGCCATCCTTTCCTCCATTATATCAAAGTCTTCCATATCTGTGAATGTTGCAATTATTAAACTTGGCATAATGTACTCCATAGGTATGACTGCTTATTGTACATATACCAACCTAAAAGGTGTCTAGCCTATCAGTTTCTTGCATGTCGTCTGATATGCCCACAACAACGATGTAATCCTTAGGTCCTAGTAATTTATGTTCACATTGCAGAACTTTGTGAGTGCATTCTCTAGAATATTATTGAAGGTGTCACCTATCCCTTTCTCTTGTGGATGATATGGGGTACTTTTCTGGTCGTACATTTGGAATTATTCAGTAAGTGCCTCAATAGTATTATGCAAGAAATGTGAACCCCTGTCACTCATAAATATATTTGGACACCCAAATATGGACAAAATTTATTAAAAAATGAACTTGGTAGTGGTATCTATGATGAAATCCTTCATTGGTTGTGCCTCAACCCACCTCTTCAAATAATCTGTTGTAGTGATTATGTATCTTGCGTCGGTCTTCTTTCCTGGTGGGTTAATAGGTCCAACCAAGTAAATAGCCCATTTGTCGAATGCTTGCAACAATGCTTGTAGATTTAATGGCATTTCATCCCTTCTAGATGGCTCCCTATTCTTTGGCATACATCACATGATTGACAAAATTCCTTTGCTTCCTTATGCCTTATGGGCCACCATAACCCAGTTCTCAAGGTATTCTACATAGTGGCCTTTCCTGCATAATTTCCTCCCACAACTCCTCAATGAGATTCTTCCTAAATACTCTGCCTTTTATGTTCATGGAAATATCTACTCAGTATTTCCTTCGTTCCAATTTTGTACAATTTTCCTGCAATCAAGGAGAATTTTTTTTCTTTGACTACCAACTCCTTCTTTTTCTGCATATTGTACTCTGCGGGAACCATTCCTATGGAAAAAATGCAATAATATCCGCAAAGTGATTGTATGCGACTGTGATTGCGAATAACTTCGTCTCGGGAAAATTATCTTCAATACTTGTGGGTTCTTTTCCTGTCTCTATCCTTGACAGATGATCAGGCCTGACATTCAATCTTTGTGGTTTGACTACAACTTCGAAGTTGTACTCCTACAACAACAACAACCATCCAAATTTTTTTGCTCCTAAAATAGGTTTATTCACCTAATACTTCAATGCGAAGTGATCATTGAACATCTTGAAGTGTTCTCCCAACAAATAATTCCTGAACTTTTGTAATGCATAGACCATATCCAACCCTTCTCTTCCTTGGATAGTTTTCTGTTTGCAAAACCTATGGGGCGATCAATTTCTCTCACTCCTGGTTGTGCTAGTATTATATCCAACTCTATGCAAGATCCATCGACATGTACAAGAAAATCCTTATTCCAGTCCGTGAAAACCAGAATAAAGTGCAATTGTCATCTTCTCCTTAAATATGTCGAGGCTCTTCTAGCATTCTTCATCTCATTGAAAAATGACATCTTTCTTCCATAAATTCTCCATTGGCGTAGTTATCTATGCATACACGTGTATAAAGTTTCTCAATATCCAATGTTTCCAAGTGTTGTGTGCAGTTGTTTCACTGTCTTACGTGGATCCAGGTTTACAATAACAAAAATCTTCGAAGGCCCACCATGAGCCCATGCTTAAAAATAACATGTCATATTAATATACCAAAAGGTACACAAAATATACACCTCTTCAAGTTCAATGATATTTCATATCACCTACATGCATCCAACATCAACCTCAAGCTCTTAATATGATTTTTCAACAACCCAAAGATTGTCCAGTCATCAAAATAAACTTCCATAAATTTTTGTATATACTCTTTGAAAGTTGTGACTACAAATCTATACAAAATGGCAGGAGAATTATTCAAACCAAAAGGCATCACTATGTACTGGTAAGAACCCCATTCTATAAAAATTTTTTGTCTAATGTCTATCTTCTGGCACAATTATGATCTGATAGTAACCCAAAAATCCATCTATGAAAGAGTAGGCCTCCTGTCCTCCTACATTGTCCAATACTTCATGTGTAAACGGTGTGGGAAAGGGGTCATGCAAGCATGCATCATTCAATTTCCTTAGGTTAACACATATTCTTATCTCATCCTTTGCCATATTTTCCTAAACTACCATGGGGCTTACCCATTAAGACTCTTCGACCGGTTCAATGATCTCAACTTTCATCATTTTATCTAACTCCACCTTTAATTTTTCTTTGTATTTCGGATTCAACCTATAGGGTCATTTCTTTACAGGCTTCATGTCAAGTTTTAGAGGAATCCTCATAACTCCTAGGTCCCCTATTATGCCCTTCAATTCAGAAAATTTTGTGGGGAAGAGCTCTTGATACTCGTGCAGAAGCTATGTAATTTTTCTAATTGTGTCTTCATCCCAATAATCTCCAATCATTGAAAATTTTGGTTTTTTTTCTGATATGATATTCACCTTCTTCATTTTTGCAAGCTTGCTATATCAAGTGTTTTAGTTTCTGGTCCATCAACTTTGCAATGTCCTTTTGATTCTTGGATATCAATATTGTGTGAATCCTCATCATCCTCTTCCACGGTCACATTATAACATTCTAGTACAGGCTCCAACTGCGCGGTCCAATCTTGTTGCCTCCATGTTAGCGAAGTTGCAGTGGTCTTAAAAACATTTTCTCTAACTTTTTGAAGGTCTTCATCTATCCACAGATAGTCATCTTCAAAACTGAATGTTAGTATGAACCCTTCAACCAAATGTGACCGATTCTCAGTTCCATGTTGCATTTCTGTCTCAAGATACCAATTCATAGGTAACATTTCCAATGTGTGAAAAAGCACATGTACCAACTCTTGTTCTGGAAATTATCCCCAAAATGAAGTGTAGTGATAAATATGCCCCAGAGGGTCAACCTTTACATCATATTTTACTTCTATTCTTGTATCTACTGGCCCAAATATGACCCTCATCAATCTTTGTTACTCTTCCAAACTTCCTATATTCTCTTTGTGAGTACCCCACCATCTAGCAGGTGTAGACCTAAGGGCTACATACAAAGCTTGGAACCTTTGTTATTCTGGTATTTTTCTTTCAAATTTATCAAGAAAAAGACTTACATCTCATATCCCATCATAATAAGGAAAATCACATACCTCCAAAGTTATGCATCGAAGTGACCTTGTGATCTTGGCACATTATCTAGTAGATACTTCATGTAACTGATTTTGCCAATTTTCTAGCTTTTCTTAGGAATCTAAAGTATAGGAAATATCTTGTTCCCAGCTTAGTTTACCTTCCACAATGGGATTAATCCAATCTTCCTCCTTAGTTTTCATCTTGTAAATTTTTTCGACATCTACGTCGCAATACTCATCCTAGACAAGCTCTGTATAACGCACTGCTTTTGATGGGTCTAGAGGAAAAATGACCCTCATATTGTCCTTTTTGAACACCATTTTCATTTTCTTAAAATTTATTATAACCAAATTATTGAAAGCCTAATCCAATCTAAGCAGCGTTGGATATGGGTCACTGTCATCTACAACTTCAATCACTTTGAAATCCAGAATAGTTCGCACTCCTTCAATATCTACTACAATGATAGGTAAACTTCCCATACAGAGGACCTTCTATTGGTTGACCATCCTCAATTGGATCAATGACCAATGCAACTTTTGACTTCCCATTAACTCCTGAGTTTTCTTGGCAACATGTTGGCATCAGATCCTAAATCTAGGATTACCTGCTCCATATCATATTCTTTGATCTGTGTAGTTAGTTTCATTTCCTTCCCCAATCTCTTCTTATGTTGTTGTAAATATTTTACTACACAGTGATTGCTTTGTGGACGAGTCTAAAAACTCCTAAAGTCCTTCTATAGTGTTCTAGTTCCTCAATAACTTCATGAAAGTCTGTAAAAATCACCTCAAGATACTTGGATCGAAATATTTTTTCAGAGTATTTAATTTAGTGTTGTTCTTCTTTGGTATTGGTATTAAATTTGACATCGGTTGTGCTTTAGAATTTGAAGCTCGAGGATCCATGAATCTTCGTTTCACCTCCATGAATGTCTCTTTTTTTAGGATAATACTGAACCTAGGGGATTTTTCTCTCGTATTTCTCACCCATATATATTACATTTGCTTCTTAACTTCCTACTTTATCATTTCCTGTCGTGGCTCCACTCCTCGTTACAATATTGATCCGTGGTTCATATTCCCTTGGTTCAACGATCATCATTTGCAGATTTTGTCTAGGCTACTGGTTCCTTTTCGCCTACATATTCGCCATCAGGAGGAGAAATTATTCTGTCACATGATCAAAATACTTGTAGTACTTAGAGGTTGTATTAGGATTCTGAGACTCTCTTGTGTAGTGTCATGTCTTTCCGCAGTTATAACAGATAGTCTGGTCGCATCCTCGACCAAATCCTCCTTTGCGTCCTCGTCCTCATCCTTGGAAACCTTCTCAACCAACATGTTGTCCTTGGTCTTTCTGTGCATATCCTTCACCTTGCATCATATAAGCGTCAACAATGTGTTCCATCATCAAGTCATAACTCTCAAATTTTTTCTCATCATGCCCTATGAACTTTAAAAAGTTACAAAACAACATCCTCGAGGTCTGCACATACTTCTGTAATAGATATGACTATTCTGAATGATGTTGTCCTACAGTTCTGCATATCTCACACCACAGGTTTGATCCTAGGTTTAATGGATTAGGTGTTGGACTAGCTAAGTAATCTCTAAACATAAGGAATTATTCCTTAGAATGGCCTTCAACTTTACACTTTACACACCACACTTCCTATCTAACTTCCTTTCATTAGATCTTGCAATTCCAAGGTCAAATTTGCTAGCTAGCTCTAAATCTTTTATGCTCCGGTATGAGTATCTCCCAACGATGAAGCTTCCAACTTCATTGCAATTTCTAGAGCTTTTCTTTGACTTGCTATTCTCTATTGTGTAAAGGGAAACCTAATATGTGGCATTAGCACAACTATAAACCAATCCTTATGCTACTCTTCAAGAATGCTAAAGCTTACTTGTCCCATTGACATTTTGAACCTTTGATCCAACTCCAAAACAAATTCATTTTTCATCTGTTTGATATCCTTGAGTTTAGTAATACATTTCGAATGAAATTTTGACTTCTTTAATTCTGATACCAATTCTTTCTTAACATCATCCAATTAAGCAACTTGATTAGTCATAGAATACTTCATATACCAGGTCAACAATCTTTCACGAAGTGTCGTGATGAGCTGCTCCTTATTTACATATTCATTGAAAACCTATATTTCTTTCCATACTGCATCAGCTATAAACCAGAACTGCTTAGGATCCTTTGATCTGAGTCCTCTAAAAATAAGCAACTTAATGTCATCGACCATGTTTCTTTGTGGGGAGTTATGGGGTGGGGTAGGGGAATTAAGGGAATTAGGGGGAGGGGGATTGGGTGTAGGGGAATTGGGGGGAACGGGATGAGGGTAAGTAGAATAGAGGGATGGGGAATCCAAAAGGTTTCATGATTATTCCAAACTCCTAGCTTGGATGCACCTCTAGGGGTTGGGGGTTACTTATTTATTCTTCGCTTTTAGATTCACCTAACAAGGGACTATACCCAGTCTCAATAAAGTTATCTTGAGCTTCTATGTACCTCTTTCCAATTCGCGTAGATTCGACTCTAGAATTATTCTCTTTTCACCCAAAAATTTATCTGACTGCATTCGTAGTATGCCCTTTTCACATAAAAGCATTTTAATATAGAACTTCAAACAATTTACATACTTACCTCGTAGTCCCTTCAAAAATCTTCGCATTAGGAGAATTTTGAGGTCTAAAATGGGCCTCCTAAGAAAAATGTACAACAAAAATAAAATTTATAAGAACCAATAGGATTCAAGATGATGATGTCAACCCTGGGGGATGATTCACCATTTTTTAAGTAAAATGGTTAAAATATTAAAAAATAATAAAATAATAAAACTACTTTTTCAACTTATCTCACAAATTTTTTACTCAAATTTTGAGCGGGAGTACTCGTTGGATGAAAATTTTAATTCCTCATCTAAGGAGTACCCATGTTGCATACTTTTGATGGACCCTGCTACACGAAAAATGAGAAATACATGAAAAAACATGATTGCAATCACATTTTTCATGTATTTTTCATTTTTCGTGTATCAAGATCCATCAAAAGTATGCAACATGGGTACTCATTGGATGAGGAATTAAATTTTGCATCTAACAAGTGCTCCCACTCGAAATTTGAGTAAATACTTTGGGAGATAAGTTGAAAATATGAGTTGAAAAAGTGGTTTTTTCTTTTCTCCCTCTAAAAGTTTATGATGTAATCAAATATTATTTTATTATTTCCACTATTATTTTATAATTTTCCTAGGAGGCCCGTTTTAGACCTAAAAATTCCCCTAATGGCTTAGCTTCATTTTAAGATATAGACGTGTCTATGGCGAACTCAGTGATAAATCCTTCTAGGATATCCAAATACCGACAACTCTTGAGATGTTGTTACTGGTATCCTTGAGTCGGTGTACCAATTCAGGGCTCCACGCAGTAGGCTCATCATTTTTAAAGAAAATCGTATTCTCAGTTAATATCAACAACCATTCATGAAGTCCACTAGAAAACGACAGGAAGCAAATATCGTGTTGTTCTGTGAAAATATACCTCTCTAACCAGGCTTCAGTCGTCAATCATGGATTTATATTTTCCTGAGATGCGAACTCTCATTATTTCCGATCAACCCAATATTGTATTTCCTTCTTTGATGGATGCCACATCCACATGTCCCTCAAACAGATCGTAGTCTTGGAAACAAAACCATTTTTTTGGCTTGTTTGGGCTTGACCTAAGTTCAACTTTTTACTTCGCACCAACAAAACCCTCAAACACCGTCCCTTTCAGAAACAACATGCAAGAATATCGTACAGTCTCACCCAAGGTGGCTATGGGTAGTTGCATAACGAAGTTTTTGCAGCCTTGAGGGACTGCAGGAGGTGGCTTCTACTTCTCTTTTATATATTTATTTAATATTATAACATACATATAACTACTATGATGTATAACTTAACCATTCACTTCATCACATTCAAATAAACATGAAAATATCTTAGAACAATGTAAACTGCGTTACCACAACATAGAATCACTATCATTACTTCAAATAAAAAGATAAACAAAGAGTATTCCCAAAACTTATTCTTCTTTATTAAGATGGATTTTTTTCAATACATTCAACTTCTCCGACTTGCACACAAAGCTATAGGTGATCTGTGCACTAAGTTGTAGACTCTTCCAAGATCTCTGCACACTCAATTGTAAAGCCTTCCCTTAAGGCCTAGAAAATACAAAAGACAGAAAATATAATCACTTGTGCTCATTGACTATGCATGAATGAATGATTTCTTCGAAAAATCCTTACATCTCTTTATATACATTACATAGACACAAACTTGTGGTCCAGATATCATGGGTTGGACAAAAAAATTAGCTAAAAGCCCGAAACCTATTACAAAATGAGGGGCTTCGACCCACCCTAAATCTCCTAGACTCCATGCGGTAGATATAACTTCGTGGTACCTTGCACCCCGCTTCTCAAAATGGAGAATATTTGACCAAAAATTCACCAATTTGTGTTGCATCCAATGATTTAAAATATTAATTGAGATGGTTTATAATATAAATCTCTTGTATTTTAATATTAATCCTTTGGGATTGTAATACCAATTCCTTGGGTTTACTAATCTGATGGGTTTATAATATTCATCCCTTGGGTATACAATGGTAATTGCTTGGATATACTAATCCCTTGGGTTTATCATGCTAATCTGCCGGGTTTATGATATTAATCCCTTGCCTTAATTCATTATATATATTGGTTTAATACATAATTAATATTATCAATATACTTCAACTATATAGATACGATAAGACAATAATATTTATAACAAGATACACCTAATAATTATTTATGTGGTTGATATATTTCTATCGACGTATTTCAACCACATTTACTATTGTGGTTGTAGATGTACCTCATATATGCCTATCGACATATTTCAACCACATTGGTAAATGTTGTTATGCTAGCACTAATCATATCAATATGAACCACTGATTTTTTTTTTGAAAATTCCACGATAAACCAATTAAAAGTGGAATAATTTTGAATTCAAAGCAATATAATGCAATCCTTTTCACCACTTAGCAGGAAAATTTTTAAGGATGGAATTTTATCTTAAAGTTTAGTAACCTTGGCGAATCTTACTAGTCCCTAATATCCAAATTTTAAAGTGTTTGATGATAAATTTTTCAAAATGTTTAGGTTTCTAATTATCTTATATTAGACAATATATAATATTGGTGATTTTTAAGGTAAAATATTTTTATATTATAAAGTTTGGGAGAATTTAATTTTAGAAAAATTGAAATTGGCGAATCTTTTTTTTTGGAAAATGCATGGAATACTAGCTCACCTGCGAATACTAACCCCTAAAATTTTCCCTGCCACTTACGTCGAACAACGATTACTTCAGACATTCTTAATCCAAGAGTTGGTGTTATGGGATGGAGATGAGAGATAGAGAGACAACAACGGAAATAATATCATACACTCATTTATAATTAATATTTACTTATTATACACTTGCTTACTATTAAAATGTGTAATGGTATTATTGATAAATATAATGATTTACAAAATTGGAAGTAGTTTAGGTCAAGCAACTTAACAATTTCCTAATTAAATTATTATAAAAAAAATTGATGTAAATATATGTGGCATGCACATATGAAATGAATATGAGTGGAGGGTTAAATATTAAGCCTACCTAGTTTATGTCGATATTTTGGGAGCCCATGTCCATTGAATTCTAGAATATTATAGGAATATGCAATCTGACGCCATATTCAACCTCGTTACCTTTTTTTAATTTGTTATTATCGTAATGAAATTGTTTTTAAAATATAAAAGTAGATTATATTTATAATTTCATTAATCTAAAACAATAAAGTGTAGATGTATTTTGGTTAATTTGATTCGTCCCCAAAAAAGAGAAATTCATAAGTACAAACTCATGAATCTAGAATTTTGACTCCAATTATTATAAAATAAGAAATAATATAAATTATACATTATGAATTGATGTTGTATCATTTATAGTATGGTTACGGATAAATAAAAACCTCAATAGAATGTGAATGAGGATGATGAGGATGGTGTTGTAGGGGTAACAGGTACATGTATAAAGACTTATAGTGGGATAATGCTTAATGAACCATGTATTTTGAATGATTTTACTAAAGAATCAATGGATATAGCAGTTGGTCATCCATGTACTTCGATGGATGGCTACACTTTTATATGAACTTCAACTTATATTTTTGTTTGCAGGTACAAAAGAAAAATTGAAGAAGATCAAGAATAAATAAAACCAAAGATCAATCTAACATGAAAACAAAAACAAGAAGGGAAAGAAAAATAGATGAATTTAATACTCATTGAAAAAAGGGGATATAAAGGACTGATTCATATTTTTAATGTTTTATATTATGAAAATGTAATAATAATAATAATATAGTGAGTTATTTAGAGAGTATATTACCTAGGAATTACAGATGGGGAGATTTGAGTGAATATAGGGATGAATATTGTTGAGAAAATTATGGAGATATTGTGTAGAGATAATAAGAGATAGATAGATTTTCCAGAGAATAATGGAACTAATTTTCCATTTATGATGTAACCTTGATTTTCCTAGATTTTGAGGAGTGGTTTTGTGTTTTCGGTGTGGATGTTGTAGAACACCGTTCAAGAAGTGATTGAGAGCTATTGCAACTTGAAGGAATTGGCGGAATTTTGTGCTCGTAAAAGGGGAAAAATAATTTATCTCATTTTCTTTTTCCTATATGTCATATATTTTTTGTTCTAGATTGACTTGATTTTATGTTGGGATGGGAATAATATTTCGGCCATGTCTCATTATTGAGTTGAGTGTGTTGTGTACCATCAATTTTGAGATCAATTTTAGAGCATAAATTGAGTTGAGTGTGTTTGTGTTTGTTACATAGTATATATGGATTTTAGACATTATTTGTAGCATTATACATTGAATCTGTTCTTGAATGATGGTTGAGGGAAAAACCAAGATTCTGATCATGTGGAGATAGGATACATGGGATGAAAATGTGTTCTTTCTTTCCCTGAAGCAGTCAACCTTAACATTGAAAAGCTGCAAATTCTCTTCTCCTTAAAAAAAGAGGATTCCCACCCTTTACAGGAGTTTTTCAATAAGTATAAGAGCCTTTTGGTCACTGTGAAGAATGATGACTTTTCAATAAAGCTGGTATAATCCATGAAATAATTCGAAAATATCAAGATATTTCTTCCATCGAAATTTGAAATAAGACACCCCACCGAAGCATCCTGGATGTTAAATCGATATTAAAATAGGTCAATGAATGGTGGTAGTGACAATTAATTGTGGAGTAATAAAATAAATTGGTGCACATGTTAGATATTTTATATGATATGGAGTTTGGATCTATATGTGGAACTTAGAATGTGAAGAGACATGTGCGATCTATTTAGAACATTGTGTGAATGCAACATTTTTCTTTGGGTAAACAAGGGTGAGGGTTCACTTATCTAGTGGAATAATTTGTCCCTTCCTCAATCAAATGATATGATGGATCATAATGAAGTAGAAATTCATGATGTCATTAAATGAATATATAGTGCATTGATTCTGTTGTTATTTGTCATATCATCTTGTACTTGTGTCGAATGCCCCTATTTTCCATCCTGAAAGGAGCAGACTGACCATCAGGAGCTGATTGTTGGAACTATGGATATTGAAGAGGGCATAGAACATCAGGACCTGATATCTGAAGGACTGGCACGAAGCATATCAGAACCTCGAAGTCGGTTGGAACATCGCAAGATCGAGACTATCAGAAACTCATAGTTTTGTAAGTCCTTATAAATTGATTTCTTTTGAAAGCACCAAGGTTTGCTAGGGAGAGTATTTATAGAGGGATTTGTTTAAAAAAACAAAGAACCAAGGACCCTTTCTCTTTCCTTTAATAGGACACATGGTAGTAGGTGATTGGTCTGAGAAGAGAAGATGACGTCAACATGACATGGTAGTATGGACGACACATGGCAGTTAGTTTCGAAATTTTTGGGTGGGATAGTGGGGAAATATTTGTGACACATGTCACCACTAAGCAGGTGCCATGTGGAGATGATTACATCATCATGATGTCATCTCAGAGGTCGATATATCAGAAGTCAGATATCTTGTAACTCCTGTGAAATTTATTTTTGAAAATTTTCCAATGAAAGGGGCTCTAATGTTGAGTGGCGTTTGGTCATGAGCACCCAAAGAACCAAGGGTGTAGATAAGTCCTATGACCTAAGTTCTATGGAGTATATCAGAGGATGGAGATCTCATAACTCCTGTGTAAATGCATATTTGAAAAATTTATGATGCCTAGGGAGCTCTGATGTATGTGTTGGCATTTGGTCATGAAGTTAAAAAAAACAAGGGTGGAAAACGATAATATGGGAAGGTGGGACCTTGACAGGAGCCTAAATAAATTATCATATAAGTGCTAAGATTTTCATCGCAACACACGGTCCTATGGAGGAAATATGTTAAGGGGCTTAGCAAAAAAGGGCTAAAGGCTAATCACAATAATGTAATATCATAACATATCCTTAATAAAAGTTACCATATATGAGGGCTCTAATACTACAGTATAAAGCATATGGAGGATGAATGGGTTGAAAACTAATTAAATTCATATAGAAGGTGGGTGTCACAAAAGTAATGGTGACTGCAGAGATCGTTGGGTCAAGGTGAGGATGACCACGATTTGTAGAGAAGAGTGTTGGGCCTCTCTTGTTCTGAGAAGTAAGCCATCCCTATTATTGTGTGCATGCTATAGTGGATTAAATGAAGAAAAATCCATCAATTCATAGAAGCCATGTTGTTGTACATTTTTATCTTTGTGAAGTATGATTGAGAATTAATTCTTAGTATGAATATCACTCACATGGCCATTCTTAGTGGTTAATGAGGTCGTATTGACCTAGTAACCCCCTCAAGACGTCCTCCTTCAAAGGAAGGATAATATTTTGTTTGGTTTGGAGCTTGATTATCATCCTAATTTAGAGTTTTTTGCTTCATTCGGATGTATACCCCAGGAGGATTGTAGACCCCTCCACACAGGGGAGGGGGGATGCAAGGGGAACTTTTCCCCCCCTACAGGGGTTTAGGGGGGCCGATCCTCCTTACCTAGGGGATCCGGGGGTTCAAGGGGAACTACCCTGAAGCTAAAAATAGATGTAAAATTTCCTTGTAAAATATTGTAATTTCGTAGTGAATCTGGGTCGTTCATTAGGTGGATGATATGACTGTAGAATTTATGTTTAATTTAGTTTTTTTTTCCCTAGAAGGCAACTCCTCAGTTCATATGAGGGAATGGTGTTGCAGCTGTGTGTGTGTTATGTGTATTCTGAGTGAGAAAGAGAAAGGGGTATTGTGTGATAGAGTAGAGGATATTACAACAGATCTGTTATAGGTTGTGTCTCTTCATTTTGTTGGATAATATAAAGGAAGGACTAGATGTTTCTTCGTGGAAGTAGCCCAAGTTGGGTGAACCACATATATCAATGTCTCTCTTGTTTTATATGTTTATGTGTTACATTTCTCTATAATATATAATTTTCTAAAAAATGGTATCAGAGCCGAAGCTATATTTGGTTGATAAATGTACAGGAAATAAGGTTTCCTGGTTCGACTGGGAGAAATGGTGGAAGATGGCAGGTTTAGGGTCGAGAAATTTAACGACCAAAACTACCAGCTATGGAAGATGTAGATGGAATATTATCTATATCATAAATCTTTGTAGCTACCATTGTGCGGAAAAACAAAGAAGTTGTCGAGTATGAAAGACAGAGAATGGGGGAATTATCCACAAAAAGGCACTTGGAGCAATATGGTTGTGCCTCGCAATGTCGATATCCTTTAATAATTCAAAGGAAACAACAACAAAGGGTTTAATGATAGAATTTTCTAGAGTATATGAAAAACCCTTGGCCTCAAATAAGGTATTTCTTATGAAGAATTTATTTATTATGAAAATGTCGGAAGGTGGATCTGTTGCTAACCATTTAAATGAGTTTAATGCAGTTACCATTCAATTAACTTCTGTAGGGGTAAAATTTTATGATGATCTTAGGGCTCTGTTATTTATATGATCATTGTCGGAAAGTTGGAATGGTTTATTTATGGCCATTAGTAACTCTATCTCTAGATATAGTACGTTAAATTTTGATGATGTTGTTGGTGCCATCCTTAGCGAGGAAATGCGACAAAAGAGAAAGTAATTATTTGAGTGCAGAAAATAGGGGAAGAAAAATGGAAAGAGGAAAGAGCCCAGGATATCGGAGTAACTCAAGGAAAGAAAGATCCATGTCCATATTGGGGATAGTGTGCTCAAAATGCAGGAAGAAAGGATGCCTAAAGAAATACTGTAAGTCTCGGAAGGGAAAAGAAGGAGACACACAACAAGAAAAAAATCATGAAGCGAATGTGACAGGTGATGTGTTTCAAAATTCTTTCATTCTTTCTTTAGAAAGTGTTATTGATTCCTAGGTGGTATATTCAAGGGCCTCATTCCATACCACATGTGATAAGAAACATTTTCATGACTATGTTCAAGGAGATTTTGGATAGGTTCATCTAGGTGATGATAAATCCTGTAAAATAATTGGAATGGGTAAAGTATTTGTAAAACAATAGAATTGAAACCAATGGTTATAAAAGGTGGTAAGGAATGTTCCAGATCTGAAGAAAAATATGATTTCAAAGGGCAGTTAGGGGATGAAGGTTGTGTGACAAAGTTTAAAGATAAAACTTGGAAGGTCATTGAAGGATCCCTAGTAATAGAAAAAGGAGAAAAGGTTGGTACATTATATTTATGCAATGGTATTTCTAATTATGTTAATGATTTAAACTCCACATGAGAAGATGCAACATTATGGAATCATAATCTTTAACACATGAGTGAGAAGGGGATGAAGATTCTTCACTCATGAAAATTTTTTCAAGGTTTCAAGAATATTGATTTCAATTTATGTGAGAATTTTGTTTATGGAAAATGGAAAAGAGTCAGATTTATTAGAGTTGGGAAAGAAAATAAGAGAAAAAAATTATAGCCTGTGCATACATATGTATGGGGAGCTGCTCAGGTATCATCTCTCTGTGGCTCTCATTATTATGTTATTTTTATTGATGATGTAACTAGAAAAACTTGGATTTATTGTATTAGGAATAAATTTGATGTATTTTATACTTTCAATAAATGGAAATCTTTGGTTGAGATTGAGACAGGAAAGAAGTTGAAATGTCTCAAATCAGACAATGGAGGTGAATATTGCAACAAATATTTTGATAGGTGCTTTTTAGAGCATGGAATTCACAGAGAGATGACAATTCGAGGAACACCAAAGAAAAATGGTGTGTCAAAAAGGATGAAAGGGACAATCATGGAGCATTCAAGATGCATGAGATTGCATGTAGGATTTCCTTTACAATTTTGGGTAGACGTTGGAGATACCATTGGGGCCTTCAAGTTCCTTGGATTTTGGTATTCCAGAGGAGGCATGGACCAGTAAAAAGGTAAACTAATCTTTTTTAAAGCCTTTTGGTTGTGAGTCCTTTTTCCATATTAATAAATAAAATAGAAAAAAGCTTGAGAAAAAATCAAATAAATGTAAACTTATTGCATATCGTGTTAATGATTTTGGTTATCGCTTATATGATTATGAAAATCACAAAATAATTAGGAGCAGAGATGTCATATTCAATGAAAACCTCTTGTATAAGGATGAGATGCAAGAAAATAAACATGATAAAGAAAACATAGAATATGAGATGCTTGATGAGATCACAAAAAAAAGTCAGGGTGCCTAAAAATAATAATAATCAAGAACCACAACAACAACAACCACCACAACAATAACAGACACCTAAAACACCTGAAATTCATGTCAGAATATTTACCAGGATAAGTAGACCCCCTAAACGATGCTCCCCTTCATTATATTATGTATTGTTGACTGATTCTAGTGAACTAGAATGTTACGACAAAGCAATGGAGGTAGAAACTAGAAAGAAGTGGGAGCTAGCCATAAAAGAAGATATTGAATCCTTGGTACATTACCAAACTTGGGACTTATTCAGGTTTCCTGTAGGTAAAACAACATTACATAATAAATGAGTTTATAGGTTGAAGGAATAAGATGGAGAAAAACAAAGGTGCAAACCTAGACTTGTGGTGAAGGGGTTTTAATAGAAGAAGGGTATTGAATTTGATGAAATATTTTCTCCTGTTGTTAAAATGACTTCAATCAGAACTATTGTAAGTCTTGTACCAGCAGAATATTTTCATCTTGAATAGTTATATGTAAAGACAACCTTTCTCCATGGATATTTGGAGGAAGAGATCTATATGCAGCAACCACAAGGAAATGAGGTCAAAGGGAAGTAAAACTTAGTTTGGAGGTTGAAGAAGGGCTTGTATGGCTTAAAATGGACTCTGAGGCAATGGTATCTAAAATTTGACAGGTTTATGTCTAAACAAGGTTATACTAGATGTCACTTTGACCATTGTGTTTATCTGAAAAATCAAATGATGGCAACTATATTATATTGTTATTGTATGTTGATGACATTATTTTTTCAGGGTATAACATGAATTAAATAAATAAACTCAAAGGAAAATTGGAAAATTCATTTGCAATGAAGGATTTGGGAGCTGCGAAAAAAATCCTTAGTATGAGAATAACTAGAGAGGGGAAAAATAACAAATTAATAGTGTGTGAAAATGAGTGCATACAAAAGTTGTTGGAAAGATTTAATATGCAGAATTAAAAAACAGTTGGTACACCTTTGGCTAGCCTTTTAAAACTTACTAAGGATATTTTCCCTAATACCCAATAAGAAATGGATTATTTGTATAAAGTTCCATATTCATCAGCAGTTGGAAGCTTAATGTATGCAATGGTTTTCACAAGGCCTAATATTGCACATACAGTGGGAGTTGTAAGAAAGTACATGAACAATCCAGAAAAATAAAATTGGATGGAAGCAAAATGGATTCTCAGGTATTTGAGAGGTACCACAAATCAAGAATTAAGCTTTGGTGGTTCAAACATTTCTCTATAGGGATATGTTGATGCAGATATGGGAGGTGGTAGAGATAACAGGAGGAGAAATACAAGGTATGCATTTACTATAGGTGGAACATATGTTAGTTAGGTTTCGAAAATGAAAAGTGTTGTTGCATTTTCAACAATGAAAACATAATATGTTGCTGCTACAGAGGCTAGTAAAGAAATGATTTCGTTACAAATTTTTATGGATGAATTGGGTAATAAGCAGGAGATCAACATGATATACAGTTATAGCCAGAGTGTCATTCATCGTGAAAATAACTCAAAATTTCATTCCAAGACTAAACACATATATATCAAGTACAATTTCATATGGTCAGTGTTGGAAGATGGACAGTTAAAGCTGGAAAAGATACTGTTATGAAACTAGCTCCAAAAATATAAGAAAAGAGAGATCAATGCCTTAGAAATCAGCCACTTAGAGGGGGGAACCTCTTTTAAATTACATAAATGAGAAATTCTTGGATGATACAAATGAAAAAACCTCCTTTCTATATATAGGAGTCCATGGGGTCACAATATCATCCTATCCGACCTAACAATAATAATGTAAGGGAACAACATTAACAATAGTCTCTGTTAAGGGGCACAATAATAACAATATGGGGGCTACAGGGGTACAACAATAACAATAAGGGGGACACACTAACAAAAATAGGGGGATACACTAGTCTTATAGGGACCTAACATGCCCCTCTCCTTCAAACAAGTGTTTCCCTCAATGCTTGATTATTTCTGGATGATTCTGTATAAAATTCTGATCCTCCCATGTTGAATATTCAATGGGTAAGTTCTTTCGCTTGTGGAGATACTATAAAATTGGTCGATTTGGTAGTTTTTCGTGTTCTTGTTTCTATGACTGCTTCAAAACTTCTTTTGCTATGATGTTGATCTTTCTGTTCTTTCATTCGATAATGCACTAAAGTTAGGTTATCCTTTGAGAGTTAGAAAACTTGTTGTTGATGCTCGATGTGATCTTCCACTACTTTATCATCGATATTATATTTCATTTTATCCTTCAAACTGTCCAAATTAGCCTCCATTTTTTCTTTTAAACCTTCTATGTCATCTTTGATTGCTCTTTGTAAGATCACAATTTGTTGCACTTGGTACCATAATTTTGATATCTCATATTGCAATTCTTCCTCTTCATGCATCATAGTAGAGCCTTATGAGGGCTTAATGGGTGTGGAATTATTTTTGGGAGGAATTGTAAAACTCAATACTAATATCTATGATATAATATGCCCTTGAATCACTTTAAATTGATTTTTCAAACAAGACGTATGCAATTTTAAAAAAACATATACATCTTTTTCTTGATTTTCAGGAGATCGATATTGAAACTAAATTATCTATGTGATTTCTGATCTTCAATATCTAAAATTTGGTCCTTTAGTATCCCTATGAAGCTTCTTTTGAATGCCATGGGTCTGACCTAATTTGGATTTTTCAAGGCAAATTTATGCCCATTCTCCAATAATGACCTAATTATAGACCATTTCAGTAGAGCGAAATTTTACGACGTGTCAAATGTCATTGTTTCCTCCTTTGGCTTTGAAATTGATACAAATTAAACTAAATTCTATTTACTTTCAGCCACTTCTTATAGAATTCCAATCTGATGCTCAGAGAGTGAGTTATGACGAGTTTCCCACGGTCACCTCTTTTAGATGAAATACGGGAGCTTGTAAAAACCCAAAGTTCCATGGATGATATCTCTGAAAAATGTTGTGAACCAAGATCTAAAACTTTTAAACGAAGTTCCAGGATTGCTTCAAAATGGGTGTTTTTTTAGTGTATTAACCCTCGTAGAAAAAAGGTTATAGCGAAAATTTTGCGATGACATGTTTGAAGCAGCGAAACCCTAGAATCCAAAGCTCTAATACCAAATGTTATGAAACTAGCTGCAAAAATAGAAGAAAATAGAGATCAATGCCTTAGAGATAAACCACTTTCAGGGGGAAACCTCCTTTAAATTACATAAATGAACAATTCTTGGATGATAAAAATGACCAAACTTCCTTTCTATATATAGGAGTCCATGGGGTCACAATATAATCCTAACCGACCTAACAATAATAATCTAAGGGCACAAAAATAACAATAGTGGCATTTATGGGGCACAATAATAACAATATCGGGGCTATAGGGGTATAACAATAACAATAATGGGGATACACTAACAAAAATAAGGGGATACACTAGTATTGTAAGGACCTAACAGATACACTAGCCAGAATCATGTAGATATGTTAACACAAGTTGTAACCAGGGAGAAACTGAGGTTCTACTCGATTTCAATTGGTATTTAAGTATGATGATGAAGATGAGAAACAACTAGGTCCAAAGTGGAGTCATTTTTCATCAAATAAATAAGTAGTGGAGTTCCTACAATTAGCCTCGAAGTGGGAAATTTTTGGGTGTGGAGCCTAATTATAATCCTAATTTAGAGGTCTTTGTTTCAGCCGGATGTATACCCCTGGAATATTATACACCCCTCCATGCATGTGGGACTTGTCCCCCCCAGAAAGTGTTCGGGGGGGGTGATCCCCCCAGGATGGGGGGTCTATGGGCCAGCGGTCCCTCGACGAGGGTTTGGGGGCAGTGTCCCTAAAGCTAACAATAGATGTAAAATTGCATTGTAAAATATTTTAATTTCATAGTCAATATGGGTCATTCATTAGGAAAATGATATGATAGTAGAAGTTATGTTTAATTTAGTGTTTTTTTCCCTAGAAGGAAACCCCTCAATTCATATGAAGGAATAGTATTGTGGCTCTATGTGGTGTGTGTATTCTAAGTGAGAAAGAGAAAGGGAGACTATGTGACAGAATAGAGGATATTACAACATATTTGTTGTAGGCTGTGTCTCTTGATTTTTCTAGATAATATAAAGGAAGGACTGGATGTTTCTCCATGGATGTAGCCCAAGTTGGGTGAACCACATATATCTGTGTCTCTTTTGTTTTATATGTTTTATGTTTTTGTATTTTTGCATATTTTATGTGTTTGATTGCTCTATAATATATAATTTTCTAACATAGTTAACTATCTCAAGACGGATTTCCAGTTTTTATGGTTAGTGAAGACCTTGTTTCGCTCCAGGCTAAATTATGCATGGCTCACATGTCTTAGGATCACTTGTGATATTTTATTTCTCTCTCCTCTACCGAATCCAGCATTGTGGCAGAGATGTGACCAGTTCACCAACCCTCCACAACTCCAAATCATCGATCTAGATATTCTTCCTCCATAACCAATCTATTAAGAGACACTGGAATGAATATCTTTATAATCATGTCAATCATGACCCATATTGATTTATGTTTTCTATAAATATCTTATTTCAAGTATTGAACTCAACCTAGTTAGGGTTTAGCTAATGAAGTTGTGCTATTATCATGCTTGCATATTTTTTATGATGATTCATTAGAATATAAAGAAGGAATATTTTGTAAGGGTTAATTATCTTGAGACCCTATAAAAAACATATATGATACATTTTGAAAGGTTATGAATTCTGATTTCAGGGGAGGTCTCGAATTTTGGTTTTCAAAAAGGCTCTCGAACTGTTAATGGAGAAAGAAAACATGTATGATCCATATTAATAAATAGTGTTTTTGGTGATTTTAGATCAAATGAGGATGTAGTATGTCTTCTCCTATGTGTTCCTTTCATTTCTCTTTGGTTTCTTCTCAGATGACATGTAATAATTGCTGTTGGGTGTATTTTTATGAGATCATGGATTCATCTACATCTAATTTTCATCTTAGATTCTTGTGATTAATAAGATATGACGTCGTTAATATGTATTCCATGTAATCTGATATGCCATTCACTATTTCACTCATCTGTTTTCTTAGCGAAGTCCAGTGCAATGGATTTTATTCCAGTCCATATGAATTTTATTTCATTTCTTCATATTTTTCTTTTGCACTTACCACAACAACCAAATGAACTATGTGCTTCTATAAGTTGGCCACTAGAGATGGATATTAAATCTTCTGTGAGATTTTTTATATATAAATTTCCTCTACCTTATTGAGATAGATTCTGACCCTCTACCCTATTTATGGTAAACCTCTTCAACCACGCTCAACCTCATCAACCATGGTAAAACAAGCTCAATGATGGTAAAACATGGACAAAACATTCAAACATATTCAACCATCATCAAACCATTGGCAACTATAGTCAACCATGGTCACCATGGGCATTCATACTTTACTTGTTCAACCCTCACTAGCAATATTTGACCATGGTTTAGTATGGTCAGCATGTTCCTACATTACCAACTATAAAGAACCATAGAAAACATGGTCAACCACAATGAACTTGGTTAAACAATGCTTGGCCACAGTCAACATGCCCAACATAATAAACCATAGTCATCTATACTTGAATGGTTATAACCATGGTAAAAACATGTTTCCCACAGTCACCTATAGTTGACCATACTCAACCTTTGTCTAACAAGTTCAACCATGATCAAACATGGTCACCAAGTTTAAACTTAGTTAACTACATTCAAACATGGCCAAACAAGCTAAAAAATGGTCAACTATGGTGACCATGCTTGTAATATTCCAAAATGAAAAAGACAGGAGTATAGAACATTTATAACATTTCAATCTAGGCAACAACTAGAATGTAAGCACAAAACTGTAAAATGCTGGAAATCTTGGAATATAACATCAAGACATTAAAATTTTAGCAGGAACAACTGAGTCAGATCATTATGAATCAACAATAACTTAAGGTACACAATGTTCCAAAATGAATGCACTCAAGCCACAAGATGATTTAAATACACTAAAGAAAACTAGCACTCCAAATGTGTGCTACTACTGTAGTTACTACTAGAAACTGCTGCTACTTATAAGAAGAACCATGTGTAGAAGGATGTTGTAGTGCTCAAAATGATCTAGGATTTTAACCATGGGTTCTACTAAAACAACCTATAAAAACCCAAAAATGGTTTGGCCAGATTTTAAGTTTGGATTTTCGACCCTTTTTGAGTGGCCCACTGCATCCCTGCTGACTGACTTACGCACTCCTTGGGCATGATTGCTGATATGGGGCTGAAGGAATGATATATCAGCTACCATAGCACCCAATAAACTAAATAGGTGAAGTGCTGGTCCCCTCAGTAGAAAACAGGGTCATGAACTTGGGTACTTGACCTCCCGCTGCAACTGCACTGCAAAAGAACGCAGTTTTTGGAGGAGACTACGCTATGGGTGAATGTTGTTGCTTGGACTAATTCCAGATGGTGGAATGAAGCTATAAGAACTTCCTAAATAGCCTCCTATATTAATGGCTTCTCCCTCCACTGGAAACAAGCTCAAAAATTGGTTTTATTAACACTCCACTGTTGCAACCCTTCAACATAACACAATCCTGAAGGAGACTGGGCTGTGGATGATGGATGAAGCTTGGAAAAATGCCAGATAGTGAAAATATACTCAAGATACCTCTCCTGAGTAGGCACTTGAAGTCCCCCAAAGATTAGGATGGTATTCCCGCTCAGAAACACCCTTGTGCTAAACATCACAACAGACTTAGCTAAGTAGTTGAAGCATGCAACTAGTCATACAATACCACAAAATAAATCATCCAATTCATGTCTTCTATGGCTTCCATCCTCTTCCTTTTATGCTTGGTGAGCATCCTCAAAGTGGGTCCCACTCATCAAAGGAGTTACTCTCATGCATACACTCATCCTTAATCACTGTGATGTCCTCCATTAATCCTCCACTATCTCCATAACAACGTTGTTGATTTGGTCAACATTGACCTTCTCCACATTCTTTAGCCCCTGTTCACACCTGAAGGTTATTTATTAAGCTAATAAAATGATACACATTCACATGACAAGTGGTTCTGTGCCTACTAAAGAGATTTATGGGTCTCCCTACCCACTTATTCATTTATCTAAATGACAAAAGCAAAAATTAATATTCCAAATAGCTGCAAGATAATTTTGGAATATTACAGTCCTCCCCTACAAAATGTTGTTTGTCCTCACGAAACTGCAAGGATAAACACTGCAAAGTCTCATCTGCTCCGCCTGTAGCATCCTCATCTGATAAGCTCCTCCACTGACCAAGATGCTCTCTCATCAATCTATCCCCTAGTTGCTCCTCCCAAGTGTACAAGTTAGCCTTTCATGATAAACCCAAATGGCTCTCATCATGAAGAAGTGGGATATCCATGGAGGCAACTATATGATTTCTAAAGGCCTTCTTGAGGCATGGGATCTGAAAAAATTTTGGAACCTTAGTCCCCATGACAAACTCCAATCCTTAGGCTATCATCCAAAAAACATGGGTCACCCTTCAAAGTGGTAACTCATAGAAAAAATCTTCCATATCTTACTCCTACAATGTAGATGGACTATATGGCTAAACATGATAGACCAAATTGTATATCCCACGCTATCTATCTCTCCACTTATGATATGTGTAGATTTTCTGTTGATTTTGGGCTACAATAATGTTGCCCTCAAGAGGAAAAATGGAAACGGGACCCTCAAAGACCCACTCTTTGGTTCTATGAACCTTGCTTACCAAAATCATCCCACATATAGTGAATAGTACATCATCACAATATGACATCCAAAATGAGAAAGATACTAAGTGTTATTTATAATGCTGGATGGTACCAATAGTTTCCCAAGTGGTTACAGTGCAATTTTTCTACTTGTTGTCTTTGAACATAATGTGCCAGTGTTTGTCCTCCAACCACTTGCTAGTTTTGCATGTTTGCTCATCTACTTGGAGACAGTAAATAGCATTGCATATTAGCTGTGCATACCAAATATAGATAAATACTTGCCCAAAGCCATACAAGAGATGATTATCTCCATCGTTGATGTTTGTCTTAAGGAGACCATGAAGCTCAAATAGAAGCTTTCCCTCATGTGGAGCGATGCACTTTATATAAATGGAAAGAAAATGAAAATACTTTGTTAGATGATCAATAAGTACAAAAGCACAACTCTTACCATGGACTGTAAGTTGATGATGAGATTCATGGATGAGCCCTCCCATGAAATATCTCCATAATGGTCTGATATATCTCCATGAGAACTTCGTGAATGGAAATGAATGAACCATGTGCTACATGTAGAACCCTCTTCTTGTGCTTGGAGATCCAAGTCAAGAAGGTCATGTCCTAGTAATAGGTGACTCCATCCACCACTCTATACCTCACATCTTCTACTTGCCCATCAAATACCTCATATATGAAGTGATCCTTGGCAAACTCCATCAATAGATCCAAACTCCCAAGTGACAACATTGTTTGCCTTTATGATAAGGATCATGCCATCTCACAAATCCACTCTTTGACATGCTAAATGCCAAAGTCATATGCCATAATGTTGCTACATATGGAAGACTCCTTCCTATGTGGAAGTACCTCCTAATCCTCCAAGGCTAAGGAGTAGCCTTTTTGAACCATGATTGTTCCACCATCTACTCCTGAAACATCATGCAAAGTATGGGAGAAAATCAACCCATACTCTCCCAAGAGTAACCAAAGAAACAATAACTCTTGCTTCCTCCTCATCTCATCATCATACAAGTCATGAAGTAACATCATGAAATTTGACTTGTAGAATGCCCCATACAACCAAATCCTCTGCTGTTGTATCATATGGGTGCCATGCAATGCCCCAAACCATAACACACCCTTTGGCATTGGATATGTCACATGATGACCAAACTCTCTCAAGAGTAGCCAGCGCAGCCATGCCTCCTGATTCCTTGTGTCATAGATCTGCAAGTGGCTCACCAACCCCTTGCTCATCATCCTCAACCATCCAACTGTGGGTGTCTCCTATCATGCTCAAAATTGGTATCCACCTCATGGAGAATACCATTCTCCTAAATCTAATCACTACCTTTGCACTTCATGAGATGTTGAAGTGAAAACTCCTAGAGATCTCTATATAAATACAACTAATCAATGACCAAGTTGAACCCATAAGGTTCCAAATATGTTGTAGGGAAAAGCTTCTCATTGAGTTGTGAAGTGCTCATTAAGAAGGATCTATCATAATAATGGTATATGTTATCCATCATAAGATTTCTTTCATCAACCATCTACCTATCCAATGCTACACAAGTAGAATGGTGATTGGAATGTTCCAATAATAGTTGGGTCCCCAACTCATCACTGCTACTTAGTGACAATGTTGTTGATCTCCATGATGGTGCATATGTTTTCTCATGATGATTCACAATGTTGAACATATAGTTTTGCATTGGATTGATTAGGATTATGCTCATCCTATCCTCCAAAACTCTACACTCCAACCCAAAGTGTTGTCTGCAGCTCAACAATGAGAAACCTGGATGGCTATACATCTCCTCCTTGAACCAATCAAGGGTCCTCTGCACAGTGATAGTCTTATTCTCCTTATCAACAATGTGCTTTAACCCTTGGTCATGCAATTGGCCTAATGGCATGTCCTCACAACTCTCCATATGATTTGATGAAATAATAGGGGTTGGAAATTTTTGCATACCTTGGTTATGTTGATCCATGGAAACATCAACTACAAGGGTTCCTCCTACTAGCGTAATGACTCCTCTAGATACTAGTGATGGTGATGGTTGCTCCTCTATTGCTGCACCAGTGCTGGTATATGTCTCCTCTTCCTCATGCATCTCCTGAATAATGCATGGGACTCTCAATGTCAAGAGATCAAGACCATATTGCAAAGATGAAAATGTTCCTTCTCCTGATGCAAGTAAACAATGTTACCGATGAAATAGGTAACCGCACTGTTACCTACTTTTTTTTGGTAGCATAAAAAGCACCCGATTTTGAAAAATGGTGATGCAGAATCACCTCTCTTTTTTTTAGCACATTTTTGACACTCTAATATTTTTATTTATGAAGTATGAATATTTTTTTTTAAATGTTAGTGATTTTCATGCTAATTTTGAAACGTATTGATGCAGCATCAACTTTTTTTTTTTTAGAGCAGTGATTTTCATGCTAATTTTGAAACGTATTGATGCAACATCAACCTTTTTTTTTAGAGTAGTGATTTTCATGTTTGTAATAAAACACAAAACTTAGATAAAAAATATATATATAAAAACAATATAAAAAACCAATAAAAATGTTTAAAAAAAAAAAATTAACTCGTAAAAATAAAAAATTTAAACAAAAATAAATAAATAAATAAAACAAAAATATTCGAAAAATATATCAAAAGAAATGACAAAATTTGAAAAAAAAACACATAATTTAAAGAAAAAAAAATTAACAAAATAAATAAATAAACGTCAAAAACATTTTTTTCTAAGTTATTAAAAAAATCCATATAATTAAAAAAAAAAAAAATTTAAATAGAAAATTTAAAAATAATTTAAATTACAAAATTAAAATTTAGATTAAAAAAATAAAATACAAAAAAGAAAAAAATAAATTTAAAAATTTAAATTAAAAAAATAATAATAATAAGAAAACAAAAATACAAATTTTAAAATTAACAAAAAAAACAAATTAAAAAAAAAAAAATTAAAATTGAAAAATAAAATTATAATAAAAGAATTATAATAAAAAAAACTATCATTAAAAAACAAAAAACATGAAAAAAACCACACGCAAATAATTAAAAAACAAATATCCATAAATTTGCTGTTTTTTTTTAAATGAAACAATTTATAAATTTTAAAAATGAAAAACCAAATAAACTAAAAGATTTTATAAAAAAATTAAATTAAATTAAAATTTAATAAATTTAATGAATAAATTTTAAATTTTAAAAAATAATTAATCTAAAATATTAAATTTAAAAACAAAATTTAAAAAAAAAACAAAAAATAATTAAAACAAATTAAATTTAAAATAAAAAATTTGAATTAAAAAATAAATAATTTTAAATCTTTTGAATTAAAAAAAAAAAAAAAATCAAATTAAAAAAAATAAAAATATTAAAAATTTTAAAAAAATAAAAAATAAAAGAATTTTTTGATCGTGGTGGTGCTGCCAGTCGGCCTCCCGCCTAGGTGGCGGCGGAGGCCGACCGCTGGGCGGGTAGGCTGCCTCCACCGCCACCTGGGCAGGAGGCCGATTTCGGGAATCTCCCTCCCGCGGTAGGAGGATGATTCCGGGAGTCGCCCACCCGCCACAGGAGGCCAATTCCGGGAATCGCCCTCCCTCTGCGGGAGGCCGATTCTGGGAATTTCCCTCCCGCGGCGAGAGACCAATTCTGGGAATCGCCCTCCCATGGCGAGAGGCCGATTCCGGGAATCGCCCTCAGGCCGATTCCGGGAGTCGCCTTCCCGCAGCGGGAGGCCGATTTCGGGAATCGCCCTGAGGCCGATTCCGGGAATCGCCCTCCCGCCGCGGGAGGCCGATTCCGGGAATCGCCCTCCCGCCGCGGGAGGCCGATTCCGGGAATCACCTTGAGGCCGATTCCGGGAATCAACCTCCCGTCGCGGGAGGCCAATTCCGGGAATCACCCTCCCATCGTGGGAGGACGATTCCGGGAATCGCCCTCCCTTATCGCAGGAGGGCGATTCTCGGAATCAGCCTCAGGGCGATTCCAGAAATCGGCCTCCCGCCACGGGAGGGCGATTCTGGAGATCGACCTCCGCGCGGAGGCGATTCCGAGAATCGGCCTCTGTATGAGCTTAGATTAATGGCACCACCCTGTCAAAAAAAAAATTCTTTTTTTATTTTTTATTTTTTAATTTTTAATGTTTTGTTTTTTAATTTGATTTTTTTAATTTTTTTAATTCAAAAAATTTAAAGTTTTTTTTTTTTTTTTAATTTAATTTTTATATTTCAAATTTAATTTGTTTTAATTTCTTTTGTTTTTTTTTTTAATTTTAATTTTTTTTTTTTTAATTTTATTGCTATTTTTGTTTTTAATTTTTTTTTTTTCTAAATTTTGTTAATAATTTTTATTAAATTTTATATATTTTTTTATTTAATTATTTTTTTTTAAATTTTTTCATATTTTTTTTTTATTATTAAATTTTATGTTTAGTTTTTTCATTTAATTTTTTAAAATTTAGTCAATTTTGTATTTTTTTAATTTATTTATTTGAATTTAATATTTTTTTTTTAAATTCTATTTTTTTATTATTATTTTTTTAATTACATAAAATTTTTATATTTTTTTTATTTCAATTAAAATTGTGTATTTAAAATTAGATTTTTTTTAAGTTAAACTTAATCTTTTCAAATTAATTTGCTTTTTGTTTTATTTTTTATTTAATATATTTAATTTAATTTAATTTTTTCAATTTTTCAATTTTAATTGATTTTTAAAGTTTTTTAACTTTTTATTTTAACAATGTTTTTTTTTTCTTTTTCTTTATATTTAAAATTTAATTTTTATTTCAAAATTTATTTGTTTATTCATTTATTTATTAAAATTTAATATTTTTTTTAATTTAATTTGTTATTTTAATATTAACATTTTTTTTTAATTTAATAAAATCTAATATATATATTTTTTTAATTTAAGTTCATATATATATATATATATATATTATTTTTTATAATTTAAATTTAATATATTTTTTAAAATTTATTTGTTTTCTTAATATATATTTCTTTAAATTTAATTTTTTTTTTTTAATTTAATAAACATTTTCTTTTTCTTTTTTAAATTTAACTTCTATATTTTATTTTTTATAATTTCTTTCTATTTTTAAATTGTTTTTCTTTTTAGTTTAATATTTTTATTTTGTTTTTATTTTTATTTTTTTATTTCTATATATTTTGAAATTTTAATCTTTTTTTTTTTTTAATTTTTAATGTTTAATTTTTTTCTTAAATTTTAGGTTTTTTTTTAATGTTTGAATTAAAATTTTTATTTTGTTTTTATTTTTATTTTTTTATTCCTATATATTTTTAAATTTTAAGCTTTAATTTTTTTTTATTTTTTAAATTTATTTTTTTCTTAAATTTTAAGTTTTTTTTTAATGTTTGAATTTTAAAAATTAAAAAATGTTATTTCTATTTTTAAAAATGTCAAAAATATGACAATTTTTTTTTTTTGGTTATTCCAGCCTCAACTGGTTTTGTTTTGAGGGTGTTTTTTCAATCCTTTTTTCAAGAAACAATTTTGTTTTGAGCATAATTTTATAAAATGTTGAAATTTGACCTTAAAAAAAAACCAAGTGCGTTCTGGAATACACTTTTTTGGTTTTTGGGGTGTTTTTTCATGTTTTTTGAGTGTTTTTGGGCTAGAGTTCCCGTTTTGAGGTCAGGTTACCTATTTCATCGGTAACAGTGTTAGTACTCCTGCACCAAGTGGTGGTGGAAGTTGCTCTTCTTTCGAGATGATAATGCTAACATCTTCCCTTGGCTCCTCATGCGATTTCTCATCTGTGTTGGGAAATGTCTCAAGAGGAACTACCTCCGGTTTCTTCTTATCAAACTTCTTGATCAAATTTTGAGTAAAAAATGCATAAGCAATCACTCTTGTATGTTTCAAATGGCTCAACCACCAAATATTTTCTTCACCCTCAAGGTGCAGCACATCAATCTCAAAAGGTTCTCTTTTTTCTACTGGATGTAGTAGGAAGAATGCATCTAACTTCTTCCTCCAATCCCTTGCTGTGCTTATGGACGACCCATAAAATGTAGAAAATAGAAAGCTATGGTGTCTTTTTCTTCTACTGTTGTTGCAAAGTCTCCTCTCTTCTTTGATCTGAATGAATTTTTTGAGAGTTAGATTCTCCTTGAAAGCCCCTGATTGAGATTTGTACTCTACAAGATAATCACTTAGGGTCTCATGATATAAGTTTCCTCCATCTCCATTCCTTTCACCTTCCTCTTAAAAGAAAGTAGATAGTAGATTTCTTTGGAGCTCTATGCAATATTGGTTTCTTCTACTGCTGATAGGAAGTGCTTGGACCTTCCTCATCTTCAAACCTTCTTAAGGTCTCATTTCATCTCTCCCTTCTCATTTTCTTGACCTCCTTGGAGAGGTCCTTCATAGATCTAAAAAGATATGAGGCAAAACTCATTCCCTCCATCTTTATGGATCTCTTATTTGTGTCATAAGATGTATTACCCACAAGCTGATGCTTTGATACCACTGTAATATTCCAAAATGGAAAATACATGAATATAGAACATTTATAACATTTCAATCTATGCAATAACTAGAATGTAAGCACAAAACTATAAAATTATGGAAATGCTGGAATATAACATCAATAAATTAAAATTTTAGCAAGAACAACTGAGCCATATCATTATGAATAAAAAAAAATGTAAGGTACACAGTTCTCCAAAAGGAATGCACTCAAGCCACAAGATGATTGAAATACACTAAAGAAAAATAGCACTGGAAATGTGTGTTGCCACTGCTGATACTATTGGAAACTATTGTTACTGAGAAGACAAGCCATATGCAGAAGGTTGTTGGAGTGCTCAGAATGATCCAAGACTTCAACCACAGATTCTACCAAAAAAACCCAAGAAAACCCAGAAATGTTTTGGCCAGATTTTAAGTCTGGATTTTTGGCTCTTTTTGAGTGGCCCACTACATCCCTACTGACTAACTTACACACTCCTTAGGGATGACTGCTTATATGGGGCTGAAGGAATTATATATCAACTTCAATAGCACTCAATCAACTCAATAGGTGAAGGGTTGGTCCCCTCACTGGAAAACAGGGTCAAGAACTTGGTTACTTGACCTCCCACTACAACTCCATTGCAAAATAACGCAATTTCTAGAGGAGACTGCACTATGGGTGAATTTTTCTGCTTGGCATGATGCTAGATGGTGGAATGAAGCTCTAATAATTTCCTCACTAGACTCCTGGTTGAAGGGCTACTCCCTCCACTGGGAAAAAATCTCAGAAATTAGGTTTCTCAACCCTCCACAGCTACAACCTTGCAACATAACATCATACTAAAGGAGACTGCATTGTGGATGATGGGTGAAGCTTGAAAAAATGTTGGATAGTGCAAATTATACTAAATATACCTCTCCTGAGAAGGCACTCGAAGTCCCCTGAGGATGAGGGTGGGATTCCCTCTCGGAAACACCCTTGTGCTAAATAGCACATCAGACTTAGCTAAACAGCTAAAGCGTGCAAATAATCATACAAGACCACAAAATCAATTATCCAATTCATGTCTTCTATGGCTGCCATCCTCTTCCTTTTATGCTTGGTGAGCATTCTCACCCTGGGCCCCACTCATTAAAGGAGTTACTCTCATGCATAAATTCCTCCTTAATCAATTCACTGACCTCCATTAATCCTCGACTATCTCCATAACAACGTTGTTGATTTGGTAAACATTGACCTTGTCCACATGATTTAGCCCTTGTTCACACCTCAAGGTGCTTTATTTAGCTAATAAAATGATCCACATTCACATGAGCAGTGTTTTTATTCCTACTAAAGAGATTTATGGGTCTCCCTACCCACTTATTCATCTATCTAAATGACAAAAGCAAAAATTAATATTTCAAATAGCTACAAGCTAATTTTGGAACATTACAATGCTCAACCATAGTCAACTATGGAAAACATGGTCAAACCATACCCATCCATGCATAACCATGGTCGAAATGATCATCCATGGTCATTCTTACTCCACCATAATCTATCCTCTTCATTCCTAGTCAACCATGGTAAACCATGATTAACCATAACTACCCGTAATCAACTAATGTCAACCATAATATATCATCTTTATCCTTGTTCAACCATTATAATCACAACTAACCATGGTCAACCATGGTCAACTGTGGTCATTTGTAGTCAACCATAATGTGCCTCAATCAATAATGGTGTTTACCTCGTCAACACTCTTCGACAATTAATTTTGTAGAAATTTGCTGAATAATGATTAATTATCCACCGAGACTATCCTGATCACATACAATTCGAATTTATATGCAACACATAATCTCTTCCACTCAGATCATCAAACATGCAGAAATAAAACACATCAAATCATCATACACATTAACACAGTATGTATGGGGAAAGCTTATAGCTGAAAACCCCGCAGCTATTGTGTATATTATAATGGAGAAATCATGTAACAAACTCAGTACAATACTCCTCACAAGTACTCAGTACTTTCTCATAAAGTTACACATAAACTAGCTTGGTTTTGAACAGGTTACTGGTTCAAAACTCACCACTAATTGCCTTGCCTCTATTGCGCAATCATGGCCTGTCTATATAGAGATCCAAGGTTCGAATCTCCTTGTCTTGACAGCGCAATCATCATGGGAAATTCCTCCAAGTGTGGTGCAAATCTCATGCACAACTGATGTCGCCACTGATAGCTAACTCAACCCTTTCATCTACCTCTTTCACTGGTCTCCACTGAACTGTCCATGCACTGTAGTGAACTGATGTGTTCTTGAGTTGAATAATGAGTTACTAATTAATGGATTAAATAATATTTAATTCACTCCACTCATAACTAGTTGATTAGCTAGTTAAACTAATCTCAACCAGTTCAACTAAATTAAACCGAACACAACTCCACTAGCTGTCTCATTAACTCCACGAAACTTCTGCCACTGAAGTCCTAACTGAAGTCAACCATGCATGTGCTCACCAAACCCTAGGAATAGCATAATTCCTCTGTCAGATGCATGAGCCACTTCCAAGGCTCGAACTGAAGTGCTCCAAGAGAGTAAACTGTTGTTTAGAGTCCAAATATTATTAAGGGTAAATAATATTTGACTTCCCTATTTTTAGGATAGGCAATCTAAAAATAGACATCGACCTATCGACCTATAGGTCACAAAAATAGAGGTCCATATATTTTTACCAACATGACCAATACTCCAAGAATAACATACTGCAACCCCTGGATCATGCTCCATATGTCTAAAAATAGACATAGTCTAAAAATAGATTTTTGCGCCAGAATTTGCCTGCGGGCCCACTTAGTGAAGGCGACTTCATTTCACTAAGCTCCATCATCTTGCTACATTTTCAACACTCCCTCTCAGCAAGATATGGATTATCTGCAACCCCTATCCTGCCTTTGTGGAATTCAAACTTGCTCCTGGTGAGCGCCTTCGTCAGGATGTCGGCATCCTGATCCTCCGTGGGAACATATGAAAGCATCATGATTCTCCGCTGAACACAATCTCTGATATGATGGTACTTGATTTCGATATGTTTGGACCTATCATGAAATACTGGATTAGCCGAGAGCTTGATGCAGCTCTGGTTATCACAGTAGATCACTGTAGGCTCCAAATGCAACCTGAACAAACCTGCGAGGATCTTCCTCATCCGAATAGCCTCGCATGCAGCCAAGCTAGCTGCCATGTACTCGGCCTCTGCTGAACTGAGTGCCACGGATCTCTGCTTCCTGCTGTACCAAGAAACTGCTGTCGACCCAATGCTGAAAACTCCTCCAGAAGTGCTCTTCCGGTCCGTTGGGCTCCTTGCCCAATCTGCATCAGTGAAGCTAGAAAGCTTCGCTCCATCCTCCTGTCTGTACCATAGACCATATCCCGATGTGCCTCTAATATAGCGCAATACATGCTTGCCTGCCTTCCAAAAGAGCTTTGTAGGCTTAACCATAGCTTGCGAAAGCTGGTTAACTGCATAGCATATATCGGGTCGTGTATTGACCAGATACATAAGCGACCCCACCAACTGTCGATAGACAGTGGCATACACTACCTCCGCTGAAGTAGCATCCTCCTTCCTCCAACCACCAGGAAGAGGAGTGTCAACAGGCTTGCAGCCTTGCATGTTGAACCTCTCCAGAATCTCCCGAGCATACTTGCCCTGAGAAACAAACAGTCCTCCGCTGCGTTGCCAAATCTCCAATCCTAGGAAATAATGAAGGATGCCCAAGTCCTTCATCTCAAACTCTCGTGCAAGATCCTCCTTGCATGAAAGTATCAACTGCTCGTCGCCAGTCAAAATCAGATCATCTACATACAGTACGATGATCAACAGCTTCCCCTCCACCACAATTTGGTACGAGTTTGGATCCGCCTCACTCTTGGAGAATCCAAGCCCGGTGAAGTAGCTGTCTATCCGAGTGTACCAAGCACGAGGTGCTTGCTTCAGCCCGTACAGTGCTCTCTTGAGTCGGCACACATGCGACTCACTTCTGAAGATCTCAAAACCTTCAGGCTGCTCTATGTACACCTCTTCCTCAATAACTCCATTGAGGAACGCAGTCTTCACATCCATCTGATGAATGTGCCACCCCATATGTGCTGAGAGAGCAAGGATCGTCCGTATGGAAGAGTACCTTGCGACAGGTGCAAAGGTCTCCTCATAGTCAATCCCCTCGATCTGTGAAAAGCCACGGGCAAAAAATCTCGCCTTGTACTTCTCCACACTCCCGTCAGCCGCCTGCTTCACCTTGTAGATCCGTCGCGAACCTACAACTGATTTCCCAACCGGTCTTGGGACAATCTCCCATGCACTGTTCCTGATGATCGAATCATATTCTTCGATCATGGCATCAACCCATGCGGGTTCCTCCACATCTTCCTCAAAAGAGGATGGCTCCGTCACAACACATTGACTCACAAGAGCCATGTATCCAGTGTACCGATCCGGTGACTGTCTCTGTCTGCGCTGTGCTGTAGGTGGTCCTACAACCTTCACTGCATCCCGAGCCAGTCGCTCAGCTTCTGTAGTGCGCATGCGCCCTCTGATGGTTGGCGCTGCCTGGGTGGTTTCTTCCACCTCCTGAACCTCCTCTTGTGGCTGATCCACATCCGGAAGCTCCTTCTTAGGAACTAACAACTCCTCTTCTGCATGCAAGTGTAGCTCCCTCTCAAGCGAACACTGCATGGCTTTCTCCTCCTGAAATTTTATATCCCGTCGCACAACAGTCTTGCGACTGTCTGGCACATACACTCGATAGTTATGAGGTGTATCAGTGTACCCCACAAATATTCCAACCTCAGCAGTTGGATCCAGCTTTCTTCTCGCATCCTTCGTCACATGCATGTAGACAGGAGAACCAAAAATCCGCAAATGGGAAATATCAGGCCTCTTGCCAGAATAAGCCTCCTCTGGTGTACTCATGCCAAGAACCTTGTGAGGACAACGTTTCTGCACATACACTGCTGTATTGCATGCCTCAGCCCACAAGTGAAGGGGTAGGCCCTGATCATGCAACATCGCCCGTGCAGCACCCACGATCGTTCTGTTCTTCCGCTCAGCCACCCCGTTCTGCTGTGGGTTATGGGGTGCGATGAACTCTCTCCGAATCCCTTCTGCGCTGCAGAACTCCTTGAATTCAGCTGAGATGAATTCACCACCGTTATCACTCCTTAGAGCAATCACCTTCTTCCCCGGCTCCTTCTCGACCAGTGCTTTAAACTCACAGAACTTCGCGAATGTATCGCTCTTCTTCTGCATGAAGAAGATCCAGCACTTTCGAGAGAAATCATCAACAAAGATCACATAATACTTGTTCTTTGTTGTCGAAGCAACTGAGAAAGGACCACACACGTCTGTGTGAACTCTCTCAAGGATCGTCGTGGCGCGACTATCCTTCTCGTGAAAGGTGGCTTTCACATACTTCCCTAAAGTACACCCCTTGCACTGATCTGATTGCGCAAGGGTGCCCTTAGGAAGTCCAGTAGAAATCTGCTGCAGAATCTTCAAAGCTCCATGGTGAAGATGGCCCAATCTCCTGTGCCATAGTTCGCCCTCATCATCCCGGCTCACCACTTCTCCCGCCTTGCATGCCATAGCTGCGCAATCATCTACCTGCAACTGATAAAGGTTCTGAGTTCGAACCCCTATCTTCCGGGTCTCTCCAGTAGTCTTACTGCGCAGGAAGGCTTTTCCTTCGCTGAAGACCACATCATACCCCTTATCCTCCAACATCGCCATAGAGATCAAGTTCTTCTTCAATCCAGGTATATGCATGACATCCTTCAATACAAAGGGTTTACCAGACTCCCTCTGAAAGGATATGGTACCGATACCAGTCGCACTGTATCTACCATCATCGCCCATCTCGATGTGCACACCCAAATCTTTGTCCTCCAGATCTGAGAACAAATCCTGATCTCCCGTCATATGAAATTACGCACCGCTGTCCAAGAACCATACCGATCCCAGCACACTTGAAACCAAGCATGCAATCAGTGAAAATTCAAGCTCGAACTGTGAAGCCAAAGCTTCTCCATCTGTAGATCTTCCCGCTTGCTTGTTCTTCTTCTTCTTTGGACAATTGGTAGCATAATGTCCGTGATCATGGCAGTGAAAACACTTCACTTTCGCCATATCCTGCTTCTTACCCTTTGCACCAAAATGAGAGGTTTTCTTACCCTTCCCCTTCTTTGCTTTGGCAACCAAAGCGCAGTTTTCTTCATCAGCTCCCTTTGATGAAGATCCATCTCGAGTAGTCCTCCTTATCTCCTCCTGCATGAGATCCTCCCAAAGGCACTCCCATCCCGGCAGCTTCTCCCGACCATTGACACTATCTTGATATGAGTGCCAAGCCTTCGGAAGACCAAGGAGAGCCAGGTTGACCATGTCCTCGTCTTCGACAGTCACCCCCACACTTCCCAGCTCATCTCTGCATTGAGTGAACTTCGTGAGGTATTTGGCGATACTGTCGCCTTTCTCCATCTTGATGTTTCTGAGCTTATCTTTGAGCGCCGACTTCCTTTGGTCGCTCTTACTCTGGAATAGATCCGTCAAAACTTTCCACATTAAATATGGAGTAGCCTTTCCATGCAGGCTGGATACAATATGATCCTTGACGCCCTCCAACAGGATCCTTCGACACTTCGCCATCTTCTTTTGCCATGCATCGACTTCAGCTGCATCAGTGGGCTTTTGGACATCCGTATCTAAGAACTCCTTCAGACCATTATCTTCTAATACTACCTCCATGCGATCCTTCCATGCAACATAATTCGAACTGCCTTCAAGAGCATATTCGAGTCGCAAACCATTGAAAGACATTTTCAACACTGGCACCAAGAAAACAAAACTGCTGCAAAATTTCAAATTCCACCTCAAAGCTCAACCACTCTAGATCTGTGAGAACAAATTATTTCTAGCACAGAGATCGACTGCAAGGGGCATTTACCAGACCTTTCACTTTCCGAAGAAAGATGAATCCGGAGGCTACCTGGCCCGCATGCAGACTCTGTCTACCGAAATAAGTTTGTAATCACTGTGATGATCAATCTCTGCTTCAATAGCTCCGATACCATGTAAAAATTTGCTGAATAATGATTAATTATCCACCGAGACTATCCTGATCACATACAATTCGAATTTATATGCAACACATAATCTCTTCCACTCAGATCATCACACATGCGGAAAATAAAACAAGCGATAACACATCAAATCATCATACACATTAACACAGTATGTATGGGGAAAGCTTATAGCTGAAAACCCCACAGCTATTGTGTATATTATAATGGAGAAATAATGTAACAAACTCAGTACAATACTCCTCACAAGTACTCGGTACTTTCTCATGAAGTTACACACAATCTAGCTCAGTTTTTAATAGGTTACTGGTTCAAAACTCACCGCCAATTGCCTTGCCTCTATTGCGCAATCCAGGCATCTCTATATAGAGATCCAAGGTTTGAATCTCCTTGGCTTGAAAGCGCAATCATCATGGGAAATTCCTCCAAGTGTGGTGCAAATCTCATGCACAACTGATGTCGCCACTGATAGCTAACTCCACCCTTTCATCTAATTCTTTCCTTGGTCTCCACTGAACTGATCATGCACTGTAGTGAACTGATGTGTTCTTGAGTTGAATAATGAGTTACTAATTAATGAATTAAATAATATTTAATTCACTCCACTCATAACTAATTGATTAGCTAGTTAAAACTAATCTCAATCAGTTCAACTAAAATAAACAGAACACAACTCCACTATCTGTCTCATTAACTCCTCCAAACTTCTGCCACTGAAGTCCAACTGAAGTCAACCATGCATGATGCCATCAAACCCTTGGGAATAGCGTAATTCCTCTTTCAGATGCATGAGCCACTTCCAAGGCTCGAACTGAAGTGCTCCAAGAGAGTAAACTGTTGTTTAGAGTCCAAATATTATTAAGGGTAAATAATATTTGACTTCCCTATTTTTTAGGATAGGCAGTCTAAAAATAGACATCGACCTATCGACCTATAGGTCACAAAAATAGAGTCCCATATATTTTTACCAACATGACCAATACTCCAAGAATAACATACTGCAATCCCCGAACCATGCTCCATATGTCTAAAAATAGACATAGTCTAAAAATAGATTTTGCGCCAAAATTTGCCTGCGGGCCCACTTAGTGAAGGCGAATTCATTTCACTAAGCTCCATCATCTTGCTGCATTTTCAACAAATTTAACCATTTTTATGACATTAACGTAACATTAACATTAAAATTAATCTAACATCAAACATGGTAAAAATTAATGTAATAATGTAGAAATTTCCAACATTAATACTGTATTATTAGATTAATGTAACATAAATATGTTATTACATTAATTTTTTACCATGGTCAACCTTAGTTAGCCATGGGAATTCATGGTCAACCATGGTAATCATTGTTAATCATGGTAAATTTAAGTCAACTATTGTCAAAGTTAGTCAACCATGGTTAGCCTCATCAACCATGGCCAAAATTAATGTAACAATGTAACAATGATCAACATTAACATAACATTGTTAGATTAATGTAACATAAATACTTTTTTACATTAATGGTTGACCATGATCAACCATCATCAACCATTATTAACCATATACAACATGAACCATATTCAACTACGGTCAATGAATCCAATCGTATGCATGTTGGCCATCAACTATCACAACCACAACCACACTATTAATGTGGTTGACATGCACCGAATGACAAAATTTTCCATCTTATATACACTAATTTACATATGAAAATGATGTCGTATATAAACCATATTTATTAATCTAATCATACTAGTTAACATACACAATATATATACTTAGATTTTCAGAAGGTAGCTCCTTGGGTTTGTGGTCCTAAGGGTTTCTTAAAATTTTGTGTGAAATGAAACTAACACAAATTGACTTTCATCTATAAAAACCCTGGTAAAAATCCATGTAAAAATATATATAAGACCACGGTTATGGGACACATATTTCAAGTTGAATGGTGGGAAAAACATCCTAGCGAGTGTTCATTCCGTATATTATGGCTAAAGGAAATTGGCAATAAAAAAAGGCAAAGGCTTTGGAAAGGCATGAGGCATTAATTGGCATTTTATTTATGAAAATAATGGAAATATGAGAAAAGGAAGGTAAAAGGTCATAGGTTGCATGTGAGGAGGAAAATGAAGGAAAGTAAGGGAAAATGAAGAAAATAGAGGCCTAATAAATAAAATGTCTTATGAGGATCAATTGGTAATATTTTTGTCTCAAGAATTTTTAGTGCATTTTTGGAGCTCTCTCATTATTCTCTCTCTCCCTCTCTCCTATCTTGGATACTTAGAGTTTTATTGGAGCACTCTTGGAGAGTTTGGATACTTGGTGAATTGGAGCAAGATGGAAAAGGAAGAGTAGGAAAGTGCATGAGGACATTCATATCATCATCTGCAACGGGTTTTAAGAGCAGGTACCGAGTTAGATTTATTTTTTCCTCTCTATATTTGGCATGCATGGTATTGCATGTGGTTTACTGATTATGATATGTCATTGGCATGGAGAATTGTTTGGATTGACAGTGGATTTGCCTAGCCTTTTAATTTCCTCAATAACCATGGTGTTCTGGGTTTATTTCCATTAATTTTTTTTTCTAGTTGGTTCTCGTGATTCCTTTAGTTGTGGGTTGAGTTATTAGTTCGTGGAAGTCTTGGTTGGACAAACTCTCTGGAAGCCCGGCATAAAAATTTGGGTTGAGTTACCAGCCCTAGAAGCCTTGGTTGGAAAAACACTCTGGAAGCCCTAGGTGGGTTGAGTTAATAGTCTCGAAAGCCCTGGTTGGAACAAATTCTCTGGAGCCCTGGAACAATTTGGATAGAGACCACTCCATGATGGTTGTGATGTTTGACCGTGAGCTCGAATCACTGGTTGAGGGTTGAGGTGGTTTGGTCTCTAGAATTCCTGACTCATTGTGATTGATCTATTTAATGAGATCCCACATTCATGCTTGGAATATGGCACGAAGGTGATTGGTTGAAGTGAGACTTGGCTCAACCAATCTATGGTTGAGTGGAACATGGATGTCCCATCCCTAGTTGGTTTTTACATTCAGTAATGAAGAGATCATTCACTTGGTATTTGGTATGCAAATGTACTAGTTTATGTATGGATTTTTATTGTTTTTGTACCCATTTTATTTCTGTGGCTATTGTGTTGGTTATAAGCATGTAATTAATCATTGATGATGTATGACTCAATCTATGCTTTTACTTGTAAATAAATGCATAGTGTATTTATCATCAAATAGGTTGTATTGAAACTAATTATGTAAGCGAGGAATCCTTATTAGTGATTCTCAAATAAGTATGAGATCCATATGTTTAAATCTGTTATTTACACCTATAGATTCAATGTTCGTGACATGTATGAAAAAATGTATGTCATGGCTAGGAGGGGTATGGTTGATCCCTTGATGATATTTTTGTTTTTACATCATTTTCTTGTTGTTTTTTATTATCTCTAAACTTTTCATGAATTTTTGGGCAGTGACCTGGGCTCTAGGCCTAAAAAGGTGGCTCAAATCCCAGATCCGTAGGCACAAATTTGAGAATTGGGGCCCTAGCTGCTAGCATGCAATGTTATGTCTACGACTATAACCTCCCAGCCACTGACATGCAGTTTATGCCTGCGGATATGGATCAAAGAGGCTAAGAGGTCAGTGTTACCTAGGGGTAAGATACCTTAAAGGTTAGTTTAGCTCTTGGTGGTGTCATTGATGATGTACATGATATGTTTTTCATATTTTCGTACGGTTCCACTTCCTTAAGGTCACCTAGGGGGTTGAATATTGTATTAGTATACTCTCATCGCATGTTTACCTTGGTTGGCCAGTTTCTTGGGTATATGTGGGAAGAGGATGTTTACAGATTGGAATCAGAGCATGGTTCAACCATTGAATAGAATGGGCAGTGTGTTGGTCATGCTTTTCTATTGGTTGCATATGTGTTTATTATGCTTGTGGTTTATATGTTTGTTTTGCATCCATGTTGTGTTGGCCATAGTGGTAGTGGTGTCGCAATGGAAGTGTTGATGGTTTTTTTGCCAACATGTTGTCATGATTGTATGTCTAGTTATGTGTTTCTAATGCTTGTTTACTATTCGTTAACACTTGCTTACATATCGTTACATATTGTACATGCATTTCTTGCTTATTCTAGTGTTACACATTGGTCATGCTTTGGTGTTATCCATGTATTCTTTCTTGTGTTATATCATATGTTGAACATGCATTGGTCGTTCATGGTTGGATATACATGTCAAGTGGGGGCATATAGGCAAGTTTACATTGGTTTGATTGAGATTTTTGTGTATAAGGTCATTGCATGCAATTAGGTCACCATTATGATATTGGTATTTTATGATGCTAATGTTTTTTATGAGATAGAGTAGGAGATGCAAATAATTAAAGTGAAGTTGCAACAATGGTCTATGGGGTCAGAGAATGATGTCATAAAAGTGTTCATGTTTAGCATGCAGGTATGTTATTCATGGTTATTGTAAGCATTACAGTTACTTATGTGTTTGTCATTCCATTGTTATTTTGGTTACATGTATGATAAATGACGGTTGATAAATGTAGTCATATGAATTATGGTTATGTGTATGCCTTTTGTTGAGAATTTGGAGGGCTGGTGATTAATACAAATTCTCTTCTTTGATAATTACTTGTGACCTTACTTGTGATACTTACGTCTTGTTCTTATTTTAGTTTAGTTAATATTTCATTAAGTCTATTATCAAAATGCTCAAGACACAAAATTTAGGCTCCTAGAGCCAGGGAAAAACCTCTCCCTCTTGGAGAGGAAAACCCGCAAAGAATTCTTCTTATAGATATTCAAATGAAAAGTACCATGACCCAGAATTAGACCCTTGACCTAAATATGCTTCCAAGACCTTACTTCTTCAACTTTAATTCTTCTTTTCAACAATTTGCAGGCTGCCTCTTTCCCTTAAGATGATTGTCTTATCTTTAATAAACTCTTTCTTCAAATCAACAACCCTGAATTAATGCTTTCCTGCACTTGTCCACACCTTAGCTTGTACCTCTATACTTTCCTAAATTTCCTTATAAGATATTGTCTCCTCAGTTCTGCACTTCAGCACTTCACATTATCCTTTAGTACTTTGTATTTAGCACTTTTCCTTAACCTTTAGTACCTCACCTTCAACATTTAGCATTTACTTTCGGCACTTCGAATTTACCTTCAACACTTCGGGGTTACCTTCAACACTTATGATTTACCTTCAAACTTTCAGACCTTCGCATTAACCTTCAAACCTTAGACCTTCAGGCTTCGCATTTATCTTCAGATGTATACTTTGGATTTATACTTCACTTTTATCTTCAGACCTTTAGACCTTCGGATTTACCTTCAGACCTGCACTTTTATGAACACACTTGTCTGAAAATTTTCTATCTTCAAATGAACCGTAGATAAATTATATATAGGTGTAGTTTTCCTGGTCTTCAAGCCGACTCATCAAGTTGACTTTAGGCCGACTTAAATAACATTCCATGAGGTGTTTATTCCAGCATGTTGGAGGGTTGTCTACGTTGTATAGGACCTTAATTTTCAATGCCTTTTAGAGCTTGTATCCCATCTTCTTAGAGTGTTGTTTGAGAGCTTCTTTACAAGGTCTTGGGAGCATAGTAAAACTAAATTCTTCATGTCTATATGAACCCTAATTATATTTATTCCTAGATGACATAAACCTAATAGACATCAAGAAGAAGTCTATCTACATAATAAAATATTTCTCATGAAACCCATGAAGCAAGTTCACCAAAAATACACTTTATTATCTTTGACGTCTTCTTTGAATAAATACATAATTCCATAGTCAACATGAAGACTGACCTAGTTACACTTTTCAACGCTCCCTATTAACTAGGGAGGTATTCATACAGGTACATGGTTACTTTCAAACTGAAGAATCTCATAAGAAGAATCGGATTGGTAATCACATCTGTATAGAATCATATCAACTAGAATTTTCCTAGTGCAAGGCCTTGACTAACAACCCCATCTATCAACGAGACAATGTGCTACAATGCTGGTGAGACACATGAATTTTAGACACCTTCGTCACTGTGTCTCCAAGGTACATACTCCACCTCTATGCTCCCAAAGTATGGCCTTCTTGGACTATTCTTCTCTTGGGTATCTAGCTCTAAAAGAATATCAGTTCCCGGCTACTCTTATCTTGAATGCCCTAATATATTCTCAAAGAGTATTGAATGCCAGATTATTACCCAATCCTCCATTTTGTCTTCCCAAGTGAGGACCAAAATGATGTTTTTATCTCTCCCTCTCAACCAGGGAGGACCTTATTCCACAAGGGAATGTACTCATTCTTATACAATGAATGTACCTAACATTATTATTAGGAATTACCAAGTTTCTTCCAACTAAGAAACTCATCATGAGGCTCCCTCTTAACTAGGGACCTCCAGCAGCAATGGTGAGACACCGAGTTTCCCATAAAGAATTCTTGTCCTCAATGTCATGGATTTTGAGATTGAGGAATCTTCAACTTTTAGCTTCATAGGGCACAGATCATCCATCACTTTCATCCCTGAGTCATGTCAAATTATCATAAAGTTATTCATCAGACTTCCTTATTTGGTCCATTGTTATGCCATGCTACTTTCCTTCGAATCATCTCCAAGGATCATACATCCTTTCTCATGATTAGCATCCCTACACAAATTGATCCAGACAACCATATTCATATGAACCTTTTAAAGGTTACCTTCACAATGATATTTCACCATGAAATCTTCATATGGGCATTAGAATCCTTCATACAGATTAACACATCTCCTAATGATATGTTTTTTCCAAGGGTCTTCTTCTTTACCAGACTTTTGTCAGAGTCTACATATCTTCCCAGGAGATCTCCTAGTGACATATTCTTGGTATTCAAATGATAATTACCTCTTTTCATGGTTGCATTTCATGATCTCTTCCTCTCTACACATTCTTCATTCCCAGGATATTACAATTTTTTTCATTTTTTTGTTTATGTAAAACCACCTCATATTCTATGAGGTCATATTATGTTGATTTCATCCGTTAGTGCATTGAGAGATCCTTCTTCATAGATCGTACTTCTAAATATGGAGGTTTATTACCTGCACCCATATGACATGACTTCACAGCATCCAATATCGGCATATCTATTTACATACCTCATACCTATTTTCCTTGAGTCATCCTGTAGCAGTTTCTCTTGAATGGAGAGCTTCATTCCTTTAACCTGCTTCAACATCACATCCGAAAATTTTGTCTCCATGATGACCCTTGATCTGATGAATGCTTTACTTTTAGTAGAGAGGTTTTATAGAAGTTGTTACACCGAGAGCTCCTTCCATGTTTCTATTGAGATGCTACTTAATGTACATTACTATCATACAATTTTTACAACTAATCTTAGATCACTTAAAGAGAAAGATGATCTCAATCATAATAGAGATCTCCTGCCTCCTCCTTCTTAGATATTTTAGCATCAGGTTCTTCTCTTTCATAAGTGGAATGGGCTTCTTCCTTTCTCCTCTTGTCCTTTCCAGATTTAGGAAAATATTTTTTATAATGCCCAAGCTCATCACATCCAAAGCATCACACACTGTCCAAATTTCTTCTGTTGTTCTGAGGGCCAAAATTTTCGAATCTTCCTTTCTTCCTATATGAGGCTGCAAAGGCATTATTATCTTCACTTGGCCCTATATCAGCTTTGGAATTTAGTCTTGTTTCCTCTATTTTACATAGAGACCATAAATCATGGAATGGAGTGGCTTATTTCTGCCCATATAGACTAGAAATGAAGTTTCCCCATTCCTCTAATAGAGTATTCAACACCAATGTTGTCATCTTAGTGTCAGACATCACTTCTCCTAGTTCCTGCAGTTGATCTCTTATTTCAAAAATCCTCATAAAGTATGGAGTGATTCCTTATTCCCTTGATAGTTTCATTTTGTATAGTTCTTGTCTTAGAGAGATTTCTTCTCCAACAATACTTACAGAGAATAGCTACACCAATTTCTCATATATTTTTTTATGTCTTTAGTTTTGATATATAGGGAAAGAGATAGTCTTTGATGGATCCTATGAGAATCCTTCGGGCTCTAATTTCTCTCTTCATGTACTTAGCATGGGCTGGGGTGTCTTCTTTTGGAGGTTGAACAGTAGATCCTTCGATATAGTCCATTACTTCATCTTCAATTAAATTTAAGTTTGTCCTCTTCTTCCATGCACTAAAGTTTGATGACCCAGCCAACTTGTTGCTTTCTTTACAATAAGGAATTTTGATAGATAAGGTCATGAATACTTACTTGAGTGGATTTTCTTGCAACTTCCTTGATGATGATTGAGAATAAAGTCAAGTGTTTACTTTATTCAAAGCTGTTTTAATTTAACCCTTGATTATAATGACTATCTTCAAATGTTGAGATTTCCTTCAAACAATGTCTTGAGTGAAAATATTTTATGGAAAAGATTAATTTCCTGAATGATTTGATCTTTTGAATGAGGTAGGAGATCTCACATGAAGTAGTTGGATATTCTTCCTTACAAATTGATTTGTCTTTCCAACCCAAACTTTTGTCTTTGCTTCTTTGAGTGTCTTTGTTGACAAGTAGCCCTTATGTTCAACACCTTAGCTCTGATACCATATTGAGAATTTGGAGGGTTGGTGATTAATACAAATTCTCTTCTTTGATAATTACTTGTGAAATTACTTGTGATACTTATGTATTCTTATTTTAGTTTAGTTAATCTTTCATCAAGTAAATCATCGAAATGTTCAAGACATACAAGTTAGGCTCCTAGAGCCAGGGAAAAACCTCTCCTTGTTGGAGAGGAAAACTTGCAAATAATTATTCTTATAGATCTTCAAATGACAAGTACCATGACCCAAACTTAGAACCTTGACCTAGATATTCTTCCAAGACCTTGCTTCTTCAACTTTAATTCTTCTGTTCAACAATTTTCCTGCTGCCTCTTTTCCTTAAAATGGTTGTCTTATCTTTAATAATCTCTTTTTTTAAATAAGTAACCGTAAATTAATGCTTTCCTGCACTTGTCCACACCTTAGCTTGTGATGGTAGTGTGGGTGCAGGCATTAAGGAGAGATATTCAAATTTTGTTACTATGTTTTCTAAGATGAATTTGTTCCTGATCCTGATTTCCACTCTCGGTCATCAAACTTTATTAAATCTGATTGATTAATTTAATAAAATGACATACGGAAGCTAAGTCCCCTTATCCTTCGAAAACACAATAATTCACTTTTAAACAATGTTTAAACCTTTTTGGAATGGTTTCCAGATTTCAAACTCTTTAATAAAGTTCTATTGAATAAACTGTCGGGTCCATACCTTTTGTTAAACTTCACACAACTTTCGATGCGAACACCATTGGATCTCCAGAGTTTACGATCGGATGGCTATCACATTCCAATAGCCCTGGAACTTTATGGCTCCAAAGTAATGTAAAATTGGTGGTATTTCCACCGTGACGTGTCACCTTTCTATTTGATTGCATTTAATTGAAAAAAACCACTCGCACTCCCAAAAGCGGTGCGACTACAGTGGTTGGTTTCTCAAAAAATGTTGGATCTGTAATTTTTCATTTTCAATGGTGTTTGACCATGGATTTCCATTGGTTTACACAAAATTTAATACACTTAAATTCAACACAGGAAACATAAATCCAATGGATTTTCGAAGAGATGAAACCATCCGAGAATTTGCCAAGAATAAAACAGATAATTTAATTCTGCAAACTTTATTAACTCAGAGGAAAAATCCTCTCAATCAAATCTTATATGGTCCAAATTCGATTTTCTCCTTCTCAAAGGTTACAATTTATAGTATTTTACATAACAGTCGACCTCTTCTTGAGGATCAAATTCTCCTAACTTAGATAAAATCCTAATTACATAATATCTTCCCTAAATCTATCAACTGAAGAATAAATATACTGAATCTAATCTAAAACAGTTCAATCTTCCTAGATAATAGTTCAACCCTATCTAGTAAAACTGTAAATTGACAGCCAAAGGTACCAACACCTTTGCTTGTAACTTTTTTGGATTTTTGGAATAATTAATGAAGCCTTTTGTCTCTAAGGCTCATGGTCCTGCATCAGACCTGAGGACAAAAATCTTCATGGGCTCCTGTCCATGAGCTCCTCTACAGAACTGTCCAATTTATGTAGCATGGTTTCTGTCATCCAGGTAGCATCCTCAATTGGCTGATCCCTCCACTTGATCAAATATTGAAAATATTCCTGTCCTCTGGTCTTCTTAAACACTTTCTTGTTTAAGATCCTCTCTGGCTGTAATTTATTTGTTGTGGGTAACTGTTTTACCCAGTCAATATTTCCTTTGTCTTTTGGTCTGTCATCTGTGCCACTATCTTCATATCTATACAAATCAGCAACATTGAATATTGGAGATATTCCAATATCAGATGGTAATTCAATTTCATAAGCATTTGCAGAAATTTTTTTCAATATCTTGCATGGTCCTATCTTTTTGAATTTTAACTTGTTATACTCCCTCTTTGGAAATCTTTCTTTTCTTAAGTGTGCTAAAACCAAAACACCAACTTCAAAATTAACTTCTCTTTTTTCTCAAATTTTCTCTGTTTTTGTACTTGATGTTGTTGTCTTGTAGCTGGTGCTTTACCTGTTCATGTATTTCTTGAATTTCTGAAGAAAAATCTTCTCCTTCAGCACTTCTCATTTCTGCTTTCCCCAAGTTCCTCAATTCAGATACTCCTCTTGGGTGAATTCCATAAACTATATGGAGTGGACTTTGCCCTGTACTTATGTTAGGTGAATCATTATATGCATACTCTGCCTGTGGTAAAATATGATCCCACTGTTTAGGATGTTCTCCTACAAGACTTCTCAAAATTTTACCCAAACTCCTGTTCACTACTTCAGTTTTCCCATCAGTCTGAGGGTGATAATATGAGATGAAACTTAGTTTAGTACCAAGCTTCTTCCACAATTCTCCTGTAAGACTTCTCAAAATATTACCCAAAATGTTTGAAATAGGTAATGGAATGTACAAACCTGCATTTTGACTTTTTCCTTTTGCATATTGACAAATTTTACAATTCTTCACATACTTTTCCACTTTAGATCTCATCTTTGGCCAAAAATAAAAATGACTTAGTTTCTCATAAGTCTTATCAATGCCAAAATTTCCAACAAGTCCACCACTATGTTTCTCCCTAATTAAATTTTCTCTTATAGAACAATTTGGTATGCAAAACTGATTTATTTTGAACAATAAACCCTCTTGCAAGAAATAATATGACCACTGACTTCTGTCTATCAAAATAGGATTACAACATGCTTCAAATTCTTCTTTGAAATCTAAATCTATCTTATAGAGTTCTTTAAGAAAATCAAAACTTAACAGTTGAATTTGACTTTCTTGAACAAGAATGCTTTTTCTACTCAAGGCATCTGCTACCTTGTTTTCTTGACCACTTATATGCTTCAATACAAAGTTAAAACTTTGAAGATATTCAACCCATTTTGCATGTTTTTGATTCAATTTAAACTGTTGCATAATATACTGTAAAGCATGATTATCTGAATATAGTAAAAATTATTTAGACATTAAATAATGTCTCCACTTCTTCAATGACTGTACAATTGCATAAAATTCCTTGTCATAAGAAGATTACTTCCTCCTTGTCTCATTCAGCTTGTCACTGAAATATGATACAGGTCTATCTTCTTGACTTAATACAGCTCCAATAGCTTCCCCACTAGTATCACATTTTACTTGAAATGGTTTATTAAAATCAGGAAAAACTAAGACAGGTTTCTCAGTTATCTTTTACTTTAAGAACTAAACATTCCTTTCAGCTTCAGGAGTCCACTTAAATGGTTGTTTGTCCTTCTTTATGGTTTCAATGATAGGTGCATTGATCTTACTAAAATTCCTTATGAATTTCCTATAAAAACTAGCAAGACCATGAAAACTTCTTACCTAAAAAACACTTTTAGGTGAAGGCCACTCCACAATTGCCTTTATCTTCTCTAGATCCATTTTTAATCCTTCAACAAAAACAACAAAACCTAGATATACCAATTCTTCTTTCATGAATGAAAATTTATTTAAATTTACCAGTAACTTCTCTTGATGTAATTTCCTTAAGACATAATTAAGATGTCTTAGGTGTTCTTCCTTTGCTTTGTTGTAAATTAATATATCATCCAGATATACTATTGCAAATTTACCAATAAATTCCTTCAATACTTCATTCATAAGCCTCATAAATGTACTAGGTGCATTTGATAAACCAAAAGGCATTACCATCCATTCATACAATCCCTCATTTGTTTTAAAGGTTGTTTTCCATTCATCTCCTTCCCTTATCCTAATTTGATGATACCCACTTTTAAAATCTAGTTTTGAAAAATATCTTGCTCTGCTCAAACAATCCATCAAATCTTCAATTCTAGGTAAAAGAAATATATACCTGATTATTATCTTGTTAATTTCTCTTGAATCAGTGCACATTCTCCAACCTCCATCTTTCTTCGGACTTAATACTGTAGGTACTACACAAGGACTCAAACTTTCTCTGATTAAACCTTTGTCAACCAATTCCTCCACTTGCTTTCTAATTTCTTGATTTTCTGTAGGAGTCATTCTGTAAGTTTCTTTGTTTGGAAAATTTGATCCTGGAATCAAATCTATCTGATGGTTGATTCTTCTTACAGGTGGTAATTCATCAAGAAAATCACCCACAATAATATCACAACATTTCTTGAATTTCAATTGGCAAATCAGAAATTTTAGTAGAAGTAAATATTGCCTTAGGTTTGCAAACTAAAGCAAAATTTACCTCATCATCTTCAATCTGCTACAAGTATTATTTTCCACTCAACAATAAAGCCTTTGGATCAAACTTTTTACTTGATGCGTCTTCTTCTTCCATAGGTAACAATGTTTGATTCATACCATCTTTGAAAAACTTGTAAGTGTTTCTCTTTCCATCATGTACTACTGCTTTGTCATACTGCCAAGGTCTACCCAGCAATATGTGACACACATCCATAGGCATCACATCACACATGATTTTATCTTTGTAACTGCTCATTTGAAATTCTATTTCACATTGTTCCTTTACTATCTGTTGATGTCCCTTCTGAAGCCATGACACCTTGTAGGGTGTTGGATGTTCCCTTGTCTTCAATTTCAACTTCTCTATCACCTCTGTAGAGACCAAGTTATCTGTACTACAGCTCTCAATTACCAATTGACAACATTTCCCTTGAACTTTGCACACATTTTTGAACAAATTCATTCTCTATGTTGGTTCAGCAACTTCCTTTGTTTGTTTTAACAAAACTTTGTTAACCACCAAATATTCTCCTTTCCCTGGAACAATTTATTTCTCTGTTACAGGAAACTTTTCTTCTTCTTCTTTAGTCTGAGCGACAATTACATTTCTCTGATTTGTCCCCACATTCTCTGGACATTCATAGGATCTATGTCCTAATTTTTTACATCTGTAACATCTGACTTCTCTTCCTCTATTTCTGCCTCCTCTTCCTCTGTAAGGACTCCTTCTACCACTTGTATCATCTTCTGTGGGTGCATACTGAGGTGAGATGCTGCTAGCTCCATCTCTTGGTGCTATAGATCTTCCTCTACCACCTTGAATTCCTCTTCCTCAGAAAGTACTTCTTCCTTTGGCAGATTGCTTCCTTATGAGTTTTTCTTCAGCTTTTAAGGCCATCTGGTAAGCCTCTTCTACTGTTTTAGGAGACAATATACTTATCTCATCTTGAATCTCCATTCTGAGACCATTTATGTACCTGTCAATCTTCTCTGATGTATCTTGAATTTGTCCTGATCTTATGCTCACTTTGTAAAATTCTTCTGTGTATTCTTTTACTGTCATTAATCTCTATCCAAGATTCTGAATTTTTCTAAATAATGAAAGCTTATAATCACTAGGAAAAAACTTACCTCTCAACTTTGCTACCATTCTGTTCCAATTCTTGATTGGCTACTTACCAACTCTCCTTCTTTCTGCTTGCACTACATGTCCTTTCAACCTTGTGATAGCAAACTTAACTCTTTTTTCTTCACCCATCTCCTCATAATCAAAGCATTTATTCATTTCATTGATCCAGTCTATCAACTCTTCTGGATTCAATCATCCTGCAAAAGATGATACTTCAAGTCTAGGCTTGGATGTAGATCCTAAAACTGATTTAAAGAATATCATCTCAGGAGTAAGCTGAACATCTCCTCCTTCTTCTTCTTCATCTTTAGGTTCACTGACATCTTCAGGATCTCTCTGTTGTCATGTTTCCATTTCTTCCAATCTGGCTTGAATTTGCTGCATAGTTTCTAGTACTTCAGCATTTGCAACTGGTCTACCTCTTATTCTACCAGCACCACCTCCTCTACGAAGTCTGAAAGCCATGTTGGGTTTCTTTTTCTGACTTTTGGAAGCTTTTTCAGTGTCTGGAAAATGCTCTAAAGGCTACTCTGATGGCTACTTTAAAGTCTGCTTTGATACCACAAATGATGGCAGTGTAGGTGTAGGCGTTAAGGAGAGTTGTTCAAATTTTGTTACTATGTTTTCTAATTCAGGAGGAATTTGTTCCTGATCCTTATTTCCACTCTCGGTCATCAAACTTTATTAAATTTGATTGATTAATTTAATAAAATTACATATAGAAGCTAAGTCCCCTTATCCTTCGAAAACATAATAATTCACTTTTAAACAATGTTTAAACCTTTTTGGAATGGTTTCTAGATTTCAAACACTTTAATAAAGTTCTATTGAATAAACCGTCGGGTCCATAACTTTTGTTAAACTTCACGCAACTTTTGACGCAAACACCGTCGGATCTCTGAAGGTTACGATTGGATGGTTATCACATTCCAATAGCCCCGGATGGAAATCAGCGGTATTGACACTGTGACGTGTCACCTTTCTATTTGATCGCATTCAATTGAACAAAACCACTCGCACTCCCAAAAGAGGTGCGACTACAGTGGTTGATTTCTCAAAAACCGCTGGATCTGTGATTTTTCATTTTCGATGGCGTTTGACCAAGGATTTTTGTTGGTTTACACAGAAGTGAATACACTTAAATTCTACACAGGAAACATAAATCCAATGGATTTTCAAAGAGATGAAACCCTCCGTGAATTTTCCAAGCATACAACAGATAATTTAATTCTGCAAACTTTATTAACTCAAAGGAAAAATCCTCTCAATAAAATCTTCTATGGTCCAAATTCGATTCTCTCCTTCTCAAAGGTTACAATTTATAGTGTTTCACATAACAATCAACCTCTTCTTGAGGATCGAATTCTCCTAACTTAGATAAAATCCTAATTACATAATATCTTCCCTAAATCTATCAACTGAAGATTAAATATATTGAACCTAATCTAAAACAGTTCAATCTTCCTAGATACTAGTTCAACCCTATCTAGTAAAACTGTAAATTGACAGCTAAAGGTACCAACACCTTTTCTTGTAACTTTTTTGGATTTTTGGAATAATTAATGAAGCCTTTTGTCTCTAAGCCTCATGCTCCTGCATCATCTTGTACCTCTATACTTTCCTCAATTTCCTTATAAGATGTCGTCTCTTCAGTGCTGCACTTCAGCACTTCACATTATTGTTTCGGGGAAAAACACCCTAGAGGTTTGTTGGGTCAAAACCTCCACAGATCAGGGCATGCTATTCAGAAGGAGTCACACACAACCATACTTGAATGCTAAAAGCCAGATAACAATGATAGTAGAACTCACCTGTAGTCCTACGTTCGATGTAGATCCCACGGGGTCCAAACCCCCAGCAACCCTTCTTCCTCTCCAACCTGGAAAACAAGAAAGAACATGCACGGAAACCTAGTTGTACAGCATATATTTCTCCTAAACGTTAGTGTAATCCATGTGAAATATGATATAAACGATAATAACTGCTTAATAATCAATCTTTTCACATATACAAATAGATACTAACACGTAAGTTCAGGAACAAGATGGTTCTTCATTATTACGAACAGCATGTACATAAATAAAGAGTGGAGAGATCACCTGAATCCTTCCACGATCTTCGAGCAGACCATCGTCCGGATCCATCCCGCCCTTGCCTCACTAAGAAACTTTCAAGACTTGTGCACTCGAGATGGCATATAAATGGATGAACATCTCCAGGAAACAAGGGTTTCCTGTATAAATCTGGGAAAGTGCAGGAGGCACGGGAATTCAGACTTGAATTGGGATTCCAATAGAGTATAATGTCTATAAAATTTCTCTCTCCCTTAGGCCATGCACATGAGGGGCTTTTATACTCCCTCAAAGTAGTTTCAGTCAGTTGGAAACAGTTGGCCACGTGTTGGGGTGGTTGAACTACTGGAGTAACCATCAACCCAGCCCGAAAATAGGGAATTTATATATTTTTTAATGGCTTTAATGGCATACGTGGAAAATTACATGTGGACTCGCGTATACACGTGGAAAAGTCTGGGCATACCCGCGTATGGGAATTTTAACACTGTTTTTTAATGAATTTTGTTCAAGTTTGTAGGAATGGGTGCCCAAAGCCATAAAGACAATCATGAATCACCTGAGGGTGAAAAATGATGCTATAACAGATGCCCCCTAATATATGAGGTCAGAAGGGGTACATGATGGCCGAAAATGTATTATGCACATAGAAAGAACTTCGCAAGGACAAGAGAGGACTTCACCAGATTTCAGCCTGCCAAAAACCAATGAAAGAAAACTGAGAGTCAACTCATGCTGAGGCGGGCATACCCATGCTCAGTCAAAAATACATCATATGGAAAGTACATAATAGATCCAAAATGTATACAAGTATAGCTGAACTGAAAGTACACAATGAATCATCTGAGCATGGCCTGGAAGTACAAGTCTGAATCAATGTCTAAGTATCACATATAGAAAGCTGATCAATGATGCTGAAACTGGATGTCTGATCATATAAGTAACTGAATCGCCAAGTACCACATCATAAGAGGTGGAATAAATGGTACAATCATGCAACTCGGGAGCCAAAATATAGAATGTTGTTGTACTGACATTGCAACATATAAGGGTGAACGGCATCACTGGCAGAAACTGAATGGACTGTCAAAAGTGAACCGAGAAATGCTGATGCAACCCGAGGTCTTCACCGATCACTATGGCACAATTCTACACAATGGGAATAAATGAGCTGAAGTCGACTATGTGAGAAATCGTTGGATTACCGGTCAATGATGTATACCATTAACCAACGCGAGACAACCCACCAATAATGAAAATGAGTGTCAAGGTGCCCCAGTACAATCTAACAAGTGCGAATAAATGAGTTGAAGTCGAACACTTGAAAGAATCTACCAATCAAGAGGCAATGATGAATCCCCACTATCGATAGCGAAGAGTCTGCCACTGATGACTGCAAACCCTAAGGTACTGACAAAAAGACTCTAGACCTTATTCCCAGAGCAATGAGTCAGAGTCGATGGGAAAAGATCTGCTGGAAGGAAGGCATTAAGGCATCCCACATCAGTCCAGCGCGAGTGTAACCCGTAGGCCAAGATTTGGAAGGAATCGGACGAAGTAGAGTGACAGAACCAAACCAAAGTACATTTCTAACATGCACAAGATGAAGCTAGCGCACGGAAGAAACCCTCTGAACCAACCAATAATTAAAGCTGACACAGAGGCGAGATATCCACCGATAGGGTCAAATGGAAATTAAGGTATTGCATGAATCCCAAGTGTGATAATGTGTGCTGACGTCGAACACAGGGGAAACCACTCAGTCAAAGACCCATAATGATGATCAAATGCTGAGCACAAGGTCACCTATCAATGATGGAAATAGGGCCAGGGTGCGGCTCTAGGTTTGCTCTCAGAGAAATTTGTCGTAGTCGATAAGAGACAAACCCGCCGGAAAGAAGTCAATGGGGACCTTCTCAAACCAGCATGAGCAGAAGACCAAAACATGTGATTTGAGAGAACAATATACTGAAAAAACCGGGAAGGACGACTAAATAATGAGTCAAGAGACACCGCAGAATGGCCGACTCTGGTTAGACTTCCCTTGAACAAAAGCACGACTCGTGATGACCATGGCAGTAAAAAGTGACACTGTATAAGTCTGTTATGCAGTAGGAAGAACAAAATCTCCATATGATTGGAAGAGATAACCAACTGGGGGAGGACTGACCAGTGAAACAAGGCAAAGGCTGAACCTAGGTCAAAACTAAAACCATCCCAAATGAAGGAAATATATATAAGTGTATGTGCTTTGTTCAAGGGCGAAAAACTGACACTGTACTTCCATCAAACAACGAAGTTATATCCCGTTCCCGCTCCTTTTTTTATATTTGATTTTTTTGTCTTTTTCATATAATAAGCCTAAAAAAGAATAAAATAATTCTATGGTACAATGGATAGAACGAGTATCAAGAAACAGATGCACTAGTTCCTGGGATTGGAACGATTCTATGCTCAATGCAAGGTGGCGGAAACTGGTAAGCGATACTCAGAGGAATGTTCCATCCATGGGTAAAAGGTGTCAAGTCGCGATAGCTAAGTGCATGCAATGGTTAACTTGTACAGACTGTCAAGGTCAAAAGTTGGCTTAAACATTGAGTCCAAAATGAAGTCGGCTAAAGGCCAGGATAAACAAGTAGCCAATATGCAATGCAGTAATACAAATTAACGACACCAAGGAGCCTCTAGGGTAATAGCCAGAAAAATGATAGTGAGGAAGAAGAAGAATGAAGCTTCAACAAATAATTCATGGCAGGACTAAAGAGGACTCCCAAGCCTACATAAAACGCAGCATGGGCAACAAGTGATAGCGAGGAACTAACTAAGAACCCCATGTAAAGGAAGGCTCTACCACCAAGTCATGATTAAATAATCGGCGAGTGAAATGGGTGTAATACTCATGACCTGATGGGATCGACCCTATGGCCAGTGATCAGAATGGAGGCTAGTATGAAAAATGCAATGGAAAGTGGATTCCCTAACCTATATGCCAGTGAAGATCATATACCTGCCATGACGGGTCAGCAATCATGGATCAAAAACTGGAAAAAATCTCAAATTCGTCAAAATGTACTTGAAAACATACCAATCTGGGCACTTCCAAGCATCCGGGTTATGCAGCTTAAGATAGATTGAAAAAAAAAGCATAGCAAATTTTTGCGAAAATTTTCAACTTTTTTGGGCATAAATAGACAAATTACCCCATATTTGGTTCATTGTTACATTGCTGATTTGGGAAAAAGTGCTCTGGAGAAAAAAGTCTCTTTCGTCAAAACAGGAGCAACCGACCATCAAATCTCACCGAATTTGTCAGGTAAGCTCATAAACCATCCTTGTTATTCATTTTGTCTGTTCATAAATTAAAATTTAGGAATTTTCACCATGGAATCACTTGCTAAAAATCACGGGTTTGCGCATACGCGGTTTTATAACGACCAAGTCGCGTATATACGCGACTATGCACAAAGAAAGTCGCGTATGCGCAACCCAAAATGAAAAATGCATAGCTAATGAACGAATTATTGAAATTTTGCAGGATGACCATATCATGGAGAGAGCGTGAACACAGTGCTATTGATCAAGAAGTCATGCAAGACCGAGCATCACTAAATATTCTCCGGAATTGCGGATTGCTCAAGTTTTTCAAAATGCCAAATATGAAGAGTAATGTTCGGTTGCTCGAAATGCTTGTGAACTATTGGGAACCGGAAGAAGACTGCTTCATCATAGATCAAATGCCCATACGCATCGAGGTGGAAGATATATATTTTATTACTGGACTTTCCCGAAGGGGGGAGCTAGTAGACTTGCACGGTAAGCCTTTGGGAGGGCTAACCGTGGAAGATTACATCCACGTCTACTGCGTAGAGGGTTCCAAGAAAGTGGGAAATCAAATTGCAATCAAATATTTAAGAGACTTGCACATAAAAATCCTCCTTTTTACCATTGGGAGAGTAGCAGGATCAACTTCTCTACACCAGGAATCCAGGACACAAATGAGTATAGCAGTGGAATGCTTAACTCATGTATATGATTGGTGCACAGCTCTACTGATGAACATGAAGCAACAATTGACTTCAATCCGAAAGGCAAAGACAAAACATTTTGGATATGGTACAATCTTGATGACATTCTTCTTCCAGAAGATTCCAGTGTTGAGACCCAAAGTGATCTCTACCATCAGCAGCCCGAGAGACCCAAGAATTGCCCGCTGGGCAGACATGATGAAGAGATTGGGGGGAAGTGAAGTTCCCCAGACCACTTGGGATGATGAGTTCTTCCTTTGGTGGGGAGAACAAATCATCGCTGTGGATGACTATCCCTATGCTGGGATGGACTTTCGTGGCGATCCATATCTTGTCCTTCCACCAGGCGTAGCATGGGGTACAGTCAGTAAGTTTGCAATTTTTTGACTTATATAATTTTTTGGATTTTTTCAGATATGTGAAAAAATGGAAAACAAACATGTTTTTGATTGGATTCATAATGACTTGCAATTTAAAAATGATCATGATATAGATATTGGACCATTTCGACCTGAGGGTTGCCCGCGACACAAGCGTCGCAGAGGCGAAGCGAATATAGTAGATCCAGACAGAACCCTCCAGGCTGTATAGAGGAACTTGGAGGGATTAACCTGCCAAGTACCTATGGCTGTAGTGGAAGATCTGCCTGAAGCCATCCAGAGATGGGTGGTAGGAGTGCCCCGAGACTGGGTACGGTTATTCCGCCGAGTTTCCACCGCGATCGTGTTCTATAGGAACACAACTTCTGGGCAGGGACCTCAGGAGTAGATAGATATGACATACCAGATGACTGTATATTTTTTGAGACTGAACATGATCGGGCATAAGCCAAAATTTTGTATGACTTATGGATCCAAATTTTGTATAGTTTTTTGAACACTCTGATGATATATATACAGCGATGTTTGATGTGATGTGACAAATGTATAAAAATTTATGATGTTTTTGATGATTAAATTTTATTGTATGGAATGATTAATATGCCAATCAATTGCTTGATTAGCTAATGAGTCTGCCATCCAATTGTCAGCTCGAGGAATATGAATGAAAGTTAAAAATTGAAATGATCTTTGTAACAAACGTACCCTCAAGAACAACCAGAGTAAAAATGGATCTCGAACCTGATAAGTATTTTTCAACTGCGACGCCACCAACTGAAAGTCCAAGAAAACTACCAACGAATTAACACCCAAAGATATTGCCTCCGAGAGTAGATAAACAATTGCAGTGTATTTTGCTATATTATTGGAAGCAGGACCAATGCAGACCCCTCTTGATACTAACAGCTGGCCGGATGGATAATGAAGCACCCAAGCCGCGGAAGCTAATTTCCGGGTGTGTCTACTAGCACCATCGGCGAAACCAAAATGACTCAGGACATCTGACACAACCTGCCAAAGCAGATCAAAAAACATCACCATCCCATCAAAGATCGAAAAACAACCAGATATGTACAAAGAAAAACTACTATATACAAAAGCAATATGCCAGGTTGAAGCCTAGGCATAATACTTCTTCAAATAGAGCCCATTTCTGAGCTTCGGCAATTCGTTCCCTTCAAAATAAACCAAGGTATATGCTCCTTTCTTAAGGAATTTTTTAACGATGAAGGGGCCATACCACATAGACTTAAACTTTCCTACCCCCAGGGCATCTTTTTCTTGGGCATAGACCAAAACAAGGTCACCTTCCGAAAAAATCCTGGGCTTGACTGCCTTATCGTACTGAACTTTAACTCGATTTTTATGCGCTTCATTCATCGTGGCGGCATCCTGACGCTGCTCATTGAGATGTTCCAGATGAAGGAGTCGTTCTTCAAGACTAGAAGTGTCAGGAAGAAGTTCAACAACTAACTTAAGAGAAGGATTCTCACATTCAATGGGAAATACGGATTCCAACCCGTGCACTAGCTGAAATGGAGTAAAGCCAGTTGCAGTTTTCACTGACGTCCTGTATGCCCAAAGTGCAGGATATAGCATAATATGCCAGTTGTATCTAGCTTTATCAATTGCCCTTTGAAGAATTGTCTTCATGGACTTATTCACGGCTTCCACTTGCCCATTGGCCTGAGGATAATACGGAGATGAATGCTCCTGCCGGAAACCTAATTTCAGAGCCAACTAGCCATCATGCTATTCTGAAAATGACTGCCATGATCAGTGACAATCTCTCTAGGAATACCAAAACGAGCAATAACCTGGTTGAAAAGAAAAAGAGCTGCAGTCTCACCATCATTCCCAAAAGTAGGCATAGCCTCGACCCACTTCGTGAAGTAGTCTACTGCTACAATAATGTACTTGTGACCTTTAGCTAAAGGCGGGTTACAAGTAGTATAATCAATACCCCATTTTGTAAAGGGACCGATAGTAATGACTGGAAAAAGCGGAGCTGGATGAGCGCGCATTTTTCGAGTATAAACTTGACACGGATGACACTTTTTTACCGACTCCATACAATCTTTGAAAATCGAAGGCCAAAAGTACCCAGCACGCAAGATATTTTCGGCTGTAGCAAGCCCAGATAAATTACCACCACAAGCTCCGTTGTGGCAATCATTCAGCACAGCCTCAGCTTCTTCGAGAGTTAAGCAACGTCTCAGGATTGAATCAACCCCTCGACGGTATAAAGCATCACCAGTAATCAAGTAATTCTTAGCCAAGTGACGCAACTTACGGCACTCATCTTTCGAAAAAGTAGAGGGAAACTTCGCAGTCTGAAGATACACAATTATATCTCCATACCAAGGATCCTGTGGAGAGATAAGAAACAAATGCTCATCCGGGAAGGATTCATCATAGATCATTTCTTCCCCACAGGGCAACTCGGAGATCAATTCCACGAAAACCAATGATTTCTTGGACTTGGCAGACATAAACTCAAGATCAAATTCCTGCAAAATCACAATCCATCTATTGTATTTGCCCCCAATCACTTGCCTACTGAGGAAAAACTGAAATGGATTGGCTGCTGCCAAAACATAAGTTTTTCGTAGAATAATGTAATGTCGGAGTCGCTGCACACCATGAACTGCTGCTAAAGCTAACTTTTCTATCGGAGTGTACCAGAGTTCAGGCCCTACCAATCCTCGACTAAGATAGTATATAACATGCTCTGCAAGAGCATCATCTTCCTGAACCAGAACCATACCAATAGTAGATTCTCCTACTGCAAGATACAAAAGGAAATCCCTGCTATAATCAGGTGGACTCAATAAAGGAGCAGAGGTCAATGCTTTTTTCAAAGCATCGAAGGAGCGTTGAGCGAAGTCATACCAAAGAAATGGAACTCCCTTCTTCAACAATCTCATGAATCCCTTGGTAACTTCAGCATAATTTATGATAAATCTTCGAAGAAAATTAGACTTTCCTTGTAGACTTTGAAGTTGACGAATAGAGGACGGGGGAGGAAATCGAAGTATTGCCTCAACCTTGAAGGGATCTACCCTAATCCCTTCCCTAGACACAATGAATCCCAATAACCGACCGGATGTAACTGCGAAAACGCACTTGTTTGGATTCAACCTAATCTTGTAGAAACGACATCGTTCAAATATTTGACGGAGGTGAGCAGGATGATCCATCCTCTTTCGAGAATGAGCAGCTAAATCATCCAAATACGCCTCGATAATCTTTTTGATGTCGTGGAAGGCATATGACATGGCCCGCTGAAATGTAGCCCCAACATTTTTAAGACCGAAAGGCATCTTATTGTAAGCAAAAGTACCCCAGGGACAAATAAAGGCAGTCTTATGTTGATCTTTAGGACGGATAGTAATCTGATTATATCCGGAGAAACCGTCCATGAAGGAGAAAATCTCATTACCAGCACACTCGTCAATGATATGATCTATAAATGGTGTGGGGTAATTATCTTTAGGACATGCTTTATTAAGGTCTCTGAAATCAATGCAAACTCGAATTGTTCCTTGTTTTTTATCTATGGGAATAGGGTTTGAAACCCATTCAGTCAAAGGAACGAGGAAAATAAATCCCGCCTTAAGCAGCTTCTCCACCTCAGATTTGATAGCTGCTGCCTTCCTAGGATTGACCGGACGAAGTTTTTTCCTCACAGGCTTAGCGTTTTCGTAAGTCTTGATCTCATGCTGGACAATAGATGGATCTATACCAGACATTTCCTCACAAGACCAAGCGAATACATCCCTATACTCTTTAAAGAGCTCGGTGTAAATCTGAATTTCTTCACGGGAACATTCAGCTCCGATGAAGACATTCTCAATAATGTTGGGATCCCTGGAAATGTTCACCGGGATAGTTGGAGAAATCACAACCATGTTCCCTTCAGCATAAACCTGTGTTGGTGCTAAAGGGTTCAGGACTGGGCAAACAGGACCAGGAGATTGAGGACTTGGAAAACTTGTCTCAACTTCACTCAAATTAGGTAAAAAGTAAGACCGATGATGCAAATCATCCCATGGTCTATCTATACCAGTCATAGCTTCCAGGATGGCCTCTTCAGATGGAAGAGTGGTATCAAGGCAATCCTGGGCAGAAGAAGAACTAAGTGTCCAAGCCGGAGCCACATCTCCATCCAACTCCTCTGGTGAAAGAGGAGCTAGGATAGATTCTGCAGAGTCAACAATAAACTAATAAGAAATCTCAGCTGCAGACATTTGAAATGCCATTCCACCCACTTGACCTTCTGCTAATGTGGCGGTAGGGGAAGGTAAGGTCCAAGGTTCCGAAAAATAATGAGTTCGGAAGAACTCTCTTCGAAGAGGAGCCTTGGAGGATGAAATTGCATTTATATGTACCGTAGGAGGAGGAATATCAAAAGTACCCATCAAGGAAGAATACATTCCAACCCCTAAATTCTCAACAAGCACCTTAGTATTATCCAACTTTGGAACAGTTGAGTCAGTAGATGCATTTAGGTCTACAGGAGGACAGTCGAGTTGGTCCACTGTAACAATCCTCCCGTCGTGAGGGAAACAAATAATCCGAAATAATGAGGATACAATAGCATCCATCTCATAAATCCAGTTTCTCCCCAACAGAAGGTTGTATTCCAAGCTTGCATCAACTACCTCAACCTCTATAGTGACAGTTTTTCCCCCAACACAGATGGGAAAAGCTGGGAAAATACCATGTGGTCTGTGAGAATGACCGTCAAATGCAGTCAGAAGAGTGGTAGATGGAACAAATTTGGGAGATCCAATCGTCTTCCAACATGTGAGAGACATCACGCATGTGGAAGCACCCTCATCAACAACTGTGCGAAAGATGTTGCACTTCCGATACGATGATTTAATATGAAAAGCCATATGATGGGGGAGTCTCTTCTTAAAATTAGTCATATCAAAGGTAATCATAAGAGAGTTCTTTGGATCTACCGCCCCAAGAGCAGTGAGCAAAGCACTGCGCTGAGCCGGACAAGACTGGAGCACCTCTAAAGCCGACATGGCACAAGGACTCTGCACCAGATCTTCCACAATAGAGTAGTTTTGGGCATCCCTAGCATTTGGATTAATCATCGAACGCTTGGTAGATGCTTTGGGAATCCGAGGTATATGCTCAACAGTAGGCCTCGTAATGTGAAGCGGCTCAGTAGCATTGGGAGCACCCTTAGCTTTCGAAGACTCTTCTTCGTCATAATCACGGGATCTCGTAGCAACATCCACATGAGCACTCATCATGAATATTTTTGATGGTATTTCCCCTTCCTGGGTGCCTCTAGAGGAAGCCCCAGAATTTTGATTCGTGCCAACAACTAGCTATTGCCCTTGGGTAAAAGGGTTTGTCAACACAGCCTGGGAACTGGAAGAACCCTGCTGAGCTAACAAGCGTTGCGCATCCTGAATTTTAGGGAAAAGGTGCGTAAGATGGTATCTAGCACACAGCTTGCATGGAAACTTCACTTTCTTTTTATCCTTTGGACCCTCACCAACATGCTCGTTGGTTTTATTCACATTACCCTTCCCATTCTTGCCCTTTTTCTTATTATTCCGTCCCTTCTTCTTCCCTTCGGATTGTTGATTTCCTTTGGGATCAGAAGTTTGGACAACATTTATCGACAAAGATTGGGAAGGCGATGACTCAGCAGGCACAACCTGACCAGAAGGAGCAGATTGTATAGACAACTGCTGTAACTGAGTAAGCAGGTTAGCTTCACCACTATTGATTGACCCAATAAGTCCATCACCATGAGGACCAGGCTTAGTTTTGGATAAATCTAATTTGGAGTGAGGAGCATTGGGCAAATATTTATGAAGGACCCCAGACTGAGAATAGATCAGTTCCAGCTGCTGGGCCCTAAAAATGGCCTGTTCCTCTGAAAATACCCCTGACAGGGATACATCTTTAGAAATTTCTGACTGCAGAGACTTCAGAAACCATTCCAAAAGGAATTCTCCTGGAATATGAGCTTTAATAAGCCTCTTCCTTCTCCGCCATTCCTGAATATGGTCAGAAATGTGGGTTGCGTCCTCCTGTTTAAAATTAGCCAGGAGTTCACCTGGGCTGCCATAACTGACAGTAACCGGAAATTATTTAGAAATGTAACATCCGTATCTCCAAATGTAGCAAAAATGCCCCCAGTTAGCTCAATATACCATTTGGCAGCGTTTCCAGTTAGGGTGCGTTGAAACAATCTCAACCTAATCGAATCATCGATCAGGGAGTTAGAAGAGCACCATAAATGGAAAGTGGTGATGTGATTAGCCGGATCATCTCCATTCTTTCCTTCAAACTTTGGAATGTCTGAAGGAAGTTTGGTGGGAACCGGAGGCCACCCTGGACTGTACCAAATCGGATCATTCGTCAACTTCGACAGATCTGGCAAGTTTAACGTTGCCAAAAAAGGTAAACGAGGCGGAACCTGAGGATTCCATCCTTGATGGGATGGATTCCCAACATTATGAAAAGAATACCCTGGATTTGATGAGGCACCAGGTTTCCAAAAAGAACTCGTAGAAAAAGGAGAAGAACCTCCTCCCAACGCAGAGTTACCAAAGACCAGACCAGTTCCCCCACCCGAAGTATTAAATGAAGAGGAAAGCCCCTGATAGGGGTTCCATGCATTAGAAAGAGGGGAAAAAGTCTGATAAGAACTCGACGAAGGGAAATAAGCATTCCCTTGGTGACCAGCGTAAAACTGATTCCTTGCCCCCACTGTAGTGAATATAGGGTTCCATCCTGTAAAAGTAGTCGAATTTTGACCTCCAGACCAAGGGTTGAAACTCTAAGTCTGAGAAGTAAACGGAAAGGACCCTAAAGAAGGATTCGAAGTAGGAATATGTCCAGTTTCGAAGGGGAACCCTTGAAAAGAAGCTGATCCACTAGCCATGGAGGACATGGGTGTAGATCCAGCTGCAGCAGCGGAAAAGGAAAATGAAGGAATCCCACTAGTGGGCATTCCAAAACAAAAGGGACCAGATTGGGAAGCATGTGCTTGGGTGAAGCTAGAGCCAAACACAGCAGCACTAGAAGCAATCGAAGATATAGCAATAGTGCCTCCTCCTTCTACAGAAGCAGGAGTCTGAATGCCTGCAGCACTCACAGCTGAAGCCGCATTCCCAGTCGTGGCCATTGAAAGGCATGTATAATAAGGAGGATCTTCCGGTCTCTCTGACTCAGGTCCGATGTATTCAACAATGAACGGATAATCAGGAGGAAGAGGAGATGGAAGTGACTCAGAGGGTTGAGATACTTCCTCTACCTGTACTTCTTCTTCCTGTGGAAATAATACTCGCGAGGTGAGCGGAGCGCTCCTCTCAGAACCAACACCAGAATCAGCTATGAAACCTTCAGACCCTTGTGGAGGATCACTCTCCACTGCGTCAGATGCCACAGGGTGGTACTCACCTACTAAATTACTCCTACGCCTTCTTGAAGAAGGCTCTGGACTCTCGGGAGATAACCCCCAGATTCTCCTCACGAGGCGTCGATTTCCGCCCACTTTAACAAATTTTTAATTTCAGAGGACTGGGTGCAAAATTATGAAGTTAAGCAATAGGAGAAAATAGTACCTCACTATAAAAAATAATCAGATACAATCAAACAAACAAATTTTTCGTATTTCCGTCCGGTGATTAGGACCTGACACCAAAATACAAGACAGTTATGCATAGACCTCCCGAGAGTAGTTCCGATAATTACGGCTCAGCTGGCCGCAATAAGGTACAGAACAAGGAGGTTGACTCTCCTAACAACAAATTTCTTTTGTCAAGACAAGTACCCAAGCCAGAAGGGCACCCCTAAGTACTCATGGAAGTGATACCACGTTCCGTCTCTCTGCAAGTACCACACTTCGGCATTCCCCCCTGGGCAAAGTCCCATGTGTGGAACCTAGGAGTGGCAACTATGGGCACCAATCCGTGTCAGAAGCCGGGCGGAACGGTCTTGAGGTCAGATTCAGCTAATCAGAGAGGGGGTATCCCTCTTCTCAGCCTTCACTTCCCCTCGTGCTTGACTCTCTGGAGGAGAGCTTTCCCGGTCCACCTAACGGAGTTGGATTTCGCTCAATTAATCAACTTCTATGTTTTGTTTGAGCGGCCTTGGAGAGTTAACTCTCTACTCACCTAATCCAAGGCCCTACAACCTAGCTAGTTGGTGTATGACACTTAAAAAACTTGCTAGTTGCTTTTAAATTATAGCGCTTATTTTAATCGACTGTTATGTTAAGTCAAAGGGATACGGAAATGAAACTTGTGGTGTTTTGACGCAGAAAAGAAATTAATAAAAACCAAACTACATGCAAATGCAGTTATTGTCTTTCGATGAAAAGAAACTTCTACACAGGTTCTACGAGACTAAAAATTTTTATTTTTCTTTTCAGATAACAAACTTCACACTCACAAAAACTATGAAAATGATTAAATGCTTAAGTGCACCTGATGCAAATCACTAAGAGCATGCAAATTCTAAGATGCAAAATCTACTAAAGCAGAGAGAAATTTCCCAAATATCCTTCAGTTTTATCTCTTTTTGGTTGTCCAGAAAGCTAGTTCCCAAAATCAGAAACTCTTAATATAAAGACACCAAAATTGCTTGAAAACAAGAGGAAGAAATCAATGACAATTCCTTTCCAAAATCAAGTCAAAATCCAAAGGCAAGAAATCTCAACAAAGCTTCAAAAGATATAATGAAATGAAAAAAAAAATGCAAAAACAAAAGCAAATGACAAAACAAAATGTTTTTTGAGCTTTTGAATTTTATAAAAGAAGAGTTCGAAAAGACCAAGAAAAACTATCAAATCCCAAGCCAAACAACACTGAATTTCAAGCAAAAACTTCAAAAACGCTCCAAATCTTATAGGGCTAACTAGTAGCAAGATTTATATGAGCAAAAGAAGACAAGAAACTCAATCACTCAGCCTAGAAGAATAGTACAACCTTGTAGCAAACAAAAACTTCAAAGAACCAAGAAAGACTCTTCAAAAATTGCAACAAGACCTAGTCGACTGAACTCAAGAAAACCAACCAAGAAATGGGCAAAAATCGAAGTGCAAAGCAAGACACAAAGGTAGGAAAGAGTAAATGAGCAGGAGCTCTCTGTTCTGATAAAGCAGAACAACCAAGAATCCCCAGAAATAGATCTTGGTCCTCGAACCATAAATGCCAGCACAAGAAACAAGACTTTGCCAAATAAGCTAGTTTTCAATCAAACAAGAGAGAGAAAAGACCAAAGACCACTTCTACACAATCAAGAGGACACAAAGACACTACAGGAACAGGGCTCCATAGACAGACATGACTAAAAAGCCAAGAAATCCAAAATTTCAAAATCTACCCAGGTATATGCTACTTAACAGTTTGGAAACAAGCGTGCATACGCGACTGTGCTAAAGGAAACCCACATATATGCAATTCCCTTTAACAAAAACTGCGTGTATACGCGTCTGTGTGCAGACAAACCCGCGTATATAAAGGTAAATAATGAAAAACAAAAAAGATCAAGCCTGGATAAGAAACCAGGACTTCAGTCTGACTGAGAAAGAGTAAACTGGACTGGAAATAAAAGTTAAAACTATTGGAAACCTATCAAATAGCTGAAACCACCCAACAGGGGAATCACAAGAATGCGATCCCCAGTGGAGTCGCCAGTTCTGTTTCGGGGAAAATCACCCTAGAGGTTTGTTGGGTCAAAACCTCCACAGAGCAGGGCATGTTATTCAGAAGGACTCACACACAACCATACTTGAATGCTAAAAACTAGATAACAACGATAGTAGAACTCACCCGTAGTCCTACGTTCGATGTAGATCCTGCGGGGTCCAAACCCCCAGCAACCTTTCTTCCTCCTTCAACCTGGAAAACAAGAAAGAACATGCACGGAAACCTAGTTTTACAGCATATATTTCTCCTAAACGTTAGTGTAATCCATTTGAAATATGATATAAACGATAATAACTGCTTAATAATCAATCTTTTCACATATACAAATAGATACTAACACAGAAGTTCAAGAACAAGATGGTTCTTCATTATTGCAAACAGCATGTACCGAAATAAAGAGTGGAGATATCACCTGAATCCTTCCACGATCTTCGAGCAGACCGTCGTCCGGATTCGTCCCGCCCTTTCCTCACTAAGATACTTTCAAGACTTGTGCACTCGAGATGGCATATAAATGGATGAACATCTCTAGGAAACAAGGGTTTCCTGTATAAATCTGGGAAAGTGCAGGAGGCACGGGAATTCATACTTGAATTGGGATTCCAACAGAGTATAATGTCTATAAAATTTCTCTCTCCCTTAGGCCATGCACATGAGGGGCTTTTATACTCCCTCAAAGTAGTTTCAGTCAGTTGGAAACAGTTGGCCACGTGCTAGGGTGGTTGAACTACTGGAGTCACCATCGACCCAGCCCGAAAATAGGGAATTTATGTATTTTTTAATGGTTTTAATGGCATATGCGGAAAAGTACATGTGGACTCACGTATACACGCGGAAAAGTCTGGGCATACCCGCGTATGGGAATTTTAACACTGTTTTTTAATTAATTTTGTTCAAGTCTGTAGGAATGGGTGCCCAAAGCCATAAAGACAATCATGAATCACCTGAGGGTGAAAAATGATGCTATAACAATTATCCTTCAGTACTTTGTATTTAGCACTTTTCCTTAACCTTTAGTACCTTGCCTTTAGCATTTAGCATTTACTTTTAGCACTTTGAATTTAACTTCAACACTTCGGATTTATACTTTAGATTTACCTTTAGACTTTCAGACCTTCGCATTAACCTTCAGACCTTAGACCTTCATACTTCGCATTTATCTTCAGATGTATACTTCAGATTTATACTTCACTTTTATCTTTAGACCTTTAGACCTTTTCATTTACCTTCAGACCTGCACTTTTATGAACTCACTTGTCTGAAAGTTTTCTATCTTCAAATGAATTGTAGAGCAATTATATATAGGTGCAATTTTCCTGGTCTTCAAGCCACCTCATCAAGTTGACTTGAGGCCGAATTAAATAACATTCCATGAGGTGTTTATTCGAGCATGTTGGAGGGATGTCTACGCTGTATAGGAGCTTAAATTTTAACGCATTTTAGAGCTTGTCTCCCATCTTCTTTGAGGGTTGTTTAAGAGCTTATTACAAGGTCTTTGGAGAATACTAAAACTAAATTCTTCATGTTTATATGACCCCTAATTATATTTATTCCTAGATGACATAAACCTAATAGACATCAAGAAGAATTCTATCTACATAGTAAAATATTGCTCATGAAACCCATGAAACATGTGCACCAAAAATACATTTTATTATCTTTGACATCTTCTTTGAATAAATACATAATTACATAGTCAACATGAAGACTGACCTAGTTACACTTTTCAACACCTTTCATTATATTGATTTTATGGTTACATACATGATATATGTTAGTTAATTAGTGTGATAATATGTACATGCGTTGGTTATTAAAGCATGATATTAACTTGATGACTATGTTATATGTTGTTGATGAGCATGTTATATGTTAACTTTCTAACTAGCTTTATGATTATGTTATGTGTTGTTGATGATCATGTTATATGTATCATGCTAATTTGGCTTGGCCTATGCATATGGTTAGGGTTATTACATTCAGGCATGAGATGATATAGTTGTGATAATCTAGACTCACTGTGCATATGTGATTGTTATGCAGGAATGAAAATTGTTTATGAGCTTATGATGTGAACATGTTAGTTAGTTACTGTTATGGATATCATGATCTTATTTATGTTTGAGTTGATATTTTTCGAAGTTATTTCATGCTAATTTCGATTGATTTTTCAGTAAAGATAGCCTCCCCTGAGATACATTAAGATACACGTTTTCTTATATTTCATATAATTGGTGATTGACTATCTGATTATGTCATCTATCTCATGTTGATTGTTTGATGTCTATTATGTTTTCTAGTTGATCTATCTAAAATGCTATGTTTACATTTTTTTAAAATGTTTGATTAATTGCATGATATGAATATGTGTTTGTAAGATTGAATGAACAATTGATATTTATTTAAGAGGATTGCACTAACATGTATGCATTGAGATAGTTCATATGTACTTGAGAGTAAATAGGTGATAGATGCAGCCTAATGTATTATGACTGATGACTATGAGTTGATTGTTGATTATGATATGGTTTTTATACTTGGTAAATGATGATTCCAAATAAATAGATATGTTTTCATGGTATTTGGAACATATGGCTAGCATGTGTGTTCAATTATAGGTCAGTGTGCTTATCAAAACAAGGTAAGGTAACTGGCTTGATGTTATGTTTATTTATGCACTAACAGTTATGTGTTTATGGAAGTATGAAGCACGGAATTGCATGGAAAAATATACTTCCATGAAATATTCAAAAAGGCTCGGGCTCATCTTTCCTTGGAAGAACTAGGAACCATGGGAATTGAGTCAAGGTGTTTGTTGTCAGTCTTTTTCTTTTGGTATTTTGTGATTTATTGCACTTGATTTGAAGTTTTGTTTATCTGGTGCAAGGCATTTCCACCTTGGTTGTGGTGTCATATTGTTATTTGTTTTCATGGGTTCTTCTTGCTATCTATTTTTCTTGTCCTCATCTTTTATTCTTTGAGTCTCGGGAATTGGCTGGGAAAGAGAAAGTTGATGGAGCTATGGAAGAGTTGAATGAAACCTAACAGGTAATGAAAGATTTAGATGAAGCTCAATGCATGTATAATGACAGCCAAAGGGGATAATATCATAGCCATTTGGATTGGTTGGGTCCATTGAGGTAAATGGATGGTGACAAAATAGTCGCGGGAAAGGTAACAGAAAGGTAAATTGTATGGACTTGAGGTGTTAAATTCCTTGGCTACATTGGAAACTATTATTCTCAATGTTGTGCATGTTGCACACAGATAAAGGAAGTCCTCTTAACCTAGAACTTATGATATCTATCAATTGTGTTTTGAGATTGATTATGTTGATGTTGATATATGTATACAGGTATGTATGTATATATGTCATGTCTGACAGGGTCGTCAATGGTTGGAGATCGTGATTCTTATGTTTATATGTATATATGTGTGTATGTATGTCGCTGTTTGAAAGTATCATGATTGTTTTATGCTAATGACTATATATATGTATGTATATATGTATCTATGTCACTGTATGATAAGGTTTTCAAGTATCATTATAGTGGAGGAATGAATTTTTATGCAGGTGAATGGCATGAAGAGGTTCTTGGTCTTGTGAGGAATCAAGTGGGAAGAGTAATTTTTCACAGAACTATGATCCAATATCATATGGAAATGAATTGATATCATATGTTTGTACTATTCCTATGTTTATGTTATGGATATGTAATGTTGAGGGGCACATCAGCGAAGTGAAAGTAATGTGATCTGTGGCATGCTCGGATAAATATGGATAGTGGAAAGAAACTAGAAGCACGGTTGCTTGTGCGTTCGGTGTGTGGTCTATGGATGTGCAGTACTAATATTGGGAATATGTTGTGATTGTACCTATGGTGATGTGTAAATGTAACATATCTATTATTGGGCATATATAATGTTGTATGTCTATTGCATATACGATGTTGTGTGTATTTCATGTGCAGTGTTGTATATAGATGGTGCTATGTACATGTTGGATATGTGGTAATGTGTACATATCGTATTATGCTCATGTTAGATGTGTGGTGTTGAGTGCATATGGTGTTGCGTGCATGTTGGATATGTGGTGTTGTGTACGTATGATGTTATTTACATGTTGTGTATGCATTGGTATGTCCATATGGTGTTGTGTGCATGTTGTACATATGGTGTTATGTACATATGGTGTTGTGTGCATGTGGTGCTTTTTACATGTTCTCCATGTGCTGTTGTGTGCATGTGGTTCCGTGTACATGTCGTGCATGTGGTGATGTGCATGAAAAATTTTAAGGATGGAAGTTCATCTTAAAGTTTAGTAACCTTGGTGAATCTTACCAGTCCCTAATATCCAAATTTTAAAATTTTTGATGTTAATTTTCTAAAAATGTTTAGATTTCTAATTATCTTATATTATACAATATATAATATTGGTGATTTTTAAGGTAAAATAATTTTATACTATAAAATTTGGGTGAATTTATTTTTAGAAAAATGGAAATTGGCAAATATTTTTTTTGGAAAAAGCATGGAATGCTAGACCACCTATGAATATTAGCCCCTAAAATTTTCCCTGGTGATGTGTACATATGGTATTGTATAAACGTTGTACAGGTGGTGTGGTGTACATTTGGTGTTGTCTACACATTGTGCAGGTGGTGTCATGTACATGTGATGTTGTGGACACGTTGTGTAGGTAGTGTTTTGTGCAGGTGGTACTGTGTACATGTTGTGCCTATGGTACTAGTGTACATGTGGTATTGTGTGCATGTCATACATGTTGTGTTGTGGGATTCAGTACTATGTATGTGAATTATGTAGTCATGATATCGTGACATGTGTATTTTTTGTGTTGTACTATGTTTATGTATAAGTGTTGTGTCATATTTTACACCAGGTGTAGGTGTAGGTGTTGTATGTCATTGTAGGCAAATCTACACTAGTTGTATGTGTATGTATTGTGTTGTGTTATAGACCAGGTGTGGGTATATCTATTGTGTGGTGTTGTACGACCTGTGTCGATGTACGTGTTGTGATGTACACTGTGTGTTTGTTTACATGATCGAAGAGAAGTAAAGGCACCAGGTTATTTTCGGGTGTGGAAACTGATCTGATGTGTGAACAGAAAGAACAAAGGCATAAGTAAGGACCAGTGAAGGATAATTATTGGTATTTTATTTAAGTTCTATTATTCATGTGATCTACGATTTTGAATTATCATGGTTACATGTGATTTATGATTATGTTTTATGATGATTTCATGTGATTCATGATTTTGACCTATGATGGTTATGCTTTGAGCTAACTAGATGTGATATGTTTATACATGATGATTTGATCAAAGAACTAGTTTGAATTGTTGTGACAGTAAGTGAACATGATTGCAAGTTTACCTTATCAGCAAGCTACAAATAAGGTATGATTTGAAGTTATTTTAATTTATTTAGAATCTAATGGAAATTATTCTCTTGGTACAGGAAATCATTCAATGCCTAGATGGGTGGTTGAAACTAATAGCAAGAATTAGCATCAATAGTGAAAAGGAATTGAAATGGGTAGTAGTATACTAGTAACACACTTCAAGAGCAAGGCCTTTGTGGGACAATTTTACCCAAAAGTGTCCATTGATTTCCATGAGCATGTTATGATTGGTATGATGGATTTTACGCCGGTATATGCCTTGTTTTTTTGTATCTTTAGATGTGAGGAAGCCTTTCCAAGGGATGGACTTCCCAGGATGGGGGTGTTAGAGGAACTTGGAAGGTGAGTGATTGCGGGAAAGGGGATGACCAAATTGCTCGAGGGACTATGCAACAGAGAAGCGAAGGCCGAGGATGATTTTTTTTTGTCATTAGCATTTCAAGATGGAATCAGACGCACATTGGGAGTGTGCCTTGAGAAAATGATGGGAATGGTTCACTGAGAGTTCAAGTGGCACAAGATTGTAGCACTGGAAATTGGATGCAACTTTGAATTTGGAAGTGGATTTTGGACTTCCTAGGAAGGAAGTGAATTCATGTATTACCTTGACGGTGGAGGAGTGAGACTATGGATCCCCTTGTTGTTGATACATGCATCGTATCCTTATATTTTTTGTTTGACAAAATGTGTATATGTGCATGTGCATATTATTGTAAATATTGTATCGATCTGGATTTATAAAGCTACATATACATTATGATTATTTTATGGTTGAATAAAATGTGGTTGTTTTTGGAAATACCCGAATGATTTGTGTTATAAATCTCTAATAAATGATATGTTTTTCATGTTTTCAGTAGTGGTAATTATAAATACTGCAATGAGCTATGTTATAAAGCTCCATATCAAGTATGTTTTTTTTTAGCATTTTGTTGGTTTGTTGGTGTCATTGAACACCGATGAAGGTTTTCCCCCAAGGTGGAGGGTTCTATAAAAGCCCTGGTAAAAATCCATGTATAATACCATGATTGATGGAACACATATTCCAAGCTGAATGGCGGGGAAAAAATCCTAGCGGGTGTTCATTCAGTTTATTATGGCTAAAGGAAATTGGAAAAGGAAAAAGGAAAATGATTTGGAAAGGCATGTGAAATTAATTGGAATTTTATTTATGAAAATAATGGAAAATATGAGAAAAGGAAGGTGAAAGGTCATAGGCTACATATGAGTAGGAAAATTAAGGAAAATAATGGAAAATGAAGAAATTATAGGCCTCATTAATAAAAATGCTTCTAAGGATAAGTTGGTAAGATTTTTGGCTCAACCTTTTTCATTGCATTTTTTTAGTTCTCTCATTATTCTCCCTCTCTCTCACACTCTTGAATACTTGGGGGTTTCTTGGAGCACTCTTGGAGAGTGTGGATACTTGGTGAATAAGAGAAAGAATACAAAGGAAGAGCAGGAAAGAGAAACAAGACATCGATATCAGTATCTACATCAAGTTCTGAGTGTAGGTATCGAGTTGCATGCATGTTTTACTCACTAGATTTTACATGCATGGTATTGCATGTGGTTTCTTGATTATGATATGTCATTGGAATGGAGGATTGTTGGATTTAAAATGGATTTTAATACTCTTTCCCTCTCTTGGATAGTGGCATGGTGTTGTGGGTTTATTTCCATTGATTTTTTTCTCGTTAGCTCTCATAATTCATTTAGCTCTCAGTTGATTTATTATTTCTTGGAAGCCTTTTTTGGACAAACGCTCTGGAATATCGACAAAAAACTGTGGGTTGAGTTACTAGTCCTAGAAACCTTTGTTTGACAAACGCTCTAGAATCCATAGGTGGTTTGAGTTACTAGTCTTGTAAGCCCTGGTTGGAAAAATGATTTGGAATCCCTGTAACGATTTGGGTTGAGTTACTAGTCCTTGAAACCCTAGTTGGAACAAACACTCTGGAGCCCTGGAAAAGATTGGATAGATACCAATATGTGATGGTTGTGATGTCTGACCATGAGGTGCAATCATTGGTTGATTTTTGAGGTGGTTTTTCCTCTAGAATCATAGGATTGATTGTGATTGATGTGTTTGATTAGATCCCAAATTAATGCTTGGAATATGGTCTCAGGGTGATTGGCTGAAGTGAGTCTTGTCTCAACCAATTTATGGTAGGGTGGAACGTGGAAGTCCCATCTATGGTTGGTTTTTACATTCAATAATGAAGAGCTAATTCCTTTCGTATTTGGTATACAAATGTATTGGTTTACGTATGGATTTTATTGTTTTTGTATCCATTTTATTTGTGTGGTTATTATGTTGGTTATAAGAATTTACTTTATTAGCGATCATGTATGGCTCTATCCATGTTTTTACCTATAAGTGAATGCATAGTGTATCTATGGTAAAAAAGGTTGTATTACAGCTAATGATGTAAGTGATCAATGCTTCTTAGTGATTCTCATATAAGTATGATACGCCTATGTTTAAATCTATTGCTTACACTTATAGATTCACTATTCGTGACATGTTTGAAAAAATGCCTGTCATGGCTAGAGGTAGTCTAGTTGAGTCCTTCATGATATCTTTGTTTCTACATCATTTTCCTATTTTTATTTACCATTTATAAACTTTTAATGAATTTTTGGGAAGTGACCTAGGCTCTCAGCCTGAAAAGTTGGCTTAAATCTTGAATCCGCAGGAAAAAAACTGAGCAATTGCGGCACTAGCCATCGGCATGTAGTGTTATGCTTGTAGCTATAGCTTCCTAGCCAATGGTATGTAGTGTTATTCCTATGGTTATATCCTCCCAGAAGATTTCATGCATTTTTATGCCTACGACTATCGCTCAAAGAGGTCAAACGGTTAGCATGGCCCAAGAGTAAGAGGCCTTAAATGTTCAGTTATCTCCTGGGGGTAGCATTGATGATGTAAAATGAATTTTTGTTTTGTTTACCTAGTTACACTTCCTTATGGTCACCTTAGAGTTTTAATCTCGTATTAGTAGCCTCTCATCACATGTTTACCCCAGTTGGTCGGTTACTTGGGTAGATGTGGGAAGACAATGTTTACAACATCTTATGGTACACCTCTTCGAAAAATTAATCACTACCTCTCGAGTCCATGAAATTCAATATGTATGACATAATACACTAGGAAATAAAATGAAAATGTCAATATAACAAGTGTAGAATTTCATAATTCACATTTAATTGGAAAACCTTCATATTAATGAAGCTTTTATTGACAAATTAGAAACATGACCTATGCAATATTCTTCAAAGTTCACAAGACAAAGTGTTAAGATCAAGCATTTGAAAATTTTCTTATCAAATTGTTCCATATTTTTTGTTTACTTTGGATCATGTGTTCGACTTTAGTGGCAAGCTATGGATTCAGCAAGGCATGGAAAATGCTTTGTGAAAGTACACATGGCGACGATTATTTATTAAAAATACCCTTATCATTTATGAATTTGTGACTTTCTTTATTCAAAATACTCTTATCACTTATGAAATCACCATTGTGTGGAAACCATTTTTTATCTATGTAGTTGTATCAGATAATATGAATCATTAATCCATTTGACCATCTTTCTAACCTATGTTTTGTGGGGCATTGGGATGGAAATGAGTGGATTATAAGGACCAACAAATAAAACGAGAACATAAGGGCTTGAATGCATATCAACTAATTTTCTAGCATGTTTCCCTACTACATGGTTCTTTTTATTTTTGATGGCATATTGATTCTAGGTCTGGCCATTTCCACCTCGAGATGACTTGAATCCCTCAAATTTGTGGGTTATGGGCCTATAAACAACTACTTCTCTCACCTTTATTATGCAACGATGGAACTTGAAAATCCCCAAATTCAAGCTCCATATCTTGTTCCTAGTATCCTTGTGTACATACACAATCACACATTGAAACTTCATGTTGAACTCACACTTTTCCTTGGTGTCACAAGTTGGGGTTTCACTTCAGGTTTGTGTCCAAGTTTGGCCCCTTTCTCATTTTCAACATTTGTTGATCATGTCAATTCTCGACCCAATGGGTCCCACCAGAGGTTATGGTTAGCCTACTTAGCCTGGTGATGATTTGGGTATCATTCCATGCATTGGATGCCTATTAAAATTGAGTCTCAACCTATCAAATAATCTCTTGTGACATTGTTTACTCCTTTCCTTTCACATAATTTGTATAAAGGTATGAAGGCCTAAATACTTTGGTCTTCCCCTGGGTACCTTTGATTTATACTTAAAATGTAAAATACATAGATCTACACCACTTCCCCCTTGCAACTTTTCCTTCGATCCCCATTATACCTATTCTAGGCATTGGGGGACTTAAACAAACACACACTAAAATCACACTATAGCATCCCTTGGTTGATTTCCATGTAAATAAAATATAAGACCAAGGCCATGGAACACATATCGCAAGTTGAATCTTGGGAAAGCCATAGTGACGAGTATCACTGGTGATTGATTTAGGGCTATGGAAATTGACAAAGGCATTTAGAAAGGCAAAGTGGCAATAATTGACATTTTATTTATGAAATAAATGAAAATATAAGAAAAGGAAGGTGAAGGGTCAGATTTTTATGAGAGGGAAAATGAAGGAAAATCAAGAGAATAGAGGCCTTAATAATAAAGAGGCCTATGAGGATTATTTCATATCCTTTTGATAGTTTTTGGGTGTAGCTCTCTTTCATTCTCTCATTCTCTCATACTCTTGCAACTTGAGTATTCATGGAACAATCTTGGAGCACTTTGGTATACTTTGGATTTGGAGAAAGAATGTAATGGAAAGTAGGAAAGCGCAAAGGAACATTTGAATCAATAGCTACAACTAGATTTATTTGTGGGTAAAATTTTGCGTGTGATTTACTTGTTGAGTTATGGATGCATGGTATCTGGATGTGATTTTCTGGTTATGTGTTTTCATTGGCATGGAAATTTTCCTAGAGTGATAGTGCTTTTAGCCTTGCCTTTCAATTTCCTAGAAATCCATGGTATTGTGATTTTTTCCACTTATTGTTTTTTTTAATTGGTGCTCAGCTTCCTTATGGTTGTGGGTTGGAACAAATGCTCTAGAAGCCTTGGAACAACTTGGGTTGAGTTACTAGTCTTGAAGCCTAGGTTGGGACAAACACTCTAGAGCCCTTCATGGGTTGAGCTACTAGTCCCTAGGGAAAATTTTAGAGGCTAATATTCACAAATGGGCTAATTTTCCATGATTTTTCCAAAAAAAATATTCGCTAAATGCCATATTTTCTTAAAAATGATTCGCCCAAATTTTATAAGAAAAAAATATTTCACCTTAAAAATCGCCAAAATTTTATAGGGACTATATAAAATCATTAGATGTTTGAATATTTTTGCTAAAATATCACCAATAATTTTATAGTTTTCATATTATGGATTAGTAAGATTCGCCAAGGTTTCTAATCTTTAAGGTAAATTTGCATCCTTAAAATTTTCCTTGCTAGTCACTGGAGCTCGGTTGGAAAAATTTTATAGAGTCGTGGAAGGATATGGGTTGAGTTGTTATTTCCTGGTGCCATATACATCTTGGTTAGAGACTAATCTAGTTGGTGTTATTGATGCCCAACTGTGAGGTGGAATCACTTATTGAGGAATGAGGTGGTTAGCCTCTGGAAGTCCTAGTTTGATGTTGTCTTGGTTTATTCCATGGGTTACCACATTCATGTTTGGAAAATGGTGCGGGGGTGACTGGATCAAAGAGATATTTGGTTTGGTTGGGTGGTACATGGAAGCCCCTCACTTGGTTGGTATTTTCATACGTTAATATGAAAAATTTTCCTATTGTGATCTTTGAGCATTTGTAGTGATTATGTTGGTGATATTATCACTAAGTTTCCATGTTTCTATTTTACTTATATGATGCGTAATATCTATCGATATTTTCATGAATTGTTTAGCTATTGATTGGTTGATGAATGTATGGACTAGAAAGTGTTGTTTCATCTATGTGGAGAGGGCATAAATCCTTCTTGGTGGTTCTCAGATGAATCTCAGACTATTATGATCATATATGCACTCATGACTTATATCTTACATCTTTGACATGTGTTTGATGAAATGTATAATATTTTATTTCTAGTTTGGTTCAAGTTTCTAACTCAATTTTGAAATTTTATGGTTTTCCTCATGTAAATAATGATTCTAGAAAGTCTCACAAAGTTTTGGGTAGTGGTCTAGAGGCTGACCTGGAATTTGGACTCAGATCTCGTGACCACGTCCTCTAAACTGAGTAGGTTGGATGGCAACTGCACTCAGGTAGTGCTGTGCATGTAATTGGAAGCCCTCAACCTCATCCATACCATTTCATTCATGCATTTGGGAGCCTATGTTAGTGAAAAGGATCGCTAACTGAGGTTTTTGTCATCTGGGGTGGTACTTTGTCCCGTGATTGTATTTTAGCTCTTAGGGATGTTGTGAGTTATCATTTTGTGGCTAGTTTATCGACCCCACTTCCTTTAGTGGAGCTTGGAGGTTGGTTCATGTCATATTAACTCTTCATCTCTTGTTTACCCTTGCAGGCTGGTGAAATTGGGTAAATGTGGGAGGTGGTGTTACATGGTGGTATCAGAGCATGGTTCAAACACTTGGACTTGATATGGTTATGTTTAGCCCATTTAACCCATCCAGATAAATGTATATGGTTATGCACGCATGGTAGTTTATGTAGGTTTTAACCCTATATAGAAATTATCTACAAATGAATCTTAAAGACAAAAAATAAACAGTAGCGAGAGCATAAAACATAAAACAAATAAACACAGAGATATTCCCCTGGATCCCAAATCAGGACGACCAGCTTTATTTTTCATTATATTCCTTTTAGTGTTACAACACATATATATACATGCCGAAGTATACATAAACCCCAATCCATTAACCCTAGATTAGAGCATAACCATAGTTCCCTTGAACGAATCTACAAAATACCAGGGGCCTAAAACCATCGTACCCCAAAACCATGTGCAAACCCATGCACAAAACCATGGGTGGATCCACCCACCGGAAAATAAAGACAAAATTTTTTTTGGGGGGCACTACCCTGGACCCTGACAAGGGGGGCTACCACCCCCCCTGTGACCCCCTCGTGCGTGATTAGTCGTGGAAATAATATAACACATACCCAACATTCTCCCACTTGTTGTTTTCTTTCCGCAGGGGGCCACATGAGAGCTTAGTCATTAGCCCATTTCTGCAACACCCATTGTTTCTATACACCAAGAGAACTTCTGAGTGCTTACAAACTTCATCAATGCATTTGCAACATTCTTCAAAGTGTCCACTTTTACCAGCAACACCCTTTTAGCCTCAATCATATCTCTGACAAACTAATATTGAACATCAATGTGCTTTGTCTTTGAATTATAAGCAGGGTTATTAGCCGAGAAAATTGCACTTTGGCTATCACAATCTATCCTTATAGCTTGCTGCACCAATCCCATACTTGAACACAATCTCTGCAACCAAACTACTTCCTTTCTTGCATGAGTGGCTTCTATGTATTCAACCTCTGTAGTTGAAAGAGCCACTTTAGACTATCTTTTACTCATCTAACTGGCTGCACCTCCAAATAGGATAAACACATACCTAATTGTAGATCTTCTTTGGTCCATATCTCTAGCCTAATCTACATCAAAAATACCATGAATTTCCAACACTCTTTCCAATTCTGGTCTTCCCTGGTAGCACAATCCATAATCACTAGTGCCACGTAAATATCTGAAAACCTGCTTCACTGCTGTCCAATGCTCCTTCCCTGGGTTTGACATAAACCTGCTCAATACTCCCACAACATGTGCAATGTCTAGTCTAGTACAGACTATTGCATAAATTAGGCTACCCACTGCACTTGCATATGGAAAATGGGACATATCCTCCTCTTCTTCTTGTGTCTTAGGACACTGTTCAACAGACAGCTTTGTACCTATAGGAATCAGAACATTCACCGGTTTACTATCCTGCATATTTAACCTCTGCAATATAGTCTCGACATACTTCCTCTGTTTTAACGAGAGCTTCCTCTTTGCCTGATCTCTCTTAATTTCCATGCCCAAAATATATTTTGCAGCACCAAGATCCTTCATGCCGAATTTGGAGAATAGTTGGGTCTTCAAATCTTGGATAATTTCTTTATCATTTCCAATCAACAACATATCATCCACATACAAGACCAAATAAATAACACAATCACCAATTAATTCTAAATAAACACAATGATCCTTCTTGCTTCTGGTGAAGCCAAGTCCCCGTATGTAGGTATCAAATTTCTGATAGCACATCCTTGGTGACTGTTTTAACCCATACAGAGACTTCTTTAACCTACATACTAGTTCTTTCTCCCCCTTCACCATAAAGCCTTCAGGTTGTTTCATGTATATCTCCTCTTCCAGATCCCCGTGAAGAAATGTTGTCTCACATCCATCTATTCTACCTCAAAATCAAATGCAGCAACAACAGACAAAAGTAATCTAATAGAAGTAACTTTGGCAACAGGAGAAAAAATATCACCAAAGTCAATTCCCGACACCTGGGAATAACCTTTTGCTACCAACCGAGCTTTGTGTTTCTCCACCTTGCCTTCTACATTCATCTTCTTCTTAAACACCCATTTTGTCCCGATGGGCTTCCTTCCAACCGGCAACTCCACCAGATCCCATGCCTCATTTTTATGCAAGGATGTCATTTCATCAACCATGGCCTCCTTCCAGAGTTTTCCATCCTCTGAATCTACTGCCTCCCTGACATTTCTGGGATCATCATCAGTTATAGTTAAACCAAAATTTTAACAGAAAGAAGATGGACTATACCTTTCTGGTTGTCTTCTTTCCCAAGATGATCTTCTCACAACTGGAGTTTGTGGCTCTTCCTCTTCTGAGTCTTCTTCTATTGTAGAGTTTGATTCATCCTCCTTTAGCTCAAACTCTATATTATCATGTTCCTTTGGTAGTACTTCATGTTTAACAACATATTTCACCTCTCTAAACACCACATCTCAATTATACACAACCTTCCTTGTTTCTGGGTTCCAAAGCTTGTAACCCTTTAAACCATCCTTATACCCAATAAAGATGCACCTTTCAGATTTATTATCCAACTTGGTCCTTTTCTCATTTGGAACATGTATATATGCATCACATCCAAATACCCTCAGATGTGAAAGAGAGGGTTTCTTACTAGTCCATACCTCATGTGGAGTCTTACATCCAACGCTGATGAAGGTTATCTGTTAACCAAGTAACATTCAGTCTCCACTGCCTCTGCCCAGAATTATTGTCCTAACCCGATACCAGTGAGCATGATTCTTGCCTTTTCCATCAACATTTTGTTCATTCTTTCTACAACTCTGTTTTGCTGAGGTGTGTATGGAGTATTCTTCTACCATGCTATACCACAATTCTTATAGAACTCTTCAAATTCCTTCTTGCAGAACTCCCCACCATTATCTGTCCTTAGCACCTTTATCTTATTCTCTGTCTGGTTTTCCACCAGAGCCTTAAATTCTTTAAATCTATCAATGGCTTCAGATTTCTTCCTCAAGATATATATCCATGTATTCCTTGAGAATTCATCTATGAATGAAACATAGTACACAGACTTACCCATTGATGGAACCGACATAGTTCCAAACACATCACTATGCACAAGCTCTAATATTGTGTTCGCCCTCTTAGCACCAGAAGGAAAACTCACCCGATTCTACTTCCCATATACATAATGTTCACAGAAATTGAAATCCAGAGAGATATTTGACATACCTTCTACCATACCATTTCCATGCAGTATCCAAAGGCCCTTCTCTCCAATATGTACAAGCCTTTGATGCCATAGCATGGTCTTTTCTCCAGATACCACTAGGCTTTCCGCTCCACTTTCGGGAACAACAGAGCTGTTGCACCCATCAATAATAGTGCTACCTTGAAGCTTGTACAGATTTCCAATCCAAACTCGCCACATTAATACCAGTTCTCCCCGAACCATCTTAAAGGTATCTTTCTCGAACGCTGTTTTTACACCTGCATCATCCATATTTCTTACAGAAATCAGATTTCTAGGCAATGCAAGAATGTGCAAAACACCAGAAAGTGTTCTAATCCTTCCACCTTGCAGCTTCAGCTTGAATTTTCCACGTCCGATGATTTTGGCCTTCCTATCATCACCTAAGAATACATCACCACCATCATATTTCTCATACTCGCAGAACCACTCCCTATGGGGAGTGAAGTGAAAGGATGCACCTGAGTCAATCAACCATGACTCATGATCTACATGTGTATTTGAAGAAGAAGCCAAATACACATCCCCACCTTCATCCAAGGTGGTTTTTTTCTCTGCAGAAGGAGCATCATTAGATCCCTTTCCTTTCTCAGGAGCTTTAGATCTGCAGTCCTTTTTGTAGTGCCCTTCATTTCTACATTTCCAGCACACCTTTACAAACTTTCCAGGAGATTTAGATCTCCCTCTAGATTTAGATCTCCCACTCGAAACCTTATTCTTGTTTCTGTTCTAGGACCTTCCTCATACAGATAAGGCATCTCCATTATGACCCTCCATATTTCTCCATCTCATTTCCTCTGACAGCAAGGCTAACACAATGTCATCAAAATTCAAGGTAGTTGTATTGCTACCTATTGCAATAACCAGACTGTCCCACGATTCTGGTAGAGAACGCAAAAAATTGATGCACTTATTTTCATCTGAGATTTTAATATCAACAGATGACAGCTGACTTACCATAGCATTGAAGGCATTGAAATGCTCTGTCACCAAGTCTCCATCCTTAGGTTATACAGCCTTTTCTGGAGGAAAAATTTCTTCACCAGAGACTTAGATTGGTACAAAGTCCCTAGCTTGTCCCACAAGGTCTTCATCGTAGCTTGCCCAGATACATTCAATAATACTGAATCTGAGACACATAATCGTATTGTGCTCTTTGCCTTCCGATCCAGCTCCTTCCAATCTTCATTTGACATTGCTGTTGGTTTAGTACCGGGATCTACTACAATCCATTGATCTTTATCCACCAGTAGATCCTCCATCTTGAGCTTCCACAACTCAAAACTCTGACCATTAAATTTCTTGATCTCTATCTTCCCACTGCTTGACATCTTCTTTCACCACAAGAACTGATCCCACAGATCTCCCACTTAACAGGGTCTACCTCAGGCCTGACAAAAAAACTCCTCAGCACCAACGGCATCCCCTTGAGGTAGAAATTGGCTCTGATACCAAATGTAGGTCTTAACGCTGTACAGAAATTATCTGCAAACAAATCTTAAAGACAAAAAATAAAAAGTAGCAAGAGCATAAAACATAAAATAGATAAACACAAAGATATTCCCCTGGATCCGAAATCGGGACGATCAACTTGATTTTTCATTATATTCCTTTTAGTGTTACAACACACATATATATACATGCCGAAGCATACATAAAACCCAATTCATTAACCCTGGATTAGAACATAACCATAGTTCCCTTGACCGGATCTACAAAATACCAGGGGCTGAAAACCATTGTACCCCAAAACCATGTGCAAACCCATGCACAAAACCATGGGTGGATCCGCCCACCAGAAAATAAGGACCAAAAATTTTTTCCGGGGCATTGCCCCGAACCCCGACAGGGGGGGCTACCGCCCCCCTATGACCCCCCCACTCGTGATTAGTCGTGGAAAGAATATAACACATACCCAACAATTTAGACATGCATCGTGGTGATCATTATGTAGTTTGTGTCATCATGATGTTTTTGGTATGTTATCATGCTGATATGTTACCTGAGAAGGGAAGGAGATACAAATTATCGGAGCGAGATTGCAACACTGAAGCTCGGGGTAACAATAGATCATCATACAATTTTGTGTGTTTGGCATGCAGGTATGATATTTAATGGTTGTTATACATTATAGTTATGTATATTCTTGTCATTTTATTGTTATTATGGTTACATACATGATAGATTATTGTTAATCAGTGGAGTCATATGTGGGTTCATTAGCTAGTCATGCATGGTAGTTAACTTGTTGTTATATGCATTGTGTTCATACACATGATGATTGTGGTCATTGCATTTAATATCTTGATGTTATATGTTTTTTGTTAATCTAGATTTGCCTATGTATATTGTTATGGTTATGGTATTTAGGTATGAGTCGATATACTGGTGATAGTGTGTTTTACTAATATGGTCTGAATTGTGTGGATGTGATAGCCTCCCCTGAGATACATTGAGGTATGAGTGTGATTATGCCATATATTTTTTTATTATCTAACATGGTATTTTTACTGGAAATAAAATATCAGGGATGAAGAGTAGATTATTGGACTATGGTTCACATGACTCCCCTTACAGTCATAATTTATAATCTACAGAATGGAAAAGTGGCATGATTATGTGGCATGTTTTTAGGCACAAAATGTATGAGAAATGAAGATCAAGTTTTGAAAAGTTTTGTTAAATATAGTAGAGCTTTGGAGATTGGAACGTTATAGTAGTTGCTTCCTTCTACCTTAGTGTGGATCATGGATATTAAGGGGTATGTTTACATGTTGTTTAAATGTTTGATTAATTGCATAATATGAGTATGTTTTTATAATATTGAATAAAAGAATGATCTTCTCTTAAGACAGTTGTAATCACACAATATGTTTTGAGACAACTGATATGCACTTAAGTTCCAGTGGGTGATAGTTATAGTATTTGTTTGGACAATTTAGTGTGTCCTAAATTGCTACATTAATTTATCAATCTGGGATTCGTAAGCTGATGAAGTGTGGCGCACTATATGTGCAAGATAACCTATCTCTTACTTTTTGTCGTTTTTGGATTTTTATGAAATTATAAAAGACAAGTATGGAGACAAATATTCAAGACAATGATATCCTTCTAATGATTTTACAAACTTCAAAAGAATTTTAAAACACACAATGAAAAAATTAATTCTTCAAATAAAATGAAATTGCATCACTATTCTAGTCAAACAAACAATGAACTACTGATCATGAAACTCATTATCCTTGCTGCTGTCCAAATACAAAAGAAACTATGCTTAAAGAAATCCAAGAATTGCAACAAAGTAAATCTAAATAAAATTACATCAACTTATATTCTGATCCCTCACCATTAGTCCAACTATGGCTTTCGGAGGTAACCATAAACAACTTGAGCAATCTGATATCTAATTTGCAGAAAAAGAAACTAATATCAAACTACACACTCATACTTCAATCCCTCACCATTAGTCCAACTATGGCTTTCGGAGGTAACTGAAAATGACATGAGAAATTTAATATATCTAACTTGCAGAAAGTAAACTAATATCAAACTACACACTCATACTTCAATCCTTCACCATCAGTCCAGCTGTGGCTTTCGGAGGTAACTGAAAATGACATGAGCAATTTAATATATCTAACTTGCAGAAAGTAAACTAATATCAAACTACACACTCATACTTCAATCCCTCACCATCAGTCCAGCTGTGGCTTTCAGAGGTAACTAAAAATGACATGAGCAATTTAATATATCTAAATCTAACTACTGAAACAAATGTGCAAGACTGAAATAAACAAAGCAGTACTGGAATTAAACAAAAACTAAGAAAAATAAATTAGCAACAGAACAATATTGATTCCATGTCATTAGTCAAAAGATATGCAAATGCCCGGGCTGCCTATTTGTAATCTGAAACAAGAACACTGATCAGTTAACAACAACATAAAACATGAAAGATTATGGACAGAAGTAAAATGTAAAGCATGAAAGATTATGAACAAAGATGAAGCATAAATACCATGAAAGATGCAATGTATAAACACGTGAATGACTTATGGCACAATGAACTTAAAGAAATAAAACAAGAAACTATACAGTAATGCACAAAACCTCAGCGTGTGCAGGGGCCCTCTGCACTAGCCTCAGGAAACAGCCTTCAAATACGAATTACGCTTGGAAACAGAGTCTTCTTATATATTAAAAGTCATAACAGAGAAATGATATTACAGCACAGTGGCAACGCAATTACATTACAGAGCTATATGGAGGCTAACTATTATGCGTATGAAAACGCGTTATTTATAACAAAGGTGATATAATTAATTCCCTAAAGTTTGTGCTGATAGAGACACGTGAACCATCACGTCCAGAGATCCAGCATCATGGCCGCGGTGAGGAGTAAATCTATGAAGAGTGGATGTTGGATTCGGCTTATAGAGCAGTGTACAGGTGTTGATGTGTCTCCCGTAAATTAGAAACGGTCATACAAATCTTCACGTTATGAGAAATAGAGTCCTGTCACCATGGGACTCTACGGTTGACTTCTACTTGGCCATATTTGACCACAGCCTCCTTAGGTGAATTTGCTCGAGCCAATAGGACACGATCCATGTCCACATCATTTATGACTTGCCCATGTGGCTTGAATTTCCTGAAGACACCTGTAACATAGACTTTCACAAAATGGCCGTGGAAAGTTGCAGCAGCTGCAGAAAGTGGCAAGATTCCGCAGCTAAATGAGCAAAAATCTAAATCAAACAGCAGACACAAAACATAGTTAAAAACCATTTTAGATTCTCTTTTACAATTGATATGCAATGATATTGACAACTTAGAAGGTTCAGGTGAATGAAAAAGGTCTAGAAAGGTGTATAGGAAAGATGCAGATTTGAGACTCAACATACCCCCACTGTGAAGATGTTGCATGTCCTCATGCAACCAAAATTTTGATAATCCTTTTTCAATTCATATGCCTTGACACTTTAGCCAGTACATCCAGTCCTCTCCTCCTCTTCCTTGGTCTTGCTAACATCCTGGGCTTTTTCATCAAGCATCTGAATTTGATATTAATCAGTACCCTGCTTAACTTCTGGCATTTCTTCTTCAATTTCCTGTTCTTCTTCTGCCATAGTCCCAGATGTAGCATGGTATTATCATGAATGATTTTGTCCAATTTTCTTTGTTCCTTCAATGTCTCATTTTCATTTTTAATGTGTCTATTTAAAAGCTCTAGCTCAAAGACTTCTTGTTTCAGTGATTGGACTAGATCATCTTGTGCTGTGTGAGGCTGAGTGGACGAAGTACTCGGACCCGTAGCTGCTCTTTCTAAAGATTCTATATAATCCTATACTTCTTGTTGCTTTGGGTCTATCTCCGGTGTCGTTTTTATTGGGATGTCCCCAAAATGCCGTGGAGGAGAGTTGTCTTCAAAATCTGGCTGAGAAGGGCTCATATCAATGTCTGGCTGGGAATGGGATGGACTATGTTCCATGTCTGACTGAGAATGAAATGAACTAGGTTCACTGTCTGACTGAGAGTGAGATGGACTATAGCCAGCTGGGGATTGTTCAGATGTTTCTTCTCCCAAATCAATAAAATGGGGTCCTTTCGTTTGCGTTTTCCTCAACTTCCCCTTAAGCCTGGAACTTCTTCTTATACGCTGTGGACCACTGTCTTTTTGCTTTTTTTTTCCTTTCCCTCTCTTCTTGGCCATAGATGACTGTTCTTGAAGGTGAACTAGTCTATCAGATAACACTTGATGATCTTCTTCGGAAGAAGGGGTTTGATGCATAGCCTTAATACTTTCTCTCTCTTTTGATGTTATTGGCTTTTTACCCTTGGTTTCTTTCTTCTTCCTTTTTGACAGTTTCTCTTCCCTACTAGTTCTTTCAACTGTAGTAGTAGGAGTACTTTGAATTTAATCATTTGTTCTCTTTCTCCTACTCCTTCTTGATGTACTACCTTCAGGAATTTCTTGAGGTTCCTCAAAGAAATTTCTAATAAAAAATTGTTCCCATGTGTCCTTCTTCTCTTTTAACTGTTTTTCAATCAATTTTTTCACAAGACCATGGTGATATAGATGTGGTTATACATCCCCTAAATGCTTCTGAAAAATCACAAACATCTTCTTCAAACTATTTAATAAAAAGTATGGCAAATTGAGGGTCTGGTTATCTAGAAAATTCATCAGCAATCGGGTATGGTACATATACATTGACCCAAAACGGCCCTCACAGGTAATAAATTTTTGAACAACTAGCAGCAAAGTAGCCCATTCCTCTTTCAAAGCATGAACATGAATTCCTCTTTTAAAAATAGTTATGTCCATACCTGGGTTATGTAGAATAACTCTCCAGGCTTCATCACTAATGCTTTTGTTCTTAAACCAACGTTCACCCTCTTGAAGAAGTTCTGTGGCAGATGCTATAGATGCCTCATTCACTGTAAACTTAAGGTCTCCAATATCTACCTCCAGGCCATTGAAATACCTTGCAAAAGCTTTTGTCACCTCTTTATGGTAGCCTCTAAACTTTTGGATAAACCGCAGCCACTTTTCCTTCTTCAATATATCCCTGACTTGCGGGTATCCTTCCATGAATTTAGGTCCCTCTGGTTCTGCTCTCAACAATTTACCCATCCTTCTTTCTGCTCTTTAAAAACTTGCCTGCGTGAGGAGGGTTCAATGGAAGTAGGACGGTTGAATGAACGGAAATGAGCACGAGAACTGTAGGTAGATATCAGAGAGTGGGTATACAGACTGTAGCATAACAGAGAACGAAATGGGGTGAAGCGGAACAGAGAAGGGTTACGTGAGTACGGCGGAAATGCGGCTGTGAGATTAATAGAACAATAGGAGGAGTGTAACACATCCGGCTGCAGAATAAATGTAAGCACATTTATACAACGACTATGGATTTTATGCGGCTGAAAGAAGCCGTAGTCAAATCAACTACGTTTCATTGTCACAGGTGGAATATCGGAGTATGAGTGAAGATCGGAGGTTTAATTATGGGACCGTTTGAGAATGAATGCAAGGATTGTGGGAGGATTGTACAGAGATCATGGAGTGGTTACGGAGTTTTTCAATACAATCATTGCACATAATGGAGCTTATGGTTTATAACTATATAAAAATGTGCTTAAATGCTATTTGAAATAAATTTTTACTCATACCTTGGAATTCTTACCATTTTTCCTTGGTCTTCAATTAGTTGCTCCTCATTGATATCTTGAATGCCCCATGTCTTCATAATTGGTCCTCATACCTGCATTTGATTTCATGATTATGGAAATAACATCTGGCTGTACATTTTTTTGAAAAATAGAGTGGTAGCTACGGAATCTGCTTCTGACTGCAGAAACTGGTGTCAGTTGCGGAAACAGATGTCAACTATTATTTGGGTGAATGGAAATGAACGGATGACAATTGACTAAATGGAAATGGTCATGAAAGAGAATTTTATTGGTGAAATGGAATGAAATAGATAAAATGAAGTGAAATGTAATGAAGTGGAGTGAAATGAAGTGGAATGGAATGGAGTGTGTGGTCACAAAACTTGTGAAATGAAAGAGAGATTTTTTTATTTTTTTTGGAAAATATAGAGTGTCATGTGTTCCTGATTTTCACCCTATATTTTCTGTATAAGACTACCAATCAGTGATTGGTTTTTAGGCTTATACAATTTATTTATTTATTTATTTATTTTATTTTATTTTTTACTGAAAAGAACAAAAGCTAGGCTGGTGGAGAAGAAGAATTCTTCTGTACCTGCCTGATTGCAGAATTTTCTTGAAACATTTTGACAAATTCCTTTTTTGAGAGTGGCTTATGATAAACTTTCAATATGTGGCCATTCACAATAAGAGGAGTTTGAAACTCATCAATGGTCTTGATTCTTACCGCTCCATTGCTAAAGATCTTGTCAATCTCATATGGTCCAAGCCAATGAGTCTGAAATTTTCCTTGAAAATCTTTAAACTTGGAATCAAATAACAATGCCCAATATCCTTCTTGAAACTTCTTCTCTTTGATGTACTTGTCATGCCATTTAGCTCTTTGATATTGAACTAGATCAGTTCTTAAAATTGCTTCTTGTATGATCTCATCTAGCTCATTCAACTGCTCCATTCTATGCTTTTGGGCTTCTGATAAGTCCATCCCCAACTGAACTGCTATCTTGAAGGTCTTGACTTGGAACTCAATGGGGAGCAGGACTTCCTTCCCATAAACAAGTTCATAGCGAGAATGTCCTGTTGTATTTCTCCATGTAGTTCTGTAGGCCCACAAGGCTTCAGGAAGCCTTTCTGCCCAATCTCTTCTATGTAGATGAACAGTTTTGGTGATGATACTTTCAAGAACTTTGTTGGTAGACTCCACTTGACCATTTGCTTGCGGATGGTAAGGAGTAGATCTTCTGTGCTTGATTTTGTATTCTTCCATCAATTTCTCCACCAAGTTGGATGTGAATTGGCTTCCCTGATCTGTCACAATTTCTCTTGGAACACCAAAGCGAGTAAAAATATCCTAATAAAGAAAATGAACAACTGAATTTTCAGTAGCAGATACTAATGCTTTGGCTTCTACCCATTTAGTAACATAATCAGTACAAACCAATATATACTTCTTTTGCTTGGATGGTGGATGAATAGGTCCAATGAAATCTAAAGCCCATTTTTCAAAGGGTTCAATGAGTACCTGTGGTTGCAATGGCATTTCATTTGAAAGGGTAGGTTTCCCTACTCTTTGGCAGCTGTCACACCTTTTGACATATTGTTTTGTATCTTTGAAGAGGGAAGGCCAATAATATCCTAAAGAGAGGATTTTATAGGCCGTCCTTTTGTCTGCAAAGTGTCCGCCGCATGGTTCATCATGACATGCCTTAAGAATATCAGGCATTTCATCTTCCCTGACACATCTTCTGATCACAAGATCTGGCCCTATTTTAAACAATTCGTTAGAAATCCATGAATATTTTGAACTCTCCTGAATAATTTTTCATTTTTCACTTGGAAATAAATGTGAAGGCAGTTTCCCTGTAACCAAATAGTTAGCAATATCTGCATACCGAGGAGTCTTAATAGTTACTGCAAACAAGTATTCATCAGGAAACTTATCCTCTACAGGGGAATCTTCTTTAGTATTCTGAATCCTAGACAAGAAATCAGCTACTGTATTTTGTTTCCCTGGTCTATCCAACACAGTAATATTGAATTCTTGTAAAAGTAAGAGCCATCTTGTCACTCTGCCATTAGTAATAGGTTTTTTCATTAAATATCTAATTGCAGAATGGTCAGTATGAATAAAAGTTTCATAGCCTGTTATGTAATGTCTAAACTTATTAATTGCATGAACAACAACTAAAAACTCTTTTTCAGTCACAGTATAGTTCAACTCTGTGGGAGTCAAATTTTTATTGGTATAATAAATGGCATAAGGAACTAAATCTTTTTGGCCCAACACAACTCCTAGAGTTGTATCTGAAGCATCTGTAGAAATATGGAAAGGGAGTTTCCAATTTGGTCCTCTCAAGATAGGTGCTTCAGATATTCTTGTTTTCAAAGTTTCAAAGGCTGATTGACAATCAGGATCCCATTTAAATTCAAAGTCTTTTGTAAGCAATTTGAAGAGTTGAGATGCTATTTTAGTGAAGTTTTCTATAAATCTTCTATAGTAACCAGTAAATCCCAGAAAACTTCTAACATCTCTTTGACAATTTGGAATAGGTAACTTGGAGATGACTTCAACTTTTGATCTATCAACCTTAATCCCATCTCCTGAAATATGATGTCCTAAAACAATACCTTTAGTAAACATCATAAAGCATTTTTCATGGCTTAATGAAAGGTTTGTTTCTTTACATCTTATAAGAACTTTTTCCAAATTTTCTAATGCCTCTTCAAATGAATTACCATAAACTGTAAAATCATCCATATAAACCTCTACACGATCATGGATTAGATCAGAAAAAATTCCTAGTACTGCTCTTTGGAATGTTGCAGGTGCATTACATAACCCAAAAGGAAGCACTCGATAGGCAAAAGTTCCCCATGGACAAGTAAATGTGGTCTTATCTTGATCTTCAGGTGCTACCTGAATTTTATTATAGCCACTAAAACCATCCAAAAATTAAAAGTACTTTTTACCTGCTAATGTATCTAATACCTGATCGATAAAAGGCAAAGGAAAGTGATCCTTCAAAGTTGCTTTGTTCAATTCCTTGTAATCAATGCATACCCTCCATTTACCATTCTTTTTAGGTACTATAACCAAAGGAGAAACCCATCGGCTATCTGAAATTGGATAAATGAAGTTTACATTGATTAGTTTTTGGAGCTCTTCTTTCACTATCTCCCTAAGATTTGGATTCATCCTTCTTTGAGGTTGTCTGATTGGTCTACTGTTTTCCTCAATATAGATATGATGGATGCAAGTCTTAGGATCAATACCTTTCATGTCAATATACTCCCATGCAAATGCAGTAGAATGTTTTTGCAAGATTTTGGTTAGTTCTTCTTGTTGTGACTTTTCCAAATGTTTGTTGATATTCAATGTTTTTCCTGGAAAAATCTCAATAGTAGAACTACCAAACTCTTCCATAGAGTAAAGAGACATTTGCCTTGATGATAAATATTCTATGTCGGATTCCAATTGAAATTGTGTGGGGTCATATTCTGAAGATATCTCAAAATTTTCTAATGTGTTCAGAATTTGACTATCCTCACTGATTTCAAAAATGGTAAAGACAGGTTGTATAGTGTCCTCATCATCAACCCATTCATTGTCTCCTACTTCTATGATTGCTTTTGCTGGAGGATACAAATTTAATTTCTTTGTCGAATTACCATTAGAAATGTACATATCCCCAGATCTACAACTAATGAAAGCATCAGCTGTGGCTAGCCAAGGTCTTCCTAAGATAAGTGGGTGCCCTCCTAGATTACTCTTGGGAGTCAAAATCATAAAATCTATTGGATATTCCCAAGAATCTAAGGAGACTGAAATATCTTCTAATACACCATTTGGTTTAATAATTGATCGATCTGCAAGTTGCAGTAAAGTAGGTGTAAAAAGAAGGTTAGGAAGTTTTAGCTGGTCCATAGTCTGTCTACTCATAATGTTGATAGCAGCCCCTAAGTCAATCAATGTGTTTGGAATTTCTATCCATTTATATGTGTCTTGACAATTGGACTTCCTGGATCTACATACTTCTGCATGGTAATTTTTCCCATCATAATATCTGCAATCTTTCCTACCAGGTGGATTCTTCTTGTGTCTTTTAGTTTCCTTCTTGGTCTTTTGAAACTCAACTCCTTTATTGTTTTTGCTAGAATAGGAATCTCTCGAATGGCTTGTAGCAAGGGAATCTTGATACAAACATTCTTCAATTCATCTAGAAAATCATAGTTAGGCAACAAGATTTGTTTTTCCACCCCTTGTCAATTTGTAGTCTTTCGGGAAAAGGAGGTGTAGATGAAGATGCAGGTTGCTCAACTATAGGAGTTGTGGGTGTTAACTTTTCTTTTTCTTTTTGAATGTTTGAATTTTGAAGAGATGCTTCCTCAGAACCCTCATTGACTTTAAGAGAGTCCTCCTCAGAGGTATCTTGCTCTTTAATATCTATAGAAGGTTTTTCTAAAACTCTACCAGATCTGAGTTGTACATCATTGAGAGGAACAATCATATAGGTAGGAAATTGTTGTCCTTCTATCATGTAAGTATTCTGAGGATTTTTATTGTTAGGATTTGGTAATGGCTGAGCTGGAAGTTGATTTGTCTTTTTTTGGTATGGGAGCATGAGTTGAGGATTTGGATTTTGTTGAGAAGGTTGTTGTTGTGGAAATGGCAATGAAAGTTGTGGATTTAGGTTTGGAAGTTGTGGAGCTTGTTGATTTTGAAAAGATGGAGGATATTGATTAAATTGAGCAAATCTCCCATAAGGATTTTGCATCCCTTGTACCCATGGCTGATATGGATTTTGATGTTGGGGCCAAGGTTGTTGCCAAGGATTCCAATTTGGTGGGGTTTGAAGATTAATAGGGTTGTTAAACCCTTGAGTTTTTTTTCCCTTCCAAGGTCTTCTTGCAACAAAACAGAGAGATTCTACTGAATTTGGGTCTTCTTGAAAGACAACTTTGAGTCCAGGAATTGAAGGACAATCCTTGATCTCATGATTCTCTGAGAAAATTATACATGTTTCTACAACTTTTGCATCCAAGGGACATTCCCTTAAAGCATGTTTCTTCCTACATTTCGGACAAAAGATGGCTAGAGCATCTGTTTCTGCTTTCTGTTTTTTTTGGATTTTAAGGGTGTCTAGTTGTTCACTAAGGCTCCCTAAGATATCAGTTTTGAATTCATCAAGCATATTACCAATCTCTGCCCTACTTACTGATCCAGTTGCAGATTTGTTAGCCCTAATAAGAGAAGGATCCCTAGGCCCTTTTCCTATTTTAAATTTTCCTCTTGAGAGATGGACACATAGTTTTGTTATGTCACGAAGTGGAAGTTGAGAAATGTCTCCTTTCCCCATCATGTTTAAAATATATATCCATTCATCTCTAATGGCTTTTAATATGAGGGCTTTCAAGGTTTCATCATCTAAGTTTCTCATCTTTGCTCTTTTTAAGTTGTATTGAAATCTTTCAAGTAAATCTTCCAAGTTTTCATCTTCTTTTTGCATCATTTTGAATACCTCATCCTTGTGATTGGTGGGCATACAATAGTCCAAGTATCTATCAAAAAATGTTTGTTTCATATCATTCTAAGTCCTAATAGATTGAGTGGCTAATCCCATGAACCATTTCAAAGCAGCTCCCTTCAATGTTGAAGGAAACAGTTTGATTTTTTGAGAGTCTTCCATATAGTCATAGGTTCGGCACATGACTTCAAACTCAAACAGAAATGTTTCAGGATCCTCACTTCGCAATCCATAAAAGTTGGGGAGGACAGATGGTGATATATTTTTCATTGTTGTATGATTTTCCTCATCAACTATAGGGAATCCAAACAAGTTGTCTCCTTCCCTATTTCTTCCATTATTACCTTCACCATTGTTGTCTCCATTGTTTCCTCCTCCTCTACCTCTACCTCTACCTCCAAATCCATCTATTATTTCATCTGCCATGATAGTTTCTTTAGAGTCCTTAAAGTCCTCTGGTTCTTCTATCAAGGAAGGATGAGAGGGAGTCTCTTCCTTTTCTAAATGAGATTTAGTAGGTGGTATAGGAGAATCCTCTAATTCAGCTGCTCCTTGAATTCCAAAAATCTTAAGGCTAGGGGTAGATGGTGGTGAACCTTGTCTATGCCTTGAAGAAGATGGAGTTGTAAAAATCGAACTCTTGGCTTTAGCTATAAACCTTCCCCTAGAATCTCTTGCTCTATGCATGTCATTTTTATTTTTATTTTTTTTAAAGTTGGGCTAATAATTCTCTTTCTGATCTTCCAGGTCACACTAGGTGCAAGAAGAGAGCATACTTAAGAAATTACTGAACCAATAACTCTCTTTTCTAATCCTCCAGGTCACACTAGGTGCAAGAGGAGAGCATACTTCAAGAAGTTATCAAGTTTTCCCTTCTTTTATTATTATTATTATTTTTTTTTTAAGAAATTGGCTACCTAGTTACACTTCCCCGCAACGGTGCCAAAATGTTTGGTCAATTTAGTGTGTCCTAAATTTCTACATTAATTTATCAATCCGGGATTCGTAAGCTGATGAAGTGTGGCGCACTATATGTGCAAGATAACCTATCTCTTACTTTTTGTCGTTTTTGGATTTTTATGAAATTCTAAAAGACAAGTATGGGGACAAATATTCAAGACAATGATGTCCTTCTAATGATTTTCCAAACTTCAAAAGAATTTTAAAACACACAATGACAAAATTAATTCTTCAAAGAAAATGAAATTACATCACTATTCTAGTCAAACAAACAGTGAACTACTGATCATGAAACTCATTATCCTTGCTGCTGTCCAAATACAAAAGAAACTATGCTTAAAGAAATCCAAGAATTGCAACAAAGTAAATCTAAATCAAATTACATCAACTTATATTATGATCCCTCGCCATTAGTCCAGCTATGGCTTTCGGAGGTAACCATAAACAACTTGAGCAATCTGATATCTAATTTGCAGAAAAAGAAACTAATATCTAAACTAATATCAAACTACACACTCATACTTCAATCCCTCACCATTAGTCCAGCTATGGCTTTCGGAGGTAACTGAAAATGACATGAGCAATTTAATATTTATAACTTGCAGAAAGTAAACTAATATCAAACTACACACTCATACTTCAATCCCTCACCATTAGTCCAGCTATGGTTTTCAGAGGTAACTGAAAATGACATGAGCAATTTAATATTTCTAACTTGCAGAAAGTAAACTAATATCAAACTACACACTCATACTTCAATCCCTCACCATTAGTCCAGCTATGGCTTTCGGAGGTAACTGAAAATGACTTGAGCAATTTAATATATCTAAATATAACTACTGAAGTAAATGTGCAAGACCGAAATAAACAAACAGTGCTGGAATTTAACAAAAACTAAGAAAAGTAAATTAGCAGAAGAACAATATTGATTCCATGTCATTAGTCAAAAGATATGCAAATTCCTGGGCTGCCTATTTGTAATCTGAAACAAGAACACTGATCACTTAACAACAACATAAAACATGAAAGATTATGGACAGAAGTAAAATGTAAAGCATGAAAGATTATGAACAGAGATGAAGCATAAATACCATGAAAGATGCAGTGTATAAACACATGAATGATTATGGCACAATGAATTTAAAGAAACGAAACAAGAAACTATACATTAATGCACAAAACCTCAGCGTGTGCAGGGGCCCTCTGCACCAGCCTCAGGCAACAGCCTTCAAATATGAATTACGCTTGGAAACAGAGTCTTCTTATATATTAAAATGTAGTCATAACAGAGAAATGATATTACAGCACAGTGGAAACGCAATTACATTACAGAGCTATATGGAGGCTAAATATTATGCGTATGAAAACGCGTTATTTATAACAAAGGTCATATAACTAATTCACTAAAGTTTGTGCTGATAGAGACACGTGAACCATCACGTCCAGAGATCCAGCATCATGGCCGCGGTGAGGAGTAAATCTATGAAGAGTGGATGTTGGATTCGGCTTATGGAGCCATGTACAGGTGTTGATGTGTCTCCTGTAAATTAGAAACGGTCATACAAATCTTCACCTGATGAGAAACAGAGTCCTGTCACCGTGGGACTCTACGGTTGACTTCCACTTGGCCACCTTTGGCCACAGCCTCCTTATGTGAATTTGCTCGAGCCAATAGGACACGATCCATGTCCACATCATTTCTGACTTTCCCATGTGGCTCGAATTTCCTGAAGACACCTGTAACATAGACTTTCACAAAATGGCTACGGAAAGTTGCAACAGCTTCGGAAAGTGGCAAGATTCCGCAGCTAAATGAGCAAAAATCTAAATCAAACAGCAGACACAAAACATAGTTAAAAACCATTTTAGATGCTCTTTTACAATTGATATGCAATGATATTGACAACTTAGAAGGTTCAGGTGAATGAAAAAGGTCCAGAAAGGTGTATAGGAAAGATGCAGATTTGAGACTCAATAGTACTATGACTAATGACTATGATTTGATTATGGCATGGTTGTTAGTCTTGGAAAATATTGATTTCAAATTAATAGACATCGTGTCTTGATATCTGGAACATGTGAATGACATGTGTGAAAAATTTTAGGGCAACATACTTTGTATTAGCATGACAAGGTAACAATTGATTTATTTATATAACTAACATCTAGGTGATGTGATAGTGCATAATAAGATTCAATTACAGCAAGGAGAAAAGGTGAAAGAAAGTGTTAGTGTAAATTCTTAACGCAAGCGTATGAAAGTAGCTCACTTTAGCTGTGTGTGACAAACAACCCTAACAAAAAATATCGCTACTTAACTTCCTTAGATCTGCAATAGATAATAAAAACAAGTTGCAAAAATCCTCATATATGCAGTAAAAGCAGTTAAACAATAAAAATAAATAAGAGTTGCTCCAAATATTCAATAGAAAAGAAAAGATATATAAAGAATTTTATATGTATTAACACCTGGGAAGGGAACAAAGAATGATTTTATCAATCACCCTCAATGGGATGGGTTCTTGGTTTTCCTCAATGCTTCAAATCCATAAGTTTCTCTCTCTCAATGGTGTATAAAACCTAAGACATGTTGAACTTTATGGGAGTTGAAGAAGCAAGAAAATAGTAGCAACAATGAGAATTATTAAAGCATGACAATGAAAGTGATCAAAGTGAATAATGAATGGAAAACCCTCTTATTTATAACAAAATATTGAGTTATACTCGATAATGGTGAATAATAAAATATTATTAACCAAGATCTAGATCTAACTTCTTGGAATATTTTATTATATTTTGTTGGAGGGAAAAGGAATTTATATTGTTTAAATTCCTTTATTTAGAAATAATAAACAAAAAAATGATTTCATGAGTACAATATCTTGGATATCAAGTCCCTCAAGCTAGTCGAGAGAAGCCCCAAATGCCAAAAAGCACCAAAACATGAAATGCAGTTGTTACACAAAATGCCGAAGAACTAATATAGTCCCAGTCAATGTAACTACAACTGGAAAATACAAATACATGGATATGATAATACAATGCTAAAAAGGTGTCAGGAATGGAGATCTAGGCCCTCAATCAATTTTTCAAGACAACCCAGAAAGGGTTTTCGGAAATACACAAAATATCAGAATGCCATAATGCAGCCCTAGGGTTGAATAAGCTCTACAACTGCACACCTAAAAGGAGGTGGTTGAAACTGATGAAGAACTAAGTGTAACTCCTCCAATGGACTATCCAAGTAAAAGAGTGATCCTTTCACTGAAAAGAAAACACTCCAAATGATTCACTGAAACCATCCCTACAACTTCTCTCTAAAATAACCCAGTCTATGACTGAAACTGCGTTGTAGGGGATGGTGATGGCTTGGCCTGATGCCAAATACTGATATAATTCCCAAGGACCTCACTTGCTAGCCTGTCGATGGAAATAATGCTTCCTCCACTGAAAACAAGCTCAGAAATGGCCCTATCAAACCCTCCACTGCTTCTACCATGCAACACGACACAACCCTGGAAGAAATTGCATTGTAGAAGAAATTTGAAGCTTCGCCTAATGCTATAATGTGGAAAATGCATCCCAATGACCACACCTGAGTGGCCACTCGAAGTCCCCCGAAGATGAGGGTGGGATTCCCGCTTGGGAACACCCTTGTGCTAAATAGAACAGCAGTCTTCGCTAAACAAATGAAGAGAGCCAAAGGTCATAACGGGCCAAAAAAATAATAATACTAAACATTATCACTCGGATTGAACCTCAAGGCTGAGAAGGAAATCTCAAGGTAACCTAAAACCAAAATTTATACTTCGTATCTAGCCCTACCAAGTCAGAGAGGGATATATCCACAAAAATCATAGCCAAGAGGGCTGGATGAAAAATATTTTATGCTAGCTAAGGAATACAGGGGGTTTTGATTTTGATTTTAGGGTTGGGCTCATTGAACAGGGATTTAGGTCAAGGGGACCAATCGGGACCACGAGGATGAAATTGCAATATTTTTGATGGGGCAAGGTAGGTAAAAGATTTAACATTTGGAAGAGGATTAAATGAGATGAAAATACTGGTGAGGAGCTAGGGAAAGCATCTGGAATGTATTTTCCCTAAACTGGGGAGAATGAACACATTATACTAAATTTCCCAAAACAGAGCATAAATAAATATGGATTATGTCTTTCAACTTGAAATAAAGTATGTTATAGATATGAAATGGTTTATGAATTAACAATACGTTCAAACAGATTGATAACAGAGAGGAAACTATGTCTAAAACTCATACCACATGGATCCCAAGAAAATAGTTGCAATTTTCCGTTAATGTCCAAGCCAAGATGATACTTGATCAATACAATCTCTCCAACTGATGCCAACCATTACAATGACTGAAAAAATAAACCTTATAGACCTCAAAATCACTTCTTTTCATCCTCAGGAGTTGAATCCATGAGTTGAGGGAGTTTTTACATCAAAATCTGAACTGAAAGCTAGAGTCTAGGATGAGGAAAGTGACTCATTCCTATCTTTAAGAACTGATACATTTGACTTCAACTAATGACTTACCTAATGTATCTACCTTAGGTAAAAGTAAAATATGAAATTTACATTGTTAAATTCTTCATTTACCCAAGTAAAAAGTGAAACAGAAGTGAAACTTCAAAATTTGATGAAACTAGTGAAAATGTAAATTTCCTGGCATTAGCGCAGTGCCATGATAGAAAAATTGACCTCCTTTGTAAGACACTTTTGGAGGCCTGCCCAATTTCCAAATCAGCTCCATGATGGCTCAATGGAAAGGTATCTGAGTCTAGTTTCCAAATATTCTTCCACTGTCTAAAATGGTGCCCATTTTCCCTGTCAAAACTATGTTCTCCCAAAACTGGTATTAGCGCAGCACCAAGGTGAAAAAAGAGGCAGAAACATGAAAATTAGGATGCTTTTTGTACTTTTGAGGGACCAGTTCTCCTCCAAATATTATGAAATTTTCTAAGGTTGATGTACACATCATTATGAACATGAGGATTCTAACCATTTTCCATTTGGATGCTCCAAGAAAAAGTGCAGTGTCAAGGGCACTGCGTTTTTAGCAAATTGTTTGTGTCAAATTGCTCAAAAAAACCAAAAATTGCACCAAAGTGCCAAATGTGCCAAAATTTTGTCAAAATGCTGAGATTACTTGCTAATCAAGAGTTAGAGGCATGAAGTGACACCTCAGCAAGTATATCTAACTTTTCCTTCTCCTTTTTTTCAGTCAAGGCTTGAATATTTGCATGGGCTCTTTTGAGCTTGGCCCTTGCAATCCTGTTTCTCATGGCATAATGCCTTGCCATATTCCTCTCAATATCATTGTCCCTTTTGGCCTTCTCCAACAAGCCCTCCAAATGCAAACTGGCTCTATCAAGCCATGAATCTCTATCTCTGTTAATATGAAGGGCAAGAAACTCACTTGGAGTGAGCTGCTCTGCCAACTCAGCTTCTCTTTGTCTCTCATGGGCTAGAGCTCACCTAAGCCCTATTGTCTTTGGTCTTTTTCTTGGTGGCTGATCCTCCTCACCATAAAGCTCACCAAATCTGTCCAGGGTCTCCTCCAATAAAACCTTAGCCTTCCCTGCCTCTTTTTGAGTTTTGATGGTCCTCACCTCATTGATGATTTGCTTGGCCTTCAGTTGCTGATTTTCCTACTCAAAAAAGTCAATCACATACAGTGCTCTGTCAAGATTAGCTTGAAGCTCACTAATATTTCCTCATTGCTTCTGATCAATGCATTGGTTATTATAACCTCATCCTCATCATCAAGGTCAATCAACTGAAACTCCTGCTTAGTTTCATTCTTATCCTCATGCTCATCAATGATAGGCTCTGTAGCCTTTTCTTTTCCCTTGTATACCTGTTTTTCCGATGAAGAAAGCATGGCCCCTTTCACACCATGTGAAGTAAACACATGCTTGTGGCCTCTCTAATAGGTCTTGGGAAATGGCTCAACATCAGTCACATTAGCTGAAGTTGTCTCGATGTCCCCTTCACTGCCTGATGCTTCAGTATCATGATGTGGTGATGGTGAAGGATTACAGAATGGTGAAGAAGTAGGATCAACATGAGGTGAAGGAATATGACTAGGTGAAGGATATGGGAGGATGAGATGATGAAGGGATGCTCTGCTCAGGATGACTAGGTGGGGTAGTGAAGACTTCATTTACAATGGATGTGTCCCAAGAAATGTTCTTCTGCTCAAGCTGATGCATGACCACCATCTTGATGAGGGAGTTGTGAAACAAATTCTTCATTTGATGATTATACTGCCTCATTTGGAAAATGTATGCCATCTTGTTAATGCTTTGGAGAAGATAGTGAGGTATATGGAGCATTCTGACTTTAGTGAAGTGCATAAGGAGTCTGATATGGTATGAATAGAGTCGAGTAAAACCTCCCCTCACAAGTGAAATATGTCATTATTATTTTCATCATAGGGGCATACCAGTCAAGGAGATGAGAGAAAGGAAAAATAGTTTTCTTGTCATCCTTATATAAGGGTTTGAGGTATGGTTCATAATAGCTCACATCAAGTTTTACCTTTTCAAACCATTTCTCTCCCACATGAGGGATCCCTGTAGCATCTGTAATGGAATTATTGGACATGGTAAAAGTAACCCCAGCAAGTGCAACCTGTCTATCATTAATATTAGTGATGAAAAACTTGGTCAACAAAGGATGATATTGGATCTATTGTACTTTCTCACAAAATTCAAAACAACCAACATCTTTGAAACAGGAGACATTAAGAGGAGATGTCATGAGTTCCTTTGTGTTCATGGGTTCAAATATATTAATATTCCCTCCTTTATTATCACCTCTCTTTGGTGTTTCTTCATCACTGATCTCTCTGTCATACTCTTTAGTCATCTTAAGCTTAATAGTTTGGAAACCCTACGGATGAGGTAGAAGGGAATGGGAAGTGAAATTAGGTTTAGGGAAAAGGGATAGGGAAAGAGATTTTATGATGCTATAGAATGATATGATAGGGTTTTAGAATGATGTATGAGTGTAAGGTGGGATATAAGGGTGAAAATTTGGGAATAAGGAATAAACTAGGGTTTTTAGCATGAACAACCTTCAAATTTTCACATAGACACCAAACCAGCATAAAAATCCTTTTAAACACTACAAAGAGGGTGAAAGAGGGTGCAAGAGAGATGGAAGGAACTTTGGTGAAGAGTTGGGAAACTTTGAATGAGTTTCAAGGCTTAAAATCCAAGCTGGGAATTAACGTAGTGCCAAACCATTAGCGCAGCGCCTCTCTATATTAGCGCAGTGCCAAGCAATTTTGCACTGAGTTTTCGAGGATTAGCACAGCACTCCTAGGTATTAGCGTAGCGCCAAACAATTTTTTCCCAAATTTCTACAAAACTCGGATTTTATCCTTTGCTAAAGGCTCTTGATGTTCAAATGACAACAATGATGTGCTTTGAGGTGCTTGATGAGCTTTATAGCTTTAGTGAATTTGAAATTTATTTCAAATTACCCACTTTTCTAATGTTTAATTTCATCTTTGTCATTGATATTCTTTTTCTTTCTGACTTTTGGCATTGCAGGCTTTGATCAACATGAAGTGTGGCTCTTTTGCATCCACTTTGGCCCAGACATAATTACTTTGACAGCTTTGGGATGAAATTATTACATATAATAACTTAAAATTACATTTGGAAAAATAAAAATAAATTTCATATTCGAATTTTCTATCAAAAAGAAATTTTTATATAAAAGTCATTAAACTGAAAAAATACAACCTTAAAAGTATAATATTTACATCATGATGATCTGTAATATCCCCAAAATGGGACTGCTAGCAAGGCATGCTTGAAAAACGCATTTTTCAGGAATGTATGCTACAACAACCAAGATCATCCCTTCGATCCCTTAGATCTAATAATCTAAGACCCAAATCTAAGAGGAGATCAGAAAAAAATCTTTCTAGGTGGGTTAAACAGATCTCCCACACCTAGTACAGCTGGAAAATACCCAAGTATGGGACTGCAGCAATGTAGGAACAATACAACAATGAAATAATGCAGTTCACTTATAGCAAGGGCAGGAGGCCAATAAAATGTTCTTCAATATTATTTACAACAGCAAGATAATTGTATAATGAGGCCCATGAAATAAATAGATGGAAATACAAGACATAAATAGAATAAATTCCCTCAAAAGAGGTGTTGCAACCACATGAATGGACTGAAACTGCCTTGACAATGTTATTTTATTAGGCTGCAAACTGCTGTGGATTACATGTCAGATCTAGAGCATATCTGTGCATAAAAATTTAGATCCATAATAGATCCATGCACTAGAAAGGCTCCTCTTTCATATCTGCTTGGGGTTTTGAGTATTACACGAAGGATAAGCAGTAGATCTGAGATCTAAGAAAGTAGATCTACAAAAATATTAATAAATTTTGAAGTATTCAGAATATGTAGATCAAATATGAAATATAAAATGTGTAGATATCCTCCAATGGACCTCAAAGTGAAGGGCAGATCCCCGACACTCACAAACCAGCTCTCCAAATAGTGCCCCAAACTCCCTACAACAACTCCTACAAGAATAACGTAGATCTGGAATAGAAATTGCGCTGTATTGTATAGATAACAGTTGGCCACATGCAAAGATAAAGAAATGAAGCTCAATCACTCCAATACACTTCCTCCAATAGAGCAGAGGACTCCTCCACTGAAAAAGGGCATTGAAATGTCTTAGATCTGAATAGATCTAATCTCCACTTGCTGCAGCTTACAAGGACAACCAAACCCTCAATAGGATCTGAGTTTTAATTGAAAGGAGAAGCTTGGCCTTCAATCCAGATAGTGGAATATGCAATACAAACTCTCCCAAGAGCTACTCAATGGGAAGAGGAAGAACTCCTAAATAGGAAATTCCAATTCTAAACAACATTTGCAATCTAGGCTAAACAACCAAAGAAAGCTATATGGTCTAAACAGACAATATATCAAAAGATCATATCTTGAACAACCCCCTCATGCTACCTTACCCTTCCTTTTATAACATGAGAGTGTGAAAAACCCTAAACCACCTTGAATGGACTCATCCCTTTGACATAAGAGATCTTCAACTAGAATTACGTTGTGCCTTATTGATGAGCACTCCTTCAATACAGCGCTGTAGATTTATTCAAGGTTGACCTAGTCAAGATGATTAGCGCCTTTCACACCTAAGGGTGCTTATTCACATAGCAAAGATTCATCCTTTTTCATATTTGGCATTGATTTATTCTTTATTAGGAGCTTGATTAATCTCCTTTGCACATTTATTCATCTAACTAGATTTTAAAAGAAAAATTAATATCCCTATTAGCTGCATGCTAATCTAGGAATATTATAGTCTTCCCCTCCCAAATGTTGCTTGTCCTCAAGCAACTGCAAGGGTGCTGCAAAATCTCCCTCCTCCTCTTGTGGCCTCCTCATTCAACAGTCTCCACCATTGCTTCAGATTTTCTACAATAATTCTGTCTCCCAATGGTTCCTCCCAATTGTGAAAGTTGGCCTTTGGTGGATAAACCAAATGGCTCTCATCATGAAATAAAGGAAGGTCTATATGGAAGCCTCCTTGTTGGTCAAAGGCCTCCTCAAGATAGAAGTGATGAAAATCATGGGGAATTTCATCATCAATGAAAAACTCCCACCTCCATGCTATCATCCAAATGAAATGGATCACCTCCCAGCTTGGTAATTCATAGTAAAGCTCCTCCCAATTGCTCATGAGAGGCATGCCCCAAGTACTCCAATCAATCATACGGTCCACCTCATAAAGAAACAAGTGATCTACTATAGTGGCCATATATTTTCCCATGCTCCCCTTAGAACATGTAGTGCAAAAAATGTAGGAAATTTCTTTCCCCGAGGACAAATCCAACCAATGTGTCTCTCCTCCAACCATGTCTTCAAAAAAGATAAGAACATTTTCAGCATATGGAATCATAATTAGAGTCATTCTAGCTGCCATATGTAGTAAAGGAGAAGGACAATGGTCCCTCATACGCAACCAATACAGTTTTACTCCTAACTGCCATAAAATATGATATGACAAGTGTTTTCCACAACACTTTTTTGCTGCCCCATCCTTCTTGCATGCTTGGAGAAGGTGTATGATGGTTGGTGTTAATGAATCACACCATGAAGAGTCCATAATCTCTCCAAGATCTCCCAAGGAATTACCAACATCACCATTTTTCATGTCCCAAAGTGGCTCATGAAGCCCATAAGAAACGGTGCCCCCTCTTGGAGCCAAGACCTGCACATGAGTGTTAAGAAAATGCAAGTATATAACAAATATATCATGATGCCCAACAATGCAATGTTTATCATACACTTGTTTTAAATCAGCAAGGTAGCTCATGGATGAGTTCCCTCTCACACTCAATGAATAAGAAGGTGGTAATGATAACTCTTCCCCAGAGCTATGTTCCTCCTCAACCAGAAAATGATCCATGCACTTCCTCATATGAGAGTGCATCTCCTCTTTGAAGCTTTCCCACATGAATCCATCTAAGATAGTATGATATGCTTTAATGAAACCAGTGGGTTTTGAAAGCAAGATCTCATAGGCTGCATTAAGTAGTTTCTCCTTGAGCTTGGAGTCTCTAGCCAAATAAATCTGATCATGGGAATAAATAACTCCCTCAACTGCTTTATACCTCCCATCCATCACTTTCCCATCAGGAACCTTACATGTGAAAACGTCCTTGGAGTATTCCATCAAAAGTTGGGAATCCCAATGCTTGATGTCAAAGTCACATGTTGGAGTACTATCGACTTCCTTTTGTTGCCTCCTTTGCAGTTGATATTGCTTAAGAAAAGATTGAAGTAGATGGAAGTCAACCTCCCCTTGGAAAGTCCTTGTCTTCCAAAACTTCCTCAATTTGGCCCATGCATGCAAGAGTGTTGATATCCTCTTGTCATGTTCAGAAATCTCTTTTGTGAGTGAAAATATCATTCGCTGCCCCAAATATATCGATTTTCCACATGACATCATGTCTATGCCATCATATATTTATGAATTTCCTTCTTTCAGCGCAAATAGCTGAGTGGGAGATAGCAATGTCCAATTCAAAAATTGCTTATCTCTTCTTTGAATCCATAAAAGATTCTCTGCGCTGTGCTAGTTTCTCCGAAAGCTCTTTCCTTAACCAATTATGAAAATGCTACCCATAGTTGATAGAACACTTTAGTTTTCCTCCCATCAGGAGGTCTCCCTGATGGAATGCCTCCATGTAAAGAGAAATCAAGGCATAGAGCAGGATGTGTATGTGTGTGGATAGATTTTTCCTTGCCTCCATTACATAAATCCTCTTTCCTTCTTTGTACATCAAACTTCTGAAATAGAGAGGGGTATATGCTCCTCATCATGTGATTTTTTCCCTCCTCTTTTCCTTCTTCCAACTTCAAGATCTCACCATTTGACAATGATGGAACATGATGTACATGGGTTGTGCCACAATCTCCATATGTGAGATTCTTTGGAACTCCTTGCAAGAGTGCAAGAGCTTCTCTCCTTGGAGCAAGTGCTCAATATTCCTCTTCATGAGGTCCTAGATGTGCTCTTGTCATGACTGCGTTATCATCTCCAACCTTCTCTTCCATAGTTGAAAATACCTCATCATCAATAAGAGACCTTAGATATTGGTCTTCTTTTGAAGGAGGAATCTCCATGCCTTCCTCTTGAGAAGAAAGATCTTCATGCAATGGGGACTTTTCCCTTGGAAATATGTCATACAAGTTTCCATCCCCTTCAATGGTTTTCTGAAATGGAGCTGAATTTAGCGACCCTTCTAATCCATGCAAAAGTTTTGTTTTATTGGTTTGATATACTCCATAGAAGGTGTTTCATAAGATTTTTCATCAAACCTTTACACTACTCTTCTAATGAAATTTTCATAGGTAGATGTAGTTGCATTCTTTAAAGAAAAATATTTAAACAACCACCAAGCATAATCCTTACCCTCAAGATGCAGTGCTACTACTTTGATGGCTTCCTTTTCTGAAACTTGATGTTGTTGCACATAGGTGTCTAGCTCCTTCACCCAAGCCCTAGCTCAACATTTAGGTGATCCATCAAAAGTAGATAAGAAGAATCTACCCACACCATGCTGGTTGCTCCCTCTTTCCTCCTTGATCTTGCAAAACCCTTGGAATTTCAAGTGATCTTTGAACTCCTTAGATTGAGCTTAATACTCCTGCAAATAATCACCAAGAGTCTCCTTCTTTGGCACATCTCCTTTCTTCTTCTTCTTCTTCATGAAAAAGTGGCTGATAGAAAGTTGTAAATCTGATGATGTGGTTGAATTCTCACACCCATAAGATGAGGAATTGGAGCTTTCCTCATGTATAGATCTTGTAGATCTTGTTGAGGGACTTCTATGTCTTTCCCTCCTCACTTCTTTGATGTCTTTGCTTCTACCCTGTAGAGTTTGTGTTATTACTCAGTAATTTCTCTAGGTTCAAGAGAGAACTCGCCGAGATAACGAAAAACCTACTTAAAACTCTAGGATCTAGCCTTCCTAGGGTTTAGAGAGGGCTCTCTCTTTAATTTTTAACTTTGTTTGTTTTGTAAAATATTAGGCTAGTTTTGACTGTACAATTTTGGTTTGGTTTTGGTAGATTTGGTGGGAAAAATCACTTGAAAGTAAGGATAGTGAGAAATCTATTTGTCCATTGGGCTATGTAGTCAAAATCAAGCAAACAGGATTGGGATCAAGGGAAAAAATGTCAAATGTCTTCAGGGAAAGATAGATAACTCTTGGAGATCTTGGAAAGTTGTTTTTTTGAGGTGGTATGGTCGAGATAAGGGGCACTTAAGAATCCTTAAATCTGGAAAAATAAGTAGTAGGAAGAGGTTAAACGAGAGAGGGATCAATTAAGGGTTCCCTACACTGGAAATCAAAGGAAAACATATAAATAATAACTAGTTAAAAACAGGGTGCTCTTAACAAATCCTGTAGTAATACTCCTAGTTATACATTCAAATTTAGCATAAAAATAAAAGGATGCATGTAACAAAGAAAGGAAACAATGACAAGTGAAGAAAATACTTCACTCCAAATAGCTCATCATAGGAATCCTGAAGTATGATGCCAATTTTCTTTGATCCAGCTTGCTACTCGAAATTTTGACACACAAAAGCTTTAAATTCCAAGAAGAAATAACTATAACAATCCCAACAATTCTATTCCACACAAAAATACTTCAAAGGGTGAAGTATTTATATAAAATGTTTTACAAAATATCCTAGATAACTTCTAGGAATTAACTTAGGAAAATTAAATATCTTACAATAATAATAGTGACAACTTGCTTAACTAATCAACAAGCTTTCCTATTTTATTCAAAATAAATAGAAACTGTTTTAAGATAAGAAGCAGTTGACTGCTTATGTGTCCTCTTTGTTGGGTTTTTAGATATTTTCAGAATCTAACTTGCCTTCACTGATACTCTTTCTCACTAATACTCTTTCACTTCGGAGACTCTTTAACCTTCAGTAAAATTGCTTTCTGCTGTAAAAATCTGTTTTGACAGTGAAATCAACAAACATATTTTTTCTTCCTCATTTGTTTGCCTTTCTTTCTTCATAGCAAATCAGTTAATGCTTTCCACTCCTCATTTTTAGGAATTCTAATATTCTTGAGTTTCCTAAAATTCTCATCAGCCTCAGGGTATCTGGAAAATGTGGGCTTGATGACAAATAAGTGCTTGATTTCATACTGTAAATAAAACAAACCTTCAAAAATTTTCGAAAATACTTTTCTTGTGGGAATACCTTGACCTGTTGGATTTTTCACCTGCTCTTTGGCATGTTCTCTTATCTTCTTGTCATAATCATTCTGAGGCATTACCTTATCATTTATAACCATGATATCAGGAAGTCCCTTTTGCCTTAAATTGGTGAATTTAACCATCAACCTAGTGACAACAGTGTTCATTCCTTCACATTTCTCTTCAAGCTTCCTCATTAGATTTCTTTTGGTGGTTATTCTCCTAATTTATAGGATAGTAGCGGTCCTGCCATTGATTTTCAATTCTTCAAATTAGTGTATGTTTTTTATATTGAAGAAATTTATTAACCTTACTGCCTGTTCTGGTTTATCTGCTAAATCAGCTTGTGTCTTTTGGATCTCTGCTTGGGCTGCCAATAGTAACTCTCTCTGCTCAAAAATCACCTGAATTGAAGGCCAAACATCATGGATGGCTTCAATTACATTACTCCATAGGTAATTTTTAATATATGATATTTGATCCTTGAGAGTTAATTCTTTTTGGAGCTTCTTTACCTCTTCACTCAATCTGTGGGCATTTTGTTGATGTATTTTAGCATCTATCTGAGTTGTTTTGTTTTTTTTCTCAATATTTTCAATTATCTTTCTCAATATGTTAATTTCATTGGTCTTCAATGACATTTATTCCATTTATTTTACTATTTGAATGCTTTCATCTGTAGGTGGAAAAACTATTATAGAGGATTCAGTTACTGAAGTTGTTGAAGAAGTCACTGGCACTACAGTTGCTAGTGGCTCTTTGGGTGCTAATTTTTCTCCTAAAGTAGAAGGTACTGCTGTTGTGATCACTGGGATGATAGTGGGAATCACTGGTTCTTTAATTGTCTCTTTTTATTTGACAACTTGGTCCATTTGTACTTCCATTTCCTTGATTTGAGCTGTTAGTTGAAGTATCAAACTCATCATTTCATCTTTTTCCTGTTGATAGTATAAAAATTCTTTTGTCTCAGGATGCTAACCTTGAGGAAGCTTGAGTTGTTTCCTCAAGGCAGCTAAGTCCTCATTTTTATTTTTAACCAATGCTTCTACTTCTTTGATGTTTGTAGGATCATATCCTACCTGTAATACTAAATCTTCTAAGGCCTTTATCCTTAGATCATTTGCATATAATGAAGCTTTATCCATCTTCATTTTGTCCTACATATTAGAGATGGTATTTTGAAGCCTATGAGCACTCATAGCTTTTATTGTGACTATGGAATAGCGCATCTCTGAGGTTTTCCTATGAAACTCAATCTGATCCAATTCATGGATTTTATATGTGGCTACTTCCATATCAACTTTTTTATAGTCAACCATTGGCTTTGGCACTAATACTGTGGGCTATAAAACTGACATAATCAATTTTTTAGTTGAATAATCAAATTCTGATAGGCATCTATTTTGGTTACTTGAATTTTGCTTCAAAAACTGAGAATATATTTCAGTCTTGATTTCCTCATTCTTCAATTTTATTTTCTTGTATTTCTCCTTAATATCTAAATCCTTCTCCTCTGCTGAATGTGAGGAAGAAGTCTCCATATTTTGTTGCCTTTTCATCATCTGTGTCTCTTCATTATTTAGTTGTTCTTGATTCTTATTTGGCTCACTGATGATTACAGTGGCTACATTGGTCTCTGGTAAAACAATGTTGGTATTCAAGGGTTGTGTTTCTTCAACATCTATTGTTACTTTGGCTCTAGCTATTGTATCTAGTTTTGGCCTCTTGTTGTAAATTATTTTAAACTTCATCTCTATTGTAGTCTCTACAATATAAGCTCCTTCTTCTCTGATTCTCTTAGTGGATGTCTCTGGCTATTTGGAAATTTCCAAAGGGTGACTAGTATTCCTTTGGTTAACTGCCTCTGTTAAAGTATTTTCAACCCACTCAATTTGATTAGCAAACTTCTCTGTTTCTGGCTTTAACTCATGGATAAAGGGTGTCAATTAAAATTTTACCCTTAGTTTACTTAAGATCCCTTGTGGATCATAATTCCATGGGAAGCTTTGTTCTAATTTATATTCTAGTAATTGACTTGCTGATTCCTTTTCCGCATCTCTTTGATTACACATGAATGGCCAAATTTGATTTTTGAGTTTAAATTGGTTCTTTTTCTTGGCTGCCATGAAATTAATTGAATCTAAATTTAGGATCTACCTAATGTATTCTAAGGAAAAGATCCTCATTAATGGATGCTATGGTAACTTGTAAGGCAATAAGTTAGAACCAAAAAATCTGATTTCAGTGAATTTCTCATACAAATACCAATCACCCATTTTGCTTTGCTCTGATAGCTGCAATATTCTCTTCATTTCCTCACTGATTCTAGGCTTCTCTGTTTTTGTCAAGATGGTGGTCAATGGATGTACAAACAACTCTGAAAACTATGAATAACTAAATTATGTGCCTTCTTTCCTGAGTATAGATGTCCAAAAGATAACTGATATAGGTTTTCCTTCTATATCCAACTTTTGAAGTGAAATTGGAAAGCTTTCTAATTGGAAGAATAAAAACAAGTCGAAAAGATAGGAGGTATATCTGAATACTCCTTCCAGCTGCAAATTAGTCAATTGATAGTGAATACTATCAGCAATAAAACTAGCATAATCAAATATAACTGGAGGTGGATGTCTTGGAGAAAAGGTGGAAAAAAATCCTAGGATAGACTCATTAGTATGCTCATCAGTGAAATACCTAAGTATGAAGGAAAGCATGGAGATTACATGCCTTGATCCTTCAAGAAAATTGGCGGTTGAATATGGAGGGTTTAATTTGGAAATTTCAACATGCAGAGGCATGAAATTCTGGAAAATCATAAACCTTTTAGGAAAGTCTAATTTAATGTATAACTTAATGAGGGCTTCAACAGACAATGGGACTGCTTGGGGGTCTGGTTGAAGATGCAACATTTGGTTTATTGACTCTGTAGTGATGGTAAATAGGAACTCTTTATTTACATTCACAATAGCTCTTTGTTAAGGAATGTAGTACTTGTGGCATAATATGATAATTTCTTGACAAGGGTGAGTAACGGGGACTACATATTTGGGTAAATTAGATTTCCAAATTTTAACTTCTTCATGATCCTCTAAGGATTTTTCAAAACACCAGTTGTGGATATCCAACAAATTGAACTCAGCTATAGGATCAACTATTTTGTATTCAATGTGAGCTAGGGGAATATGTTCAATGTCAAGACTTGGGGGTTGTAATGGATTAACTACAATTGCAGTATTTTGGGTCATGACAGGTGTAGGTTTAGGGGTTTTAGAACCCTCAGGCTTGTTTACACTCAGTTTTTTAGGCATTTTTTTTGGCTTCTGCAAGTTTAAACTGTTTGCAGAGGAAATTTTACTATAACAGAGGCTTGATTAGACAAATTCAGCAAAATATAATGTCTCTTTGGATTTTATGCTCAATTAGGTCTCTCAAATGAAGTTATGAGGCTAAAAACTGGTCTAAAATAGAAAACAGGGGTTTTTTGAGTTTTTTTACTAAAAAATGGGCTAAAACTTTGTTAAAAAAGGATTTTCAGAAGAAATAGGGCACCTGCAAAGGATTTCTAGTCTTTAGAGCTTGAAACTCATCCTTAAAACTGTGAAAAATGGATAAATTTCCTTCAAAATACTGTGCAGCAGACAACTAGGGTTCTTGAGAAAATTTTGCCAGAGTTTGGCCTGTTTTGGAACTTTTGGGGAATTGGATTTAATCAATTTCTTAATTTAAAATGCTTTCATTTATTTTAAAATGTTTTTTAAATTTGACTTGCAGGTTTAAATCTTAGAAGAATACTTGTTTTGACGCAGGTATCGGTTTTAACAGGGTTTCTTCAATCTTCTGGTTGATTTGATAGCTTCAGTGGTTGAACTGGAGCAATATAGCTCCTCAGCAGTCTTTTACAGGCTTCTTTGGTGAATTTAGCAAGTTGTGGGGATTAAAATGGCTAACATGGGCTTTTTGAAGCTTTACACAGTCGAGAGGGAAAAAACAATGGTTTAAATGCGATGGATGAATGAATTAACGCTTTAACCAAGGTTTTATTAAAATGTTTGAATTTGCATTGATCAGCATTGAATGCAAGTCACGATCAGGCGGGAAGCGGTTTTCAAATTACAAGGCGTACAAAACCAATGGTTTATCACGTGGGTTTTAAGCGGTAAATGGTTTTAATCAAAACCCATGCGATCGAATCAAAAGAGGCCATATGGAGGGGAGGGGTCAATGCGAAACCGTCTATTTCGCGTGGCTTTTGTATTGGAGCGATCATGCACTTTTTCTATGCGATTTGAATCTTCAACCATTAGATTAAAAGGTTTGAAGCAAATGGTGAGGATTTTTTCAGGTGGTGCATTGAAAAGTAATGGTGGGACCGGGCTATTGCATGAGCTGAAGGGTTAATAATGTGATGGGGCTTATAGTATGTTTAGACTTTTTATGATATGGTTGAGGGGTAAAAAGGTATAAAACATATCTAGAACGGTTTATTTATACACAGCGGCGGGATAAATAATGGATTTATGTGATAATGTTTTAATTAATATACAAAGGTGTGGGCTCAATATATAAATTTATATAGTTTTCAACCATTTTTGATAGTTTAAAAACTATAGGGTGAGATATTTGAATAATGATAATATTTTTATACCAAAGGGGTTTATATATTGGGTTTTTCATTTAGCACATGGGATAATATACTTTGGTCAAAAGTTTATAATAATGTGTTTTGGGATATTTAGATATAATGAAATTAATAATTAGGAAAGGGTATTTCTTAGGGATTTAATCAAATATGTTAAAGGTTAATATGAAGGGTAGTGTAAAACAAAATATACATTATCTCTAAGTATAGTACAAAATCAAGCATTGCTCATTTTCATATCTCTTTCACTAAAACTTAGGATAAATGTAATTTTGTGGGTTTTTAATAATGCTTATGAAGAGATGAAGTTAATTATATGGGGATTACAATTTTACTAAGCAAGAATGTGTGCTTACTTAGGAAAAAGGTGTTTCAAAGTATGAATGAAGGGTAAATGATGATAAATGAGGATTTAACATAAGAACTCAATATTTTTAACTAACCAGTCATAGAGCCTTGGGTCCAGTCCCAACAAAAATAAGAGAAATGATCTAAGCCTATTTGACTGATAGCTTAGAATACTGAATACTCATGGGGAAGGAGAAATTAGTGATTTTTCCTGATGATTTATTATTTACATGATTGCTCCACTCCTTTCTACCTACAAAAATTTATTTCTAACATTTTTTCTTCATTTTGCAGGTGCATTTAGGCTTTCCAACTTAAAACATTTTCTTTCAAAGAATAAAACTAATCTAAATCTACCTTATTTCATCTGAGGGCTCAGATTAAACTATTGAGCTCCTCATTATTCTCTACCCATCTATTGATTTATCAAGTTTAAACTATTTGACAAATATTTATTCTCTATCTAAAACATGAAATTGAAAGCATGAAAATTTAAGATTAAACTATTTAACTCATCGTGGATTATGGAATTTATTGACACTCTACACATAATCATTATTCTTGCAGTAAAAGTAAAAGTAGTGGAATTTGGACTTGCTCACTTTCAAGTCTTTTTCATCTCTTTTTTCTTTTGGGGTTTATATTTTTCTAAGTCCTTTGATCTCTATTTTAGGACTTTTTACGCTTTTTTTTCATTTTTTTATTATTTATTATTTTCAAAATATGGGAAAACAAATTGTAGAAAACAAGGTATGTACATATTTATAAGACTACCAAAGTCAATTCAAAAATTATGAATCCTATATTTATAGGACCCTAACAGCAACTTCACATGGGGATGTCATCTCCTTGTGAGATGTCAAGAACACCGTCGACTAGTAGCCTGATCCTTTGGGCCAATTCCAAACATGCATTTTCTTTGTTATAAAATATTTGTGACTGAAACTCTTGAACTGAGTTTACACCTTTTTCTGCAAACTAAAATCTGATCTGAGACTAAAAGGTGTTGCAACCTTCAAAATAAACTAATGAATCATCAATATCTTAGGGCCTTTTCCTTGGCTTCAAATCTTAATGAATTATTTCAAAACTAGCTGAAAACTAAAACTGAAAAGATGCTCAGAATTCTGAGCTTATTTGCACTCATCTACCTACTCTAATCTACTAGTAATCTTATTGAATCAAGTAAAACAAAAATACCAATGAAGTCAATCAAGTAGTTGTTGAAATGAAAGGATAATTTGACTACTTGTCATCAAACTTGGAAGCATAACTTGATCATGTGTCTTCATAATCAAAGATATGAGGTGTAATGGTAATTGCTGATATATTTGATCCTCATAGATAAAACATGTTTGCAGACTTGAGCTAAAAATAGTCTCCATATAATTTGCTATAGGATCATCAAAAGCATAATGTATGATTTGTGCTTCAAGGCTTTCAATGACCAATTGATTAGTTGTATTCTTAATATTAAACCCTAAAACTATTTCTTCAGTCTTGTGCTTCAAAGAAAAATCATCCTCAATCTGCAAGTCAAAAGGTAGTACAATTTCCTCTTGCTTTGGAAAAGGAAGATTTTCCAAGAATTCTTTAGGATCTCGGAAATTATAAGACTGAATTTGAGAATGCAAAAGTTTAATTCCATTTTCATATTTTTCAGAAACTAACTCAAGAACACATATTTTAAGTTTAGGAGAATATTTTCTTGATTTCAAAAGAAGAAAGACATATTTTAGAAAATCCTCATCAAGTTGAAATTCTAATAACCTATCCCTGAATTCATTGAAAATCTCATGAGATGAAAGGTTTGCCACAGACCCTGTCATCTTGTATCACCATTAATGATTTGGAATATGGATTTTTTTTTTTTTTGGTTATGCTGTTTCTTCTGAACTTTGAAGTTTTGGATCTTGGAAAATGGAGTCGCCAAGTGGATGATATTAACCTTTGTATGTCTGATCACTATCCACCATCATAGATCAGATCTAAACCTATAAAATATTTCTGAAGAAAATGTTAGTCTTCCCCACTGGAGTCGCCATTATGTTATCACTCAGTAATTTCTCCAGGTTCAAGAGAGAACTCACCGAGGTAACCACAAACCCACTTCAAACTCTAGGATCTAGCCTTCATAGGGTTCAGAGAGGGCTCTCTCTTTAAGTTTTAACTTTTTTTGTTTTGTAAAATATTAGGCTAGTTATGAATGTACAATTTTGGTTTGGTTTTGGTAGATTTGGTGGGGAAAATCACTTGAAAGGAAGGATAGTGAGAAATCTATTTGTCCATTCGGTTATGGAGTCAAAATCAAGCAAATAAGACTGGGATCAAGGGCAAAAAGCTCAAATGTCTTCAGGTCAAGATAGATAACCCTTGGAGATCTTGGAAAGATGTTTTTGTGAGGTGGTATGAGTGGGATAAAGGGTAATTAAGAATCCTTAAATCCGGAAAAAGAAGTAGTAAGAAGAGGTCCAATGAGAGAGCAAGAAATTAAGGGTTCCCTACACTAGAAATCAGAGGAAAACATATAAATGTTAACTAGTTAAAAATGGGGTGCTCTTAACAAATCCTGTAGTAATAATCCTAGTTATACATTCAAATTTAGCATAAACATAAATGGATGCATGTAACAAAGAAAGGAAACAATGACAAGCGAAGAAAATACTTCACTCCAAATAGCTCATCATAGGAATCCTGAAGTATGATTCCAATTTTCTTTTATCCAGCCTGCTACTCGAAGTTTTCATACACAAAAGATTTAAAGTCCAAGAAGAAATGACTATAACAATCCCAACAATTTTATATCACACAAAAATACTTCAAAGAGTGAAGTATTTATATAAAATGTTTTACAAAATATCCTAGATGACTTCTAGGAATTAACTTAGGAAAATTAAATATCTTGCAACAATAATAGTGACATCTTGCTTAACAAATCATCAAGTTGTCCTATTTTATTCAAAATAAATAGAAGCTATTTTAAGATAGGAAGCAGCTGGCTGCTTATGTGTCCTCTTTGCTGGCCTTTTAGATATTTTCAGAATCTAACTTTCCTTCAATGATACTCTTTCTCATTGATACTCTTTCTCACTAATACTCTTTCACTTTGGATACTATTTAACCTTCAGTAAAATTGCTTTCTGCTGTAAAAAATTGTTTTGACAGTGAAATCAGCAAACATATTTTTTCTTCTTCATTTGTTTGCCTTTATTGCTTCATAGCAAATCAGTTAATGCTTGCCACTCCTCATTTTTAGGAATTCTAATATTCTTGAGCTTCCTAAAATTCTCATCGGCCTCAGTGTATCTAGAAAATGTGGACTTGATGACAAATAAGTGCTTGATTTCATACTGCAAATAAAACAAATCTTCAAAACTTTTCAACAGTACTTTTCCTGTGGGAATACCTTGACCTGTTGGCTTGTTCACCTACTCTTTGGCATGTTCTCTTATCTTCTTTTCATAATCATTATGAGGCATCAACTTATCATTTATAACCATGATATCAGGAAGTCCCTTTTTCCTTAAATGGGTGAATTTAACCATGAATCTAGTGACAACAGTGTTCATTCCTTCACATTTCTCTTCAAGATGCCTCATTAGATTTCTTTTGGTGGTTATTTTCCTAATTTCTAGGATAGTAGCTACCCTGTCATTGATTTTAAATTCTTTAAGTTGTTGTCTGTTTTTTCTGTTGAGGAAATTGATTAACCTTATTGCATGTTCTAGTTTATCTGCTAAATCAACTTGTGTATTTTGGATCTCTACTTGGTCTGCCAATAGTAACTCTATATACTCAAAAATCACCTGAATTGAAGGCCAAACATCATGGATGGCTTCAATTACATTATTCCATAGGTAATTTCTAATATATGATATTTGATCTTTGAGAGTTAATTCTTTTTGGAGCTTCTTTACCTCTTCAGTCAATCTGTGGGCATTTTTCTCATGTATTTTAGCATCTATCTGAGTTGTTTTGTTTGTTTTCTCAATATTTTCAATTATATTTGTCAATATATTGATTTCATTGGTATTTAACAACATTTATTCCATTGCTTTTACTAGTTGACTACTTTCATCTGTAGGTGGCAACAATGTTGTAGAGGATTCAGTTACTGAAGTTGTTGAAGAAGTCACTGGCACTGTCGTTTCCAGTGGCTTTTTGGGTGCCAATTTTTCTCCTAAAGTAGAAGGTATTGCTGCTGTGATGACTGGGATGACAGTTGGAATCACTGGTTCTTTAACCGTCTCTTTTTCTTGGACAACTTGGTCCATTTGTACTTCCATTTCCTTGATTTGAGTTGTTAGTTGAAGTATCAAACTCATCATTTCATCTTTTTCCTATTGATCCTGTAAAACTTCTTTTATCTGAGGATGCTCACCTTGAGGAAGCTTGAGTTGTTTCCTCAAGGCAGCTATGTCCTCATTTTTCTTTTTAACCAATGCTTCTGCTGCTTTGATGTTTGTAGGATCATATCCTACCTGTAATACTGAATCTTCTAAGGTCTTTATCCTTAGATCCTTTGCATATAATGAAGCTTTATCCATCTTCATTTGGTCTTGCATATTAGAGATGGTATTTTGAAGCCTATGAGCACTCATTGCTTTTGTTGTAACTATGGAATAGAGCATCTCTGAGGTTTTCTTATGAAACTCAATATGATCCAATTCATGGATTTTATGTGTGGCTACTTCCATATCAACTTTTTTATAGTCATCCACTGTCTTTGGCACTAATACTGTGGGTTGTAAAACTGACATAATCAATTTCTTAGTTGAATAATCATATGCTGATAGGAATCTGTTTTGGTTACCTGGATTTTGCTTCAAAAGCTAAGAATATATTTCAATTTTGATTTGCTCATTCTTCAATTTGATTTGCTTGTATTTGTCCTTAATATATAAATACTTCTCCTCAGCTGAATGTGAGGAAGAAGCCTCCATACATTTTTGCCTTTCCATCATCTGTGTCTCTTCATTATTCAGTTGTTCTTGATTCTGATTTGGATCACTGATGATTACAGTGGCTACATTGGTCTCTGGTAAAACAATGTTGGTATTCAAGGGTTGTGTTTCTTCAACATCTATTGTTACTTTTCCTTTTGTTGCTGTATCTAGTTTTGGCCTCTTGTTGTAAATGATTTTAAAAAATTTCTCTGTTGTAGTCTCTGTAGTATAAGATCCTTCTTCTCTGATTCTCTTAGTGGATGTCTCTGGCTATTTGACAATTTCCAAAGGGTGACTAGTATTCCTTTGGTTAACTGCCTCTATTAAAGTATTTTCAACCCACTCAATTTGATTAGAAAACTTCTCTATTTTTGGCTTTGACTCATGGATAAAGGGTGTCAATTTACATGCTACCCTCATTTTACTTAAGATCCCTTGTGGATCATAACTCCATGGGAAGATTTTCTCTAATTTATATTCCAGTAATTGACTTGTTGCTTCCTTTTCTGCATCTCTTTGATGACATATGAATGGCCCAATTTGAATTTTGAGTTTAAATTGGGTCTTTTTCTTGGCTGCCATGAACTTAATTGAATCTGAATTTAGGATCTGCCTAATTTATTCTAAGGCAAAGATCCTCATTGATGGATGCTTTGGTAACTTGTAAGGCAATAATTTAGAACCAAAAACCCTGATTTCAATGAATTTCTCATACAAATACCAATCACCCACTTTGCTTTGTTCTGATAGCTACAATATTCTCTTCATTTCCTCACTGATTCTAGGATGCTCTGTTTTTTGTCAAGATGGTGGTCAATGGATGTACAAACAACTCCGCAAACTCTGAATAACTAAATTTTGTGCCTACTTTTCTGAGTATAGATGTCCAAAAGATAACTGATAGAGGTTTTCCTTCTATATCCAACTTTTGAAGTGAAACTGGAAAGATTTCTGATTGGAAGAATAGAAACAAGTGGAAAAGATAGGAGGTATATCTGAATACTCCTTCCAGCTGCAAATTAGTCAATTGATAGTGAATACTGTCAGCAATAAAACTGGCATAATCAAATATAATTGAAGGTGGTTGTCCTGGAGAAAAGGTGGACAAAAATCCTAGGATAGACTCATCAGTTTGCTCATTAGTGAAATACCCAAGTATGAAGGAAAGCATGGATATTACATGCCTTGATCCTTCAGGGAACTTGGCAGTTGAATATGGAGGGTTTAATTTGGAAATTTCAACATGTAGAGGCATGAAAGTTTGGAAAATCATAAACCTTTTAGGAAATTCTAAGTTAATGTATAACTTAGTGAGGGCTTCAATAAACAATGGGACTGCTTGGGGGTCTGGTTGAAGCTGCAAAATTGGTTTATTGACTCTACAATGATGGTAAATAGGACCTCTTTATTTTCATTCACAATAGCTCTTTGTTCAAGAATGTAGTACTGGTGGCATAATCTGATAATTTCTTGACAAGGTTGAGTGAGGGGGACTACATATTTGGGTAAATTAGATTCCCAAATTTGAACTTCTTCATGATCATCTAAGGATTTTTCAAAACACCAGTTGGGGATATCCAACAAATTGAACTCAACTATATGATCAGCTATTTTGTAGTCAATTTCAGCTAGGGGAATACGCTCAATATCAACACTTGGAGGTTGTAATGGATTGACTAAAATTGCAGTATTTGGAGTCATGGCAGGAGTAGGTTTAGGGGTTTTAGAACCCTCAGGCTTGTTTACACTCATTTTTTTAGGCATTTTGTTTGGCTTCTGCAAGTTTAAACTATTTTCATAGGAAATTTTACTATAACAGAGGCTTGATTAGGAAAATTTAGCAAAATAGATTGTCTCTTTGGATTTTATGCTTAATTAGGTCTCTCAAATGAACTTCTGAGGCTAAAAACTGGTCTAAAACAGAAACAGGGGTTTTTAGAGTTTTTTGACTAAAAAATGGGATAAAACTCTATGAAAAAAGGATTTTAAAAAGATATAGGGCACCTGCAAATGATTTCTGTTCTTTAGAGCTTGAAACTGATCCTTAAAACTATGAAAAACTGATAAATTTCCTTAAAAATGGTGTGTAGCAGACATCTAAGGTTCCTGGGAAAATTCTTCCAGAGTTTGGCCTGTTTCTAGGACTTTTGGGCAATTGGATTTGATCAATTTCTTAATTTGAAATGCTTTCCTTTATTTTAAAAGGTTTTTAAATTTGAGTTGCAGGTTTAAATCTTAGAAGAATACCTGTTTTGACGCAGGTATAAGTTTTAACAGGGTTTCTTCAATCTTTTGGCTGATTTGATAGCTTTAGTGGTTGAACTGAAGTGATATAGGTCCTTAGCAGTATTTTACAGGTTTCTTTGGTGAATTTAGGAAGTTGTGGGTGTTAAAATGGCTAACAGGGGCTTTTTACAGCTTTACACAGTCGGGAGGGCAAAAACAATGGTTTAAATGCGATGGATGAATGAATTAACGTTTTAACCAAGGTTTTATTAGAACGTTTTAATCTGCATTGATCAGCATTGAATGCGAGTCACGATCAGGCGGGAAGCAGTTTTCGAATTACAAAGGCGTAGAAAACTGGCATTTTATCGCGTGGGTTTTAAGTGGTAGACGGTTTTAATCAAAACCCATGCGATCAAATCAGAAGAGGCCACATGGAGGGGAGGGGTCAATGTGAAACTGCCTATTTCACGTGGCTTTTGTATTGGAACGATCGTGCACCTTTTCTATGCGATTTGAATCTTCAACTGTCAGATCAAAAGTTTTGAAGCGAACGGTGAGGATTTGTTCGCGAGGTGCATTGAAAAGTAATGGTGGGACTGGGCTATTGTATGAGCTGAAGGGTTAATAATTTGGCGGGGCTTATAATATGTTCAAACCTTTTATGATATGGTTGAGGGGTAAAAAGGTATAAACCATATCTGCAGTGGTTTATTTATACACAGTGGCGGGATAAATAATTGTTTTATATGATAAAGTTTTTATTAATATACAAATGTGTGGGCTCAATATATATATTTATATAGTTTTCAACCATTTTCGATAGTTTAAAAACTATAGGGCGGGATATTTGAATAACGATAATGTTTTTATACCAAAGGGATTTATATATTGTGTTTTTCATCTACGCACATGGGATAATATAATTTGGTCAAAAGTTTATAATAGTGTGTTTTTGGGATATTTAGATATAATGAAATTAATAACTAGGAAAGGATATTTCTTAGGGATTTAATCAAATATGTTAAAGGTTAATATGAAAGGGTAGTGTAAAAAAAAATACACATTATCTCTAAGTATAGTACAAAATCAAGCATTGCTCATTTTCATATCTCTTTCACTAAAACTTAGGATAAATGTAATTTTGTGGGTTTTTAATAATGCTTATGAAGAGATGAAGTTAATTATATGGTGATTACAATTTTACTAAGCAAGAATGTGTGCTTACTTAGGAAAAATGGGTTTCAAAGTATGAATGAAGGGTAAATGATGATAAATAGGGATTTAACATAAGAACTCAATATTTTTAACTAACCAGTCATAGAGCCTTGGGTCCGGTCCTAACAAAAGTCAGAGAAATGCTCTGATCCTATTTAACTGATAGGTTAGAATACTGAATACTCATGGGGAAGGGGAAATTAGTGATTTTTCCCGATGATGTACTATTTACATGATTGCTCCACTGCTTTCTACCTACCCAACTTTATTTCTAACATTTTTTATTCATTTTGCAGGTGCATTTAGGCTTTCCACCTTAAAACATTTTCTTTCAAAGCATAAGACTAATCTAAATCTACCTTATTTCATTCGAGGGCTCATATTAAACTGTTGAGCTCCTCATTATTCTCTACCTATCTACTGATTTGTCAAGTTTAAACTGTTTGAAAAATATTTATTCTCTATCTAAAACATGAAATTGAAAGCATGACAAGTTAAGATTAAACTGTTTAACTGATCATGGATTATGGCATTTATTGACACTCTACACATAATCATTATTCTTGCAGTAAAAGTAAAAGTAGTGGCATTTGGAGTTTCTCACTTTCAGGTCTTATTTTCATCTCTTTTTTCTTTTGGGGTTTATATTTTTCTAAGTCCTTTGATCTTTCTTTTAGGAATTTTTACCCTTTTTTTTCATTATTTATTATTTATTATTTTCAAAATATTGGAAAAAATCTTGTAGAATGCAATGTATGTACATATTTACAAGACTATCAAAGTCAATTCAAAAATTATGAGTCCTATATTTATAGGACCCTAACAGTTTGAAAGAGAAGTTTTGAGAACCTCTTTCCTCCAGACAATAAGGGTTTTCTTTAATCTCTCTTGCAGATATTCTCCTCCCCATGAGAAGACTCCATGATGGACGAGGAACACAGGTTGAGCCAAGATTAAGGCTTTGATACCACTATAATATCCCCAAAATGGGACTGCTAGCAAGGCATGCCTGGAAAACTCATTTTTCAGGAATTTATGCTACAAAAACCAAGATTAGCCCTTGGATCCATTAGATCTAATAATCTAAGACCAAAATCCAAGAGGGGATTAGAAACAAATATTTCCAGGTGGGTTAAACAGATCTCCCACACCTAGTACAACTGGAAAATACCCAAGAGTGGGACTACAGCAATGTAGGAAAAATACAACAATGAAATAACATAGTTCACCTATAGCAAGGGCAGGAAGCCAATAAAATGTTCTTCAATAGTATTTACAGCAACAAGATAATTGTATAATGATTCCCATGAAATACATAGCTTGGAATGCAAGGCATAAACATAATAAATTCCATCAAAAGAGGTGTTACAACCACATGAATGGACTGAAACTGCCTTGACAACATTATTTTATTAGGCTGCAAACTGTTGTGGATTACATGTTAGATCTAGAGTAGATCTGTGCATAAAAATTTAGATCCAGAACAGATACATGCACTAGAAAGGCTCCTCTTTCATATCCCCTTGGGGTTTTGCGTATTATACCAAGGATAAGCAGTAGATCTGAGATCTAAGAATGAAGATCTTAGAAATATTCATAAATTTTGAAGTACTCAAAATATGAAGATGAGATCTGAAATATACAATGTGTATATCTCCTCCAATGGACCTCAAAATGAAGGGAAAATCCCCAACACTCATAAACCAGCTCTCCAAATAGTGCACCCCAACTCCCTACAACAACTCCTACAAGAATAACATAGATCTAGAATAGAAACCGTGTTGTAGGTTACAGATAAGAGTTGGCCACATGCCAAGATCAAGAAATGAAGCTCAATCACTCCAATACACTTTAGAAGAGGACTCCTCCACTCAAAAAGGGCATTGAAATGTCTTAGATCTGAATAAATCTGATCTCCACTTCCTGCAGCTTGCAAGGAAAACCAAACCCTCAACAGGATCTAATTTGTAATTGAAAGGAGAAGCTTGGCCTTCAAGCCAGATAGTGGAATATGCAATACAAACTCTCCCAAGAGCTACTCAATGGGAAGAGGAGAAACTCCTAAACAGGAAATTCCAATGCTAAACAGCATTTGCAATCTAGGCTAAACAACCAAAGAAAGCTATATGGTCTAAACAGACAATATATCAAAATATCATATCCTAAACAACCCCCTCCTACTGCATTCCCCTTCCTTTTATAAGATGAGAGTGCGCAAAATCCTAAACCACCTTCAATGGACTCATCCCTTTCACACAAGAGATCTTCAACTAGAATTACGTTGTGCCTTACTGATGAGCACTCCTTCAATACAGCTCTGTATATTTGGTCAAGGTTGACCCATTGTAATATCCCAAAATAGGGAAAATCAACAATTTTTGGAGTATCTTATAATATCCCAATTTGGACTACTTAGCAAGGCATGCCTGAAAAATGCATTTTCTGGAATGTATGCTAAAGGATTGGAAACCAACCCTTGGATCCCTTAGATCTGAAAATATAAGACCTGAATCCAAGATGGATTAAAAAAAAAATCCTTCTAGGTGGGTTAAAAAAGTCTCCCCACACCTAGTGCAGTTGGAAAATGCCCAAGGAAGGGACTGCAGTAATACAAAACAATACTGCTAGAAAATAACGCAGTTCAGCCCAATATTTGTAGGAGATAAATATAATGGTTCATTAATTAACTATACATCATCAAATTAGGTTTATAATAAGGCCCATACAATGTACAAGAGAAAAATAGAGAACTTTGATGAAGAATTCCTCAAGAATGAGGTGCTGCAACAATGTATTAGGCTGTAAGAAGGCTTGAAAGTGTTATATTATGAGTTGAAGTAGTTGTACATTATAGATCAGATCTATAACAGATCTTTGTACAAAATATTAGATCCATATCAGATCTCTACACTAGAAGAGTTCCTCTACACATTCCCCTTGGGGTTTTGAGCAAAACATGAGATACAAAGAGTAGATATGAGATCTAAAGGTGCAAATATGCATTAATATTCAGAAATACTGCATTAAGTACAATAGAAGTTAGATCAGATCTGAACATGACATGGATAGATATATAATCCATGGATCACCACAGTGAAGGGCAGAACCCAAACACCATATATCTTTCCTCCAAAAGTATGTCAAAACACCTTGCAACTTCCTTCTTGCAAATAATGTAGTTATGGGAGAGAAACTGTGTTGTTGACTTTAGCACTGGTTTGGCCTAATGCCAAGATCTTAATATGCAGCTCCAAGGATCTAATACTCTCTTATCAGGAGGATAGAAGGCTCTCCCACTAAAAAGAGGCACCAGATTGGCCTAGATCTAAATAGATCTAGCCTCCACTTGCTGTAGCTTACAAGGACAAGCAAACCCTCAACACGATATGCATTGTAGTTGGAATATGTAGCTTTTCCAAATGCATGATAGTGGACAAGATCAACAAGACTCCTCCAAGAGCTACTCACTGGAAGAGGTGGGATTCCCGATCAGGAACACCCTAGTGCTAAACAACACTATTCTCTGCTAAACAACCAAGAGAATAAGAAATTTCTTAGCAGAAAATATCCTCAGAAAATATCATATCATGAACAACCCCCTCATGCTACCTTACCCTTCCTTTTATAAGATGAGAGTGTGAAAAACCCTAAACCACCTTCATTGGACTCATCCCTTTCACACAAGAGATCTTCAGCTAGAATTACGTTGTGCCTTATTGATGAGAACTCCTTCAATACAGTGATATAGATTTGGTAAAGGTTGACTCAGTTAAGATGATTAGCCCCTTTCACACCTAAGGGTGCTTATTTACATAGCCAAGATTCATCCTTTTCAATATTTGGCATTAACTTATTCTTTATTAGGAGTTTGATTAACCTCCTTTGCACATTTATTCATCTAACTAAATTTTAAAAGAAAAATTAATATCCCTATTAGCTGCATGCTAATTTAGGAATATTACATGATCTAATAACCAATTTGCTTTATTAGTCCCACTCATATGTGTGCTGACCCCATCTGAATGAAGGAATAACCTTGAGAATTACAAAACCCTAGTGACCTAATGGGACTGCTTTTTTTTTACCTGACTTTGAATGAAATTTTGACTTAAAAAACTTTCAAGTGAAAAAATCATTTCCATAAGTGTTATTATTCTGAAGGGGACATGGAAATGAGCCAGAAATATGAATCTTGGAGAGAGAGTGGATTTTATTGACAAGGAAAACCACCAGCGGAACACTTTTAAGTCATGACCTAATGGAACGATGAAAAATTTATTCAGTATGAGACACCTAAGATGCACATGCAATTGTTTTCTGATCCCTGGTGGAACTATGCAAATACTGACACTAGCATTGGCCTTATTGGGGATGGAAGCTCCTTGGAGGTGTCCAGAACATCATAGACCGAATTCCTAACCATTGGGTAAATAAGGTCAAATAAAAACTAAAGACTGCAGATTAACTCAAAAACCATTTAAAGTGACTAATAATTGACTCAAAAAATGACTCTGACACTAACTCAAAACTGACCCCAAAACTCTGAAAACAATAGAAAATCAACAAGCTTTATATCCTTCACTTCAGGCCCCAAGCCTAGATGATTTTGTGCCCCAAAATTTGCAGAAAATATAAACTGGTATGGACAATGAAAGTGAAACATTCTCTTAGAAGCTGCATCAGAAATTGTTGGGTGTGGAGCCTGATTATCTTGTTTATTTTGTATCACGGCATTGGACCCCTGTACCTTAATGGGGGTGGGAATGCTGCCCATAATTAAATGATGCCTGGGGGGTCCAGGGGGGCGGCTGCGACTTTATGGAGCCTCCCTCCCCCCGTGGCAGGGGGTTTCGGGGGCAGCGGCCCCAAAGATAAAAACAAATGTAAAATTGCCTTGTAAAAGTATAGTAATTTCTAGTCAATCTAGGCCATTCATTAGGCAGATGATCTGACGATAGAATTTATGTTTCGTTTAGGGTTTTTTTCCCTAGAAGGAAACCCCTCGCTTGTATGATGGTATTTGTATTTCGGCTATGTATTGTATGTGTATTATCAGAGCAAGAAATAGATAGGGAGAATGTGGGAGAGAACAGAGGATATTACAACGGATCTGCTGTAGGTTGTGTCTCTTCATTTTGCTAGATAATAGAAAAGAAGGACTGGCTATTCAGGGTGGACGTATCCCAAGCTAGGTGAACCACATATATCTATGTATCTCTGGTTTTATGTGTTTTGTGTGCTTGTGTTTTCTACATATTTTATGTGTTTCATTGCTCTCTAATATTTAATTTTCTAACATAAATAATAATGTTTCACGAGCCTACCATTGATTGGTCCTCCTGAACATTCATTTTCATTCATTTCCTTTAAAAAATAAGCATTCTGTCCTCGATAAGCCAAGATCTTATAGGGTCCCTTCCAAATATTTTCAAACTTCCCGTGCTTACCTTTATCTTCATTTCTTGCATCCCATCTCAGCACTACATCTTCTAGCTGAAACTTATCTGCTTTGGATTTGCGATCATAAATCTTCTTAATTCTTTCTTGAAGCTTAGAAGAAGTCTGAGAAACTTCCTCTCTTGTTTGTTGAAGGTGAATCATTTGATTGATTCAACATTGCATATCATCTTCCTCACTACTTTCCTCCTGCAATATATCATAACCAAGACTGTGAGTGATGTATGAAACATTATATTTGCACCATAAACCATTTCAAAGGGTGACATACCTATAGATTTCTTAGTGCTCCTTTGATCTTCCCACAAAGAATTGGTAAGCTTCATGTGCCAATTTTTCTTGTTCTCCTCTAACATTTTCTTGATGATATTCACCAAAGATTTATTAGATGAATCAGCTAATCCATTGCCCTATTGATAATAGGTAGTGTAATGGCCCAATCTGATATTATACATGTGACAAAACTCAACCATATTTTTTTGACTTAAATGCGACAACATTATCTATAATAATCTTGTGAGGACAACCAAAATGAGACAAAATATTGGATTCTAAAAATTGAGTGATTACCGTGTTCATATCTTGCCTTGTAGGAATAGCCTTGATCCACTTAGAGAAGTATTCAGTGTCTGTTAGAATAAATTTGTGTTGTGCCGATGATGTGGGATGAATTTCTCCAATAAAATCAAGTCCCCACTGTTGAAAAGGAGAATTTACTACAACCAGCTTCAACAGAAGAGGAAGGAGTTTCCTTTTTCCCTGAAAAACCTGACATTCATGATAGTTTGTGACTATTTTCTACAAATCAGAAAACAAAGTTGGCCAATAATACCCTACTCTCAACACTTTGTTAGCTATTGTTTTCCAAAACAAATGGCCTCCACAATCTCCCTTATGAAAATCATCAATGACCTGCTTAGCTTCATCTTCATCCAGACAATTCAAAAAAACACCTCCTGGATCTTTCCAATAAAGGGCACTTCCTAGAATGCAGTATTTAGTAGATTTCAATTTCAAAGAGATACCCTGTCTTTTTGACACTCTAGGAGGAGGACATAAGTGTTGAATTACATACACTATATCAGAATACCATGGTGAAGTGAGAAACATTTCTGATACCTGTATTAGAGCGCCATCTTCTTCGTCATCTAACATTGCTACAATGAGGTTTATATCTAGAGCATGCAAGTTGGATTAAGCCATCAGCTTGGCTAACCCCTGACCCTTGATTAGTTTGGTAGGCTTGATCTTGATATCATACTCGAACATTGCTGCTATCCACTTACCTCTCCGACCTTCTCGATTAGTCTGTGTGAGGACCTATTTCACCGTTGCATTTGGAACATAGGCTACAGTATGTGAATGTATAATATAGATCTGGAAATATTTAAAATCTTTGATTAGGGCTAAATCCTATTTCTCAATAATGTTATAGTGAAGAGAAGCATCTTTGATGGCTTGACTGAAAAAAGCAATAGGCTTTTCATCCTGATCTTTCTTTTGCATCAAAACCATAACCAAGGTATTCTCAGATGAAAATGAAAATATTATGAAATCACTAGTATAATCTGGACTCACTAGAATAGGGGCCATGGTTAAAGCAAGCTTTACCAAGTTGAAAGACTTCATAGCATCGGTGGTCCATTTTACACTATTTTCCTTCTTCAACATATTAGTAATTTATCTCAAATGCTCCGCAAAATTAGGGACAAATCTACGTAAGAAGTTCATCTTACCATTGAAATTTTGTACCTCCTTTTTGTTTCGTTGAAAATCTATCTTTTGAATGGATTTTACTCTGGAAGGATCAATGCGAATGCCATCTTTTGAAATTATGTGACCAAGAATTTTGCCTTCCTCCATGGAAAAAAGACTCTTCCTCGGATTTAAAGAAATCTCGAACTCCCTGCATTTCTGAAAAAAAATTCTCAAATGATACAAATGTTGATCATCAGAACTAGAAAACACTGTTAAATCATCTAGATACACTACTAAGAAAACATACTTCTCATTAGAAAATGCTATATGCATCGCCCTCTAAAAATTAGCCCCTGCATTCTTGAGTCCGAATGACATTTTAACATATTGAAAGGTCCCCCACGGTGTTGTGAAAGCAATTTTACCTTGGTCTTCTTCATATACTAAAATTTGATTATAACCTGAATAACCATCAAGCAGTGACATCCGTGATGCTCCAAATACCTTTTGCAAAACATGGTCCGTCTTAGGAAGGGGATAATTATCCTTTAAAAATAATTTATTCAAATTCTGGAAATATATGCATAACCTTATCTCTCTCAAATTTTTCCTTATCGGTACCAAATTTGAAATCCAATTAGAAAACCTAATTGGCACAATGATACCTGATTTGCACAGTTGGTTTACCTCTTTCTCGATGGATGACAACAATATTGGGTTTATCCTTCTCAACTTTTGTCTGAAGGTTTTTTGATCCAGCTTGATGGGAATAGTGTGTTGAATAATATTCTTATCATAAACCTTCAAATCTGCATAATCCCATGCAAAAATATCAGAAAATTTAGACAACAATTTAATGTACTTATCTTTTGCCTCAGGAGACAATGCCTTAGACAACTTAACCATCTTGGGATTATCTGTTGTTCCAATGTTCACATCTTCCACACCCATTTCTGTAGGATTCAATTTTGGTTTTCTAGCCACATCATCCTGATCGAACAGATCTTCTAAAGGTATCAGACCTCTAGGAATAACATTATCTTTCAATTGAAAAACATTCATCCGATTGGCTTATATGTCTTGATCATCAACATCAAAAACACCATCAATAAAATAATATTTGAATTTTCCTTCATTTCTATAAGATCTCATCCGCAGATGCTTTTCTTGATACTCTCTTTTCACCTACTTTATGACAAGCTCAGAATCACCATAAATAGAAATTTGTTTTGCACCAGGTTTCTTCAAAATTTTAAGACCTGTGATCAATGCTTCATACTCCACTTCATTATTAGAACAGTCAAAATCAAATTTATAAGAGCATTCTCTAACACTACTTGGAATTCCACTTGAATTACAAACTGGAGTTCGGATCCAAATACCAATACCTGCACCTTCCTTACCCAAAGCACCATCGAAATCCATGCTCCAAAGGCCCTCTTCATCTTCTAGATGCTGAAACTCAACTTTTGGTTCTATTTTATTTGGGACAGTCAACTCATTTTGCTATTTTGTACTGATTTTCTGATTTTTGGGACGTTGCTCGGAAGAAATTACCACTTCTGAGGTCATCACTTCTGAAGTCACCATTTCTTTTTCCTCATCCAGAACTACTCTAAAACTTTCTAAAACTTCTGGAACATCTTCTGCTATTACTAGCTGATTATTTACATCATTATAATCACCATCATTATACAAAATAAAAGATTCTAGATCTGTATGTATAGCCTTTATTGGATGATTTATCGGCTTCTCCTTACTCGTTATCATATACTTCATTTTCTTTTCCCGGTACAATTTCCTCAATTTCCCGAAAACATGAATAGTAACATAAGAGAATTCAAGTTGTAAAGTACCTTTGAGTTTGGCTCCCCATGATCTAGATAGTAGCATACCGAACCGAGGTGGTATATTAGCCACCACCACATCCATAAAAATATTCTTGGCTAGGATTTGGTCTAAGGAAACCGCTAAATCCTTAATGAGACCAATGAATCGAACTCTACCAGAATCAAATGAATACAAATCATGATATGGTTGGGTGATATCCATGCCCATATTTTCCATAATACACTTAGGCATCAAATTGTGAGAGGCCCTGGAATAAAGAATAGAATTTTGAAGTATGTACTCATGCAGTCTAAGACTTAAATAAAAGGGGGGAACTTCACTCTCTCCTAATTTACCATCTATAGCTGGACCAAAAATGAGCTTGGGGTGGTCATCTTCAACATTAACCATATTGGATAAAGGATCAACTAGCAACATTTTAGACACCTGATCTCTGTAATGACTATTCTTTACTAAATTTGTCAAAGGAATGGACACTTTCAATTTATCTATTTCATTTTCTAAATTAAAGGTTACTTTATCTACCTCTTTGACAGCAGTATCTCTTCTATCATTTTGATCCTTTGTCACAGTATCCTTCTTCTAAATATCTTTCTCTTTATTAGCTGAGCTTGTTGATGGCTGATTTGTTTTGCTATGACTCTGATATACATGTTGTTTACCCTCTTTCTAATGATTCAGAAGGTCATTCTTTGAATCGACCTCTTTCCTTTTCCGAACAGGATTGACAGGTACATCTCTACTCCTCAGATAATATTGTTTCTATTGTGCACTCAAAGAATTCATATCCACATTGGTAATCATCTGATTCAGTCTCCAAATCATCATCATTTTCCAAGATATATTCTTCATCTTTTGGATAATCTAGATTTTTAGTACTCTCCTCATCTTTAGTCAGGAACATGGGCAAGCCATCTTCTGTAAAGAAATGATTTGTTTCAATCACCGGATCTTCATCTTCTTTTTCTTCCCCTCCTCGAACATAATTCTACTGCATTGGAGTCCTAATCCACTTTTGTTGCTGTATTTTTTGGTAAGGTGCTTTCTGATCTCTTTGCTTGATTCTAAACTGAGGCTGTTGCCGCCCTCTGAAATTTGGATTCTGGATCTGTGGTTCAGGTTTCTCTCAAATAGACAATCGGTTAACCATATTCTCCATAGTCTAGAGTAATAAATCCATTTTTGCATCAGAAGTAGATGTCTCTTCTTTGATAATCACGCTATTTTTGATGTCATCCTTTCTCTTTTGGCCAGCAAATTCGATTCCACAGTTACAACATTTTTCTACATGTATGCTAAAGTTGTAGGATCACGTTCCCGCAACTGATATGCCATATCAACATCAAATCCATCTAGAAATTTGACTAAAACCATACCCTCCAGTGGTTTGATATGTGCAGGAAGAGCATTGTACACTACCTTAAATCTCACACAATAATCTTGAATAGACTCACCGACATTCCTTTTGATGTTTTCATATTCGGACATGATTTGAAGGGGATTCTTCTTTACTTCCCACCTTTCTAAAAACTGACGATGCAAAACTTCTAAGGTGTCAATACTGGCTGTCGGTAGAGCTCTAAACCATTTTCTTACTTCCCCTCCCAGGCTTTGTGCAAACAGCCTCATCTTCACATCCTTTATATGAACTTCATGTAGATCAAAAAATTCATTCATCTTATCTACATGCTTTAGGGATGTTATAGACTGAGTATCATCAGAAAAATGGATTTTTGTTGGCATTTCACCTAGATTTTGAGGGAGAAAAAGGGGGGCATATCTTGTAGCCATGAGTGGAGGTGGTGGTGGAGGATTAACAACAGGGATTTGGATGACTGATGTGATCAAAGGAAGACTTGTCCCTCACTGAGTAGTGTGAATAGCGGATGAGGAAGAAGGAGGGGGGAGAGGGATATTCTGAGTAACAGTAGATGAAGTGATGGAAGAAGAAGTTGATATATGAGGTTTACTTTCTAGCCAAGTACTTACCTGCGAAGAGTACTTCTGAAAATCGTGAAGAGATTGTAAAAATTGTGTCACTGATTGAGACCTTGATTGAAACCCTAATTGAGAGTGTGAAAATTGATCTTCAATGGGATTGTGGAAGGAAATGGAGGAATCAACAACTATCTCATCAATCAAACTCAAATATTTTCTTTGGAATAAACTTTGCTAAAAATTTATATCAAATTCAATATCTTGCAGGTTTTCTAATCTTTCAGTAAATGAATGAGCTCTGGGAATGGAACTTATTTCTGATTGATTTCTGACTGAACTAGAAGTCTCAACAATATTCTTACCTTTTCTTCCAATATTATGAGGATCATTAACAATGGTGGGAGGATTCAGATCAGGATTGGATCTGGTGTATCTTTGGGAAGCTAGTATATCCAATTTCAAAATAAATATGCACTTTACAAAATTTTCAATTCAGCCTTTGAATAAAATCTAAAACTTATCATCCACAAGTTTAAGAATTTCAATGAAAACTTATTACTGGGGTTGATCTGATCTTACTCTTTTCTCCCCATCAGAGTCGCCAAAATGTTATTACTCGGATTAAACCTCAAGGCTGAGAAGGCAATCCCGAGGTAACCTCAAACCAAAATTTAGACTTGGTATCTAGCCCTGCCAAGTCAGAGAGGGATCTTTCCACAAATATCATAGCCAAGAGGGTTGGATGAAAAATATTTTAGGCTACATAAGGAATACAGGGGTTTTTTATTTTGATTTTAAAGTTGGAATCACTGAACAAGGATTTAGGTCAAGGGGACAGATCAGAGCCAAGAGGATGAAATTGTAGTCTTTTTGATGGGGCAAGGTAGGTAAAAGATTTAACATTCAAAAGAGGATTAAATGAGATGAAAATATTGGTGAGGATCTAGGGAAAGCATCTGGAATGTATTTTCCCTAAACTGAGGAGAATGAACACATTATACTAAATTTCAAAAAACAAAGCATAAATAAATATGGATTTTGTCTTTCAACATGAAATCAAGTATATTATAGATATGCAATTGTTTATGAATTAACAACACATTCAAAAAAATTGATAGAAGAGAGGAAACAACATCTAAAACTCATACCACATAGATCCCAAGAAAATATTTGCAATTTTCCATTAATGTCCAAGCCAAGATGATACTTGATCAATACAATCTCTCCAACTGATGCCAACCATTACAATGACTGAAAAACTACACCTTATAGACCTCAAAACTAATTCCTCTCATCCTCAGGAGTCGAATGCATGAGGTAAGGGAGTTGTTACATCAAAAGCTGAATTGAAAGCTAGAGTCTAGGATGAGGAAAGTGACTCATTCCTATCTTTAAGAACTGATACATTTGAATTCAACTAATGAATTACCTAATGTATCTATCTTAGGAAAAATTAAAATGTGAAATTTACATTGGTAACTTCTTCATTCACCCAAGTAAAAAGTGAAACTTCAAAATTTGATGAAACTAGTGAAAATGTAAATTTCCTGGCATTATCGCAGCGCCATGAAAGAAAAATTTACCTGTTTTGTAAGCCACGTTTGGAGGCATTCTTGGTTTCCAAATCATCTCCATGATTACGCATTGGAAAAGACTCTGAGTCTAGTTTACAAATATTCTCGTACTTTCCAAAATGGTTCCTATTGGCCTTTCCAAAACGGAGTTCTCCCAAAACTGGTATAAGCTCAGTGCCAAGATAAAAAAAGAGGCAGAAACATGAAAATTAGGAGGTTTCTTGTACTTTTGGGGGACCAGTTCTCCTCCAAATCTTCTGAAATTTGTTGAGGTTGATGTACTCATCATTATGAACATGAGTATGCTGACCATTTTCCATATGGATGCTGCAAGAAAAAGTGTGGCGCCAAGGGCGTTGCGGTTTTAACAAATTTTATGTGTGTCAAATTGCTAAAAAAACCAAAAATTACACCAAAGTGCCAAATGTGCCAAAATTTTGTCAAAATGGTGAGATTTATTTCTTATCAAGGGTTAGAGGCATGAAGTGACACCTCAGCAAGTATATCTAACTTCTCCTTCTCCTTTTCTTCAGTCAAGGCTTGAACCTTTGCATGTGTGCTTTTGAGCTTAGCCCTTGCAATCTTGTTTCTCATGTCATAGTGCCTTTCCATCTTCCCATGAATATCATTGTCCCTTTTGGCCTTCTCCATCAATCCATCCAAATGAAAATTGGCTCTATCAAGCCATGACTCTCTATCTCTGCTAATCTCAAGGGCAAGCAGCTCACTTGGAGTGAGCTACTATGCCAACTCAACTTCTCTTTGTCTCTCACAGGCTAGAGCTCTCCTAAGCCCTATTGTATTTGGTCTCTATCTTGGAGGCTGATCCTCCTCACCATCAAGCTCACCAAATCTGTCCAAGGTCTCCTTCAATAAAGCCTTAGCCTTCCATGACTCTTTTTTAGCTTTGATGGTCCTCACCTCATTGATATTTTGCTTGGCCTTCAACTGCTGATTTTCGTGCTCAAGAATGTCAATCACATACTATGCTCTGTCAATATTAGCTTGAAGCTCACTAATCTTTGCCTCCTTTTTTCTGATCAATGCATTGGTGATTCTAACCCCATCCTCATCATCAAGGTCAGTCAGCTGAAACTCGTGCTCATTTTCATGCTTGTCCTCTTGCTCATCAATGATAGGGTCTGTAGCCTTTTATTTTCCCTTGTCTACCTATTTTTCTGATGAAGAAAGAATGGCCCCTTTCACACCATGTGAAGTAAGAACATGCCTATGGCCTCTCTGATAGGTCTTGGGAAACGACTCAACATCAGTCACATTAGCCTAAGTTGTCTCTATGTCCCCTTCACTGCTTGATGCTTCAGTATCATGATGTGATGATGGTGAATAAGTAGGATCAACATGAGGTGAAAGCATATGACTAGGTGATGATGCATGAATAGTAAGCTGAGATGGGGAAGTGGATATTGGAAAATGAGATGATGAAGGGATGCTCTTCTCATGATGACTAGGTGGGGTAGTGAAGACTTCATTTGCAATGAATGTATCCCAAGAAATGTTCTTCTGCTCATGATTATTCATGACCACCATCTTGATGAGGGAGTGGTGAAACAATCTCTGCATTTGATGATTATATTGCCTCCTTTGGACAATGTATGCCATATTGTCAATGCTTGGAGGAGATAGTGAGGTATATGAAGCATTCTGACTTTAGTGAAGTGCATAAGGAGTCTGATATGGTATGAATAGAGTCGAGTAAACCTCCCCTCACAAGTGAAATACTTCATTATTATTTTCATCATAGGGGCATACTGGTCAAGGAGATGAGATAAAGGAAAAATAATTTTCTTCTCATCCTTATATCTGGGTTTGAGGTATGGTTCGTAATAGCTCACATCAAGTTTTACTTTTTAAAACCATTTCTCTCCCACATTAGGGATACCTATAGCATTTGCAATGGAATTAGTGGGCATGGTAAAAGTAACCCCAGCAAGTGTAACCTGTCTATCATAAAGATTAGTGATGAACAACCTGGTCAACAAAGGATGATATTAGATCTACTATACCTTCTCACAAAATTCAAAACAACCCACATGTTTGAAATAGGAAATAGTAAGAGGAGATGCCATGAGTTCCTTTGTGTTCATGGGTTCAAATATATTAATCTTCCCTCCTTTATGATCACCTCTCTTTGGTGTTTCTTCATCACTGATCTCTCTATCATACTCTTAATTCATCTTAAGATTAATATTTTGGAAACCCTAGGGATGAGGTGGAAGGGAATGGGAAGTGAAATTAGGTTTAGGGAAAAGGGATAGGGAAATGTATTTTATGATGTTATAAGATGATATGATAGGGTTTTAGAATGATGTACGAGTGTAGGGTGGGATCTAAGGGTGAAAATTTGGGAATAAGGAATAAACTAGGGTTTTTAGCATGAACAACCTCCAAATTTTTACATACACACATAACCAGCACAAAAATCCTTTTAAATACTACAAAGAGGGTGAAATATTAGGTTACTTGCAAGAGAGATGGAAGGAACTTTGGTGAAGAGTTGAGAAAGTTTGAATGAGTTTCAGGGCTTAAAAGCAAAGCTGGGAATTTGCACAACATCAGACCATTAATGCAATGCCTCTCTATATTAGTGGAGCACCAACCAATTTCACACTGAGTTTTCGAGGATTAGCCCAGCACTCCTAGGTATTAGCGGAGCGCCTGGAAATTAGTGCAATGCTAAAAAAAATTTGCCCAAATTTCTCCAAAACTCAGATTTTCTCCTTTCCTGTAGGCTCTTGATGTTTGAATGAAAAAAATGATGTGCTTTGAGGTTCTTGATGAGCTTTATAGCTTTAGTGAATTTGAAATTTATTTCAAATTACCCACTTTTCTAATGTTTACCTTCCTCTTTTTCACTGATATTCTTTTGCTTTCTGACTTTTGGCATTGCAGGCTTTGATCAACATGAAGTGTGGCTATTTTGCATCCACTTTGGGTCAGAAATAATTACTTTGACAGCTTTGGGATGAAATTATTACATATAATAACATAAAATTACATCTTGAAAATAAAAAATAAATTACATATTTCACTTTTCTATAAAACTGAAATTTTGATATAAAAGTCATTAAACTAAAAAAGTAATACTTTAAAAGTATAATATTTACATCATGATGATATGAAAACCAATTTTCTTAATTAGTCCCTCTCATATATGTGTTGACCCCATCTAAATGAAGGAATAACCTTGAGAATTTAAAAACCCTAATGACCTAATGGGACTGTTTTTTTTTTTACTTGACTTTGAATGAAATTTTGACTTAAAAAAATTTCAAGTGAAAAAAAAATTTCCATAAGTGTTATTATGCACAAGGGGACATGGGAATGAGTTAGCAATATGAATCTTGGAGGTAGGGTGGAGTTTATTGACAAGGACAACCACCAACATAACAAATTTAGGTGGTGACCTAATGGAATGATGAAACATTTATCCAGTATGAGACACCTAAGATGCACATGAAAATGTGTTTTGATCCCTGGTTGAAGTATGCAAATAATGACACTAACATTGGCCTTATTGGGGATGGCAGCTCTTTGGAGGTGTCAAGAACACCGTAGACCAAGTGCCTAACCAGTGGGTAAATACGGTCAAATAAAAACTAAATATTGCAGATTAACTCAAAGACCATTTAAAGTGACTGAGAATTGACTCAAAAACTGACTTTGACACTAACTCAAAATTGACTCCAAAACTCTAAAAACAACAGAAAATAAACAAGCTTTACAGCCTTCACTTCGGGCCCCAAGCCTGGATGATCTTCAGCCACAAACTTTGTAGAAAATATAAACTCGTATGTAAAATGAAAGTGAAACATTCTATCAGAAGTTGCATCAGAAATAATAATGTTTCAGGAGCCTACCATTGACTGGTCCTCCTGAAAATTCCTATTCATTCATTTCCTTTAGCAAATAGGCATTCTGTCCTCGATAAGCCAAGATCTTATAGGGTCCCTTCCAAAGAGTTTCAAACTTCCCGTGCTTACCTTTATCTTCATTTCTTGCATCCCATCTCAACACTACATCCTCCAACTGAAACTTATCTACTTTGGTTTTGCAATCATAAATCTTCTTAATTCTCTCCTAAAGCTTAGAAGAAGTCTGAGAAACTTCCTCTCTTGTTTGTTGAAGGTGAATCATTTGATTGATTTTACGTTATATCATCTTCATCACTATCTTCCTCCTCCAATAATCTCATAACCGAGACTGCGAATGATGTAGAAAACATTGTATTTGTACCATAAACCAGTTCAAAGGGTGAAATACCTATAGATTTCTTGGTACTCACTCAGTCTACCCACAAAGCATTGGTAAGCTTCATGTGCTAATTTTTCTTGTTCTCCTCTAACATTTTCTTGATGATATTCACCAAAGATGTATTAGAGGACTTAGCTAATCCATTTCCCTGTGGATAATATGCAGTGGAATGGCTCAATCTGATATTATAATTGTGACAAAACTCAACCATATTTTTTTACTTAAATGTTGCAGCATTATCTATAATAATCTTGTGAGGACAACCAAAACGAGACAAAATATTGGATTCTAAAAATTGAATGATTACTGTGTTCGTAGCTTGCCTTGTAGGAATAGCCTCGATCCATTTAGTGCAGTATTCGGTGGCTGCTAGAATCTATTTTTGTTGTGCTGATGATGTGGGATGAATTTCCCCAATAAAATCAAGTCCCCACTGTTGAAAAGGAGCATTTACTACAACTAGCTTTAGCGGAAGAGGAAGGAGTTTCCTTTTTACCTGAAAAACCTGACATTCATGACAATTTGTGACTGTTTTGTACAAATAAAAAGATAAAGTGGGCCAATAATACCCTGCTCTCAACACTTTTTTAGTTGTTTTTTTCCAAAAGAAATGGCCTCCACAATCTCCCCTATGAAATTCATCCATTACCTACTTAGCTTCATCTTCAACCAGACAATTCAAAAGAACACCTCCTAGATCTTTCCAATAAAGGGCACTTCCTAGACTGCAGTATTTATCAGATTTCAATTTCAAAGACCTACCCTAAATTTTTAACACTCCAGGAGGAGGACATAAGTGCTGAAGTACATACACTATAGCAAAATACCATGGTGAAGTGAGAAACATTTTTGATACTTGTATTAGAGAGCCATCTTCTTCATCATCTGACATTGTTGCAATAAGGTTTATGTCTAGAGCATTCAAGTTGGATTTAGCCATTAGCTTGGATAACCCCTGTCCCTTGATCAGTTTGGTAGGCTTGATCTCGAGATCATACTCTAACATCGCTGCTATCCACTTACCTCTCCAAATTTCTGGATCAGTCTGTGTGAGAACCTCTTTAACCGCTGCATTTTGAACATAGGCTACAATATGTGAATGTAGAATATAGATCCAGAAATATTTCAAATCTTTGATTAGGGATAAATCTTATTTCTCAATAATGTTATAGCAAAGAGCAACATATCTAATGGATTGACTAAAAAAAGCAATAGGTTGTTCAACTTGATATTTCTTTTGCATCAAAACCGCATCCAAGGTATGCTCGGATCGAAATGAAAATATTATGAAATCACTAGTATAATCTAGACTCACTAAAAAAGGGGTCATGGTTAAAGAAAGCTTTACCATGTTTAAAGACTTCATAGCATCGGTGGTCCATTTTACACTGTTGTCCTTCTTCAACATATTAGTCATTTATCTCAAATTTTCAACAAAATTAGGGACAAATCTACATAAGAAGTTCTCCTTTTTTTTTCGTGGAAAATCTATCTTTTGAATGGCTTTTACTCTGGAAGGATCAATGTGAATACCATATTTGGAAATTATTTGACCAAGCAGTTTGCCTTCCTCCATGGCAAAAAGACTCTTCTTCAGATTTAAAGAAATCCCGAACTCCCTGCATTTCTGAAAAACAGTTCTCAAATGACACAAGTGCTAATCATCAGAACCAGAAAACATTGTCAAATCATCTAGATACACTACTAAGAAAACATCCTTCTTATTAGCAAAGGCTATATCCATTGCCCGTTGAAAATTAGCCCCTACATTCTTGAGTATGAATGGCATTTTAACATACTGAAAGGTCCCCCATGCTGTTGTGAAAGCAGTTTTACCTTGGTCTTCTTCAAGAACCAAAATCCGATTATAACCTGAATAACCGTCAAGCAATAACATCCGTGATGCTCCAACTACTTTTTCCAAAACATGGTCCATCTAAGGAAGGGGATAATTATCCTTTAAAGATTCTTTATTCAAATTCTGGAAATCTATGCATAACCTTATCTCGCCTATCTTTTTCCTTACTGGTACCAAATTTGAAATCCAATTGGAAAACCTAATTGGCATAATGATACCTGATTTGTACAATCAGTTTACCTCTTTCTCAATGCATGGAAACAATCTTGGGTTTATCCTTCTCAAATTTCGTCTAAAAGGTTTTTGATCTGGCTTGATGGGAATAGTGTGCTGAATAATATTCTTATCATAAACCTTCAAATCTACATAATCCCATGCAAAAATATAAGAAAATTTAGACAACAATTTAATGTACTCATCTTTCGCCTCGGGAGACAATGTCTTAGACAACCTAACCATCTTGGGCTTATCTGTTGTTCCAATGTTCACATCTTCCACACCCTTTTTTGTAGGAGTCAATGCTAGTTTTCTGGCCACATCATCCTAATCGAACAGATCTTCTAAATGTATCATACCTCTAGGAATAACATTATCTTTCAGTTTCAAAACATTGATTTGATTGGCTTCTATGTCTTGATCATCAACATCACAAACATCATCAATAAAAGCATCTTTGAATTTTCCTTCATTCTGTAAGAAACTATTAATTTATTTTTCATCCCAAAAAAATTTTCAAAACCTTAAATTATCAGGAACACTAGGCATATGTTTGACATTAATTTCAAATTTAGTACTGGAGTTCATCAGAATCTTTAGATTAATTGCCACCGTAGTAAGCAAATCTGAAATGATTTTCTGATTTCTTGGCATTGTTGTTAATGTATACTCAGGAGACATTTTTAAGACATCCAATACTGCATTTATATAAGCTCTCATCCACGGATGCTTTTCTTGATACTATCCTTTCATTTGCTTTATGACAAGCTCAGAATCACCATAAAGAGAAATTTGTTTTGCACCAAGTTTCTCCAAAATTTTAAGACATGTGATCAATGCTTCATACTCCTCTTTGTTATTAGAACAGTCAAAAGCCAATTTATAGGATCATTCTCTAACACTACTTGGAATTCCACTTGACTTACAAACTGGACTTCGGATCCAAATACCAATACCTGCACCTTCCTTACCCAAAGCACTGTCGAAATCCATGCTCCAAAGGCCCTCTTCATCTTATAGATGCTAAAACTCAACTTTTGGTTCTGTTTTATTTGGGACAGTCACCTCATTTTGCTATTTTGTACTAATTTTTTGTTTTTTGGGAGGCTGCTCAGAAGAAATCACCACTTCTGAGGTCATCAGTTCTAAAGTCACGATTTCTTTTTCCTCATCCAGAACTGCTCTAAAACTTTATGAAACTTCCGGCACATCTTTTGCTATTACTAGCTAATTATTTACATCATTCAAATCACCATCATTATACAAAATAAAAGATTCTAGATCTGTATGTATATCCTGTATTGGATGATTTATGGGCTTCTTCTTACTAGTGATCGTATACTTCACTTTATTTTCCCGGTATAATTTCCTCAATTGCTCGAAAACAGGAATAGTAGCATAAGAGAAGTCAAGTTGTAAAGTACCTTTCAGTTTGGATCCCCATGATCTATGCAGTAGCATACCGAATCGAGGTGGTATCTCAGCCACCACCACATCCATCAAAATATTCCCGGTTTGGATTTGGTCTAAGGAAATTACTAAATTTTTAATGAGGCCAATGGATCAAACTCTACCAAAATCAAATGAATAAAAATCATGATAAGTTCGGGTGATATCCATGCCCATATTTTCCATAATAGCCTTAGGCATCAAATTGTGAGAGGCCCCCAAATCAAGCATAGCATTGTGAAGTTTGTACTCATGTCGTCTAAGGCTTAACTAAAAGGGGGGTACTTCACTATCTCCTAGTTTACCATCTATAGCTGGACCAAAAATGAGCTTAGGTGGGTCATCTTCAACATTAACCATATCGGACAAAGGATCAACTAGCAATATTTTAGACACCTGATCTTTGTAATGACTATTCTTTACTAACTCTGTCAAAGGAATAGACACTTTCAATTTATCTATTTCATTTCCTAAACTAAAGGTTTGACTTTATCTACCTCTTTGATAGCAGTATCTCTTCTATCATTTTGATCCATTGTCACAGTCTCCTTATTCTAAATATATTTCTCTTTAGTATCTGATCTTGTTGATAGTTGATTGCTATTGCTATGATTCTGATTTGCATGCTCTTTACCCTCTTTCTGATGATTTAGAGGTTCATTCTTTGACTGACCCTCTTTCCTTTTCTGAATAGGATTGACAGGTACATCTATGGTCCTTAGAGAATATTGTTTCTGTTGTGCACTCAAAGCATTCATATATCCACGCTGGTAATAATATGATTCAGTCTCCAAATAATCATCATTTTCTAAGATATAGTCTTCATCTTTTGGAGAATCCATATTTTTAGTATACTCCTCATCTTCATCAGGAACATGGGAAAGCCATTTGCTGTAACGAAATGATTTGTTTCAATCACTAGATCTTCATCTTCTTCTTCTTCCCCTCATTGGACATAATTCCGCTGCAATGGAGTCCTAATCTGTTGTTGTTGTTGTACTGTTTGGTCAGGTGCTTTCTGCTCTCTTTTCTTGATTCTAAACTGAGGCTCTTGTTGCCCTCTAAAATTTGGATTCTGGATTTGTGGTTCAGGTCTCTTTGAAATAGACAATCAGTCAACGATCTTCTCCATAGTCTGGAGTAATGAATCCATTTTTGCATCAAAAGTAGATGTCTCTTCTCTGATAGTGAACCTCTTTTCTGATCTCAACCTTGCTCTTTTGCCCAGCAAATTCGATTCCACACTTACAACATTTTTTTGCATGTCTGCTAAAGTTGTAGGATCATCTTCACGCAACTGATATGCCATATCAGCATCAAATCCATCCAGAAATTTGACCAAAACCATACCATCTGGTGCTTTCATATGTGCAGGAAGAGCATTGTAGACTGCATTAAATCTCACGCAATAATCTTGAACATACTCACCGAAATTCCTTTTGATGTTTTCATATTTGGACAAGATTTGAAGGGGACTCTTCTTTACTTCCCACCTTTCTACAAAATGACGATGCAAAAATTCTAAGGTATCAATAGTGGATGTCAGTAGAGCTTTGAACCATTTTCTTACTTCCCCTCCTAGGATTTGTGCAAACAACCTCATCTTCACATCCTATATACGAACTTCACGTAGATCAAAAAATTCATTCATCTTATCTACGTGCTTTAAGGCTATTATAGACTAAGTATCATCAAACAAAGGGATTTTGGTTTGGTAATCTACGGGAATTTGACCTAGATTTTGAGGGAGAACAAGGGGGGCATATCTTGCAGCCATGACTGGAGGTGGAGGTGGAGGGTTAACAAAAAGGATTTGGATGCCTAATGTGATCAAAGGAAGACTTGTCCCTGACTGAGTAGTGTGAACATCAGATGAGGAAGAAGGAGGGGGAAGAGGGATATTCTTAGTAACAGTAGATGAAGTGATGGAAGAAGAAGCTAAGATCTAAGGTCTTCTTTCCATCCAAGTACTTACCTATGAAGAGTAGTTCTGCAAATATTTAAGAGATTGTAAAAATTGTGTCTCTGATTGAGACCTTGATTGAAACCCTAATTGAGAGTGTGAAAACTGATCTTCAACAAGACTGTGGCAGGAAATGGAGGAATCAACAACTATCTCATCAATCCAACTCAATTTTTTTCTCCGAAATAAACTATGCTAAAAATTTATATCAAATTCAATATCTTGCAGGTTTTCTAAACTTTCGGGAAATGAATGAGCTATGGGAATGAAACTTCTTTCTAATTGATTTCTGACTGAACTAGAAGTCTCAACAAAAGCTTTACCTTTTCTTCCAATTTTTTGAGGATCACTAACAATGGTGGGAGGATTCGGATCAGGATTGGATCTGGTGTATCTTCGGGAAGCCAATATGTCCAATTTCAAAATAAATATGCACTTCACAAATTTTTCAATTCAGCCTTTGAATAATCTCTAACACTTATCATCCAAAAGTTTAATAATTTCATCGAAAACTTATTTTTGGGGTTGATCTGATCTTACTCTTTTCTCCCCAATGGAGTTGCCAAAATGTTATCACTCGGATTGAACCTCAAGGCTGAGAAGGAGATCTCTAGGTACCCTCAAACCAAAATTTAGACTTGGTATCTAGCCCTACCAAGTCAGAGAGGGATCTCTCCACAAAAATCACAGCCAAGAGGGTTGGATGAAAAATATTTTAGACTAGCTAAGGAATACAGGGGGTTTTTATTTTGATTTCAGGGTTGGGCTCACTAAATGGGGATTTAGGTCAAGGGGACAGATCAGGGCCAAGAGGATGAAATTTTAGTCTTTTTGATGGGGTAAGGTAGGTAAAAGATTTAACATTCAGAAGAGGATTAAATGAGATGAAAAGACTGGTGAGGAGCTAGGGAAAGCATCTCGAATTTATTTTCCCTAAACTGAGGAGAATGAACACATTATACTAAATTTCCCAAAACAGAACATAAATAAATATGGATTCTATCTTTCAACTTGAAATCAAGTATATTATAGATAAGAAATGGTTTACGAATTAACAATACATTCAAAAAAATTTATAACAGACATGAAACTATGTATAAAAATCATACCACTTCCTCTCATCCTCAGGAGTAGAATCCATGAGGTGAGGGAATTTTTACATCAAAATCTGAATTGAAAGCTAGAGTCTAGGATGAGGAAACTGACTCATTCCTATCTTTAAGAACTGATACATTTGACATCAACTAATGACTTACCAAATGTATATACCTTAGGTAAAATTAATTTACATTTGTAACTTCTTCAGCTACCCAAGTAAAAAGTGAAATAGAAGTGAAACTTCAAAATTTGATGAAACTGGTGAAAATGTAAATTTCCTGGCATTAGCACAGTGCTATGAGAAAAACATTGACCTGTTTTGTAAGCCACGTTTGGAGGCCTTACCGATGTCCACATAAGCTCCATGATAGCTCATTGGAAAGGAATCTGAGTCTAGTTTCTAAATATGATTCGACTTTCAAAAATGGTTCCCATCAGTCCAATAAAAACGGATTTCTCCCGAAACTAGTATTATCGCAATGCCAAGCTGAAAAAAGAGGCATAAACATGAAAATTAGGATGTTTTTTGTACTTTTGAGGGACTATTTCTCCTCCAAATATTCTAAAATTTGCTAAGGTTGATGTAATAATCATTGTGAACATGAGGATGCTTACCATTTTCCATTTGGATGCTCCAATAAAAAGAACAGCGCCAAGGGCGTTGCGTTTTTAGCAATTTTCCCATGTGTCAAATTGCTCAAAAAAACCAAAAATTGCACCAAAGTGCCAAATGTGCCAATTTTTTGTCAAAATGGTGATATTACTTGCTAATCAAGGGTTAGAGGCACGAAGTGACGCCTCAGAAACTATATATAACTTCTCCTTCTCCTTTTGTTCAGTTAAGGCTTGAATCTTTGCATGGGATCTTTTGAGCTTGGCCCTTATAATCTTGTTTCTCATGGCATAGTGCCTTGCCATCTTCCTCTGAATATCATTGTACCTTTTTGCCTTCTCTGAAAATCCCTCCAAATGAAAATTTTCTATATCAAGCCATGAATCTCTATCTCTACTAATCTCAAGGGCAAGAAGCTCACTTGGAGTAGGTTTCTCTGCCAACTCAGCTTCTCTTTGTCTCTCACAGGCTAGAGCTCTCCTAAGCCCTATTGTCTTTGGTCTCTATCTCAGAGGCTGATCCTCCTCACCATCAAGCTCACCAAATCTATCCAAGGTATCCTCCAATAAAGCCTTAACCTTCCTTGTCTCTTTATGAGCTTTGATGGTCCTCACCTCATTGAAGATCTGCTTGGACTTCAGCTGCTAATTTTCCTACTCAAGAAAGTCAATCACATATTTTTCTCTATCAAGATTAGCTTGAAGCTCACTAATATTTACCTCTTTGCTTCTGATCAATGCATTGGTGATTCTAACCTGATCCTCATCATCAAGGTCAATCAACTGAAACTCCTGCTCGGTTTCATGCTTGTCCTCCTACTCATCAATGATAGGCTTTGTAGCCTTTTATTTTCCCTTTTCTAACTATTTTTTCCGATGAAGAAGTCATCGCCCCTTTCACACCATGTGAATTAAACACATGCCTGTGGCCTCTCTGATAGGTCTTAGGAAATGGCTCAACATCAGTCACATTAGCCCTAGTTGTCTTGATGTCCCCTTCATTGCCTTATGCTTCAGTATCATAATGTGATGATGATGAAGGATTACAGAATGGTGAAGAAGTACGATCAACATGAGATGAAGGCATATGACTAGGTGATGATGCATGAATAACAAGTTGATATGGGGAAGTGGATATGGGAGGATGAGATGATGACGGGATGCTCTGTTCATGATCACTAGGTGGGGTAGTAAAGACTTCATTATCAATGAATGTGTCCTAAGAAATATTCTTCTGCTCAAGCTGATGCATGACCACCATCTTGATGAGGGAGTGGTGAAACAAACTCTGCATTTGATGATTACACTACCTCCTTTGGACAATGTTTGCCATCTTGTCAATTCTTTGGAGAATATAGTGAGGTATATGAAGCATTTTGACTTTAGTGAAGTGCATAAGGAGTCTGATATGGTATGAATAGGGTCGATTAAACCTCCCCTCACAAGTGAAATACTTCATTATTATTTTCATCATAGGGGCATACTGGTCAAGGAGATGAGACAAAGGAAAAACAATTTTCTTGTCATCCTTATATCTGGGTTTGAGGTATGGTTCATAATAGCTCACATCAAGTTTTACCTTTTTAAACCATTTCTCTCCCACATTAGGGATCCCTGTAGCATCTGCAATGGCATTAGTAGACATGGTAAAAGTAACCCCAGCATGTGTAACCTGTCTATCATGAAGATTGGTGATGAACAACCTGGTCAACAAAGGATGATATTGGATCTGATGTACCTTCTCACAAAATTCAAAACAACCCACATGTTTGAAATAGGAAACAGTAAGAGGAGATGCCATGAGTTCCTTTCTGTTCATGGGTTCAAATATATAAATCTTCCCTCCTTTATGATCATCTCTATTTAGTGTTTCTTTATCACTAATCTCTCTATTATACTCTTTAGTCATCTTAAGCTTAATATTTTGGAAACCCTAGGGATGAGGTAGAATGGAATGGGAAGTGAAATTAGGTTTAGGGAAAAGGGATAGGGAAAGGGATTTTGTGATGCTATAAGATGGCATGATAGGGTTTTAGAATGATGTATTAGTGTAAGGTTGGATCTAAGGGTGCAAATTTGGGAAAAAGGAATGAACTAGAGTTTTTAGCATGAACAACCTCCAAATTTTCACATAGACACCAAACCAGCATACAACGCCTTTTAAATACTGCAAATAGGGTGAAATATTAGGTTACTTACTTGTAAGAGAGATGGAAGGCACTTTGGTGAAGAGTTGAGAAAGTTTGAATGAGTTTCAAGGCTTAAAAGCCAAGCTGGGAATTAGCGCAGCACCGAACCATTAGCGCAACACCTCTCTGTATTAGTGCAACACCAAGAAATTTTTCACTGAATTTTTGAGGATTAGCGCAGCGCTCCTAGGTATTAGCACAACGCCTGGAAATTAGCGCATTACCAAACAATTTTTGCCCAAATTTCTCCAAAACTCATATTTTCTTGTTTGTTGAAGGCTCTTGATGTTTGAATGAAAATAATGATATGATTTGGGGTGCTTGATGAGCTTTATAGCTTTAGTGAATTTGAAATTTATTTCAAATTACTCACTTTTCTAATGTTTACTTTCCTCTTTTTCATTGATATTTTTTTGCTTTCTGACTTTTGGCATTGCAGGCTTTGATCAACATGAAGTGTGGCTCTTTTGCATCCACTTTGGGCTAGAAATAATTACTTTGACAGCTTTGGGATGAAATTATTACATATAATAACATAAAATTACATTTCGAAAAGTAAAAATAAATTACATATTTGACTTTTCTATCAAAATGACATTTTGATATAAAAGTCTCTAAACTGAAAAAATACAACTTTAAAAGTATAATGTTTACATCATGATGATCTGAAAACAAATTTTCTTAATTATTCCCTCTCATATATGTGTCGACCCCATCTGAATGAAGGAATAAACTTGAGAATTACAAAACCCTAATGACCTAGTGGGACTGTTTTTTTTTACCTGACTTTGAATGAAATTTGGACTTAAAAAACTTTCAAGTGAAAAAAGCATTTCCATAAGCATTATTATGCTCAAGGGGACCTAGGAATCAGTCAGAGATATGAATCTTGGAGGAAAAGTGGAGTTTATTGACAAGGACAACCACCAGCGGAACAATTTTAAGTCATGACCTAATGGAATGATGAAAAAATTATTCAGTATGAGACATCTAAGATGCGCATGCAAATGTGTTTTGATCCCATGTGGAAGTATGAAAATACAGACACTAACACTTTCCATGGCTTCCATTCCCTTCCTTATATGCTTGGTGAGCTTCTTCACCCCAGGCCCCACTCATTAAATATGCTACTTCCATGCAAGGACTCTCCATCCAAAACTGCACTGTCTCTCATTGATTATCCACTCCCTCCATACTAGCACTGTTGATTTGGTCAAACTTGACCCCATCCACATGCTTCTTCCCCTATTCACACATAAGGGCCCTTTATCCAATTGATTTAATGATCCTTATTCACATTAGGAGTGATTTTAGTCCTACTAAGGAGATTTATGGGTCTCCCTACCCTCTTATTCTTATAACTAATAAGCAAAAACACAATTGAATATTTCAACTAGCTGAAATATAATTGGGAATATTACAGTCCTCCCCTTCCAAATGTTGTTTGTCCTCAAGAAACTGTAAAGGTGAGTGCTGCAAAACTTCTCCTCCTTCCCTTGTGAAACCTCCATGTGATAAGCTCTTCTCATGAACCAAGTGTCCCCCAATCAATCCACCCCTGAAATTATGCTCCCAAGTGCTCATGAGATGCATCTCCCAAGTGCTCAAGTTAACCAAATGGCTCATCCCATAAGGAAACAAGAGGTTTGATGTAGCAATCATGTATGGCCCAATGTTCTCCCTGAAGCATGAGGCATAAGAAATGTGGAGAATCTCATTACCAACGGGAACATCAAATCCATGTTTCATCCCTCCAATCATGCCCACAATATTGATAAGAACATCATCAACATATGGGATCATAATCAAAGTCATACTAGCTGCCATATATAATAGCGAAGGAGGATAATGGTCCCTCAAGTGGAACTAGTGCAGTTTCACTCCTAGCTGCCTCAGAATATGATATGAGTAGTGGTTTCTCAACCACTTGCTTGCTACCTCTCACATGCTTGGAGAAGGTGAATGATCTATGGTGCCAATTGAGCACACCCTAAATAATATATCGTCTCCCCAAAATATCCTAGGGAGTAGCCATGCCCATCACTGATTATGGCTCCAAGTAGATCATGCAGTCTAAAGAAAAGAGTCCCCCCTTTTCGAGAAATGAACTATACGTAAATGGCAAAGGAATATGTGCACTTAGTTAGTGAATCATTATGCACAAAAATAAAATCCTTACCATGTACCTTGAGCAAGTTGGTGAAGTGGCTCATAGATGGGCCTCCTCTCATTACCAATGAGAAAGGAAGTGGTTGTGATAATTTTTTCAAAGATATATGTCTCTCCTCAATCTCCAAACAACCCATGCATATCCTAATATGATGGTGCATCTCAGCTTTAAAGCCTTCCCAATTGAATCCCTCCATGATAGTATGATATTCCCTCATGAAATCAGTATGGATGGAGAGAAAACCCTCATATGCTGCATGTAGTAGCTTCTCCTTGAGCTTAAAGGCTCTAGTCAAGAAGATACTACTATGACAATAGATGACCCCATCTCTCACTGCATATCTCCTATCTAAATACTGGCCATCAAGTATCCAACATGAGAAGAGATCCTTGGAGTATTCCACCAATATTTGGGATCTCCAATAATGATATATACTCTATAATGACAGTGCTTCATCTCTACAATGTTAAGCACATGTCATGTTTCTACCCTCTCCTTTGACATCTCCTATGCCAAAGTCATATGCCAGGATGCTACTATCCTGCCTCTACTGCCCCTCCTGTAGCTGCTCCTACTCAAGAAGAGGTTGAATTTTTTGGAGGTTAGCCTTCCATGGGAAGCTATCACCCATCAAAAACCTTCTGAGTTTGGCCAATGTATGCATGAGTGGCCACCATCCTATACCATATGTGGAAGATTCCTCCCTATGTGGAAGTATCTTTTGGTTCTCCAAAGCCATGGAGTGGTCTCTTTGCACCTTGATGTTGCCATCATCCATCCCTGAAAAATATTCTCTCAGCGTAAGATGTTTGGTGAGAGTTGGTAATAGTAATAATGGGAGAATTCCTCCCTCCTCCTTCAACCTACCCAAGATTCTCTGTGATGTGAAAATTCCCCCTAAGGTTCTCACCCCTCCTAGATTTATGAGTGGTGCAACCTGTTGTGAGACATCTCTCATCAACTCCTGGTCTAGTGTTCTGCTAGGTGGAATGCCTATAAAAATTAATGTGTCATGGGCCAGATTCATCTTCATAACTGATTTGACTATTAGGTCCTTTCTTCCACTATGAAAATCTAGCTCTGTTTTATCTATGGAAACTGTCTAAGAGGGATATGAGTGCATGCACCTAATCACCTGATGCTTACCAGTCCTTTTATCTACCCACTCCATCTGTAAAGGCTCCCATTCTGTGGTGACTTTTCCCAAAGTAATAAACCATTGCACACCTAATATGACATTGGTGTCAGGGATTTCAACCACAAAGAAATGATCTGTCAATGTGTATGTTCCCATGGTGAAAGATAATGCCGGAACATAATTCATGCACTACATGGTTCTAGCTCCTAGGACCAAAACTAAAATTCCCTCAAAGTCATCAGTGGGTATGGCCCTTCTCTACACTAACTAGGCATCCATAAATTTGTGGGTTGCCCCACTATCAATCAACACTAATACCCTCTAATCCTAAATGGAACCTCGAACTCTTAAAATCAAGTACTTGGGTACTCCCCAAAAAGATGCAAGGGCCCCTCCAACTGGAGAAAATACTCCATTCCCACCTCCTAGTGGTGGTGGATCCTCTCCTACTATCCCAATGTTGTGACCTTCTTCTGGTTCCTGATTCTTCCTCCTTTTCATCATCAGAGAATACCTCTATATAGTGTGCCTTCCTTACTGCACATCTATGTCTGGGTGACCATGATTCTTGGCATGTGAAGAAAAGCCGCCTTCTCCTCAAGTCTCTTCGAACATCATCACTAAGAGGCCCTTTTTTTTGGCTCTCCTTTGAAGGAGGAGCCTTCACATCTTTTCCCTTTGATGGAAAAGTGGGCTTCTGCTAAAATGGTGCCTTTTCCCTAGGTAAAGCATTTTGTAGATCTCTACCCCTTTCAACAACATCTTTGAAGGTTATTTGGTTTGGTTGATTTAACCAACCCATGTAGAGGCTCTCCTAGCCCATCAATAAACATATAGACCCTCCTAGCTACAGACAAATCAGGAACCATAATAGAGAGTTTTAAAAAATCAAAAATATAAGTTTCTGGATTACTTGACTATTTGAGCTTCAATAAAAGGTGCCTCCAGGTCTCTTTTATCAAAACTCTCTACCAACCTCCTAGTGAAATCTGAATATGTAGTCACATTGGCATGCCCCAATGTAGAAATAGCATGAAACCACCAATCATGTGCCTCACCCTCAAGGTGCAGTGCTGATATTTTGATTGCTTCCATATCTGGCACTTGGTTCAACTAGAAGTAGATGTCTAGCTTCTTTACCCAAGATTTTGTTGTGCATTTGGATGATCCATCAAAAGCGGGTAAGAAGAATCTACCCATAGTCTGGTGAATATCATTGTTTTGTATGAATCCTCCACCTCTATTGTGATGTCAGGGTCTCCTATTGTCCTTGATCTCACAAAACTCTTGAAAGATCAAATGATCTTTGAATCTCTGAAATTGAGACTCATACTCAAGAAAATAATCTTCAAGAGTTTCTTGTTCTTGAAACCATCCATTTCCCACTGCTAAGAATGTAGGCATAGTGGAGCATTGGGAAATCTGTTACTTCACTCATTGATCATGCCAGTGATGTGAAATGTCAGAGCCTTCTCCATGTAGAAACCCTTTAGGGGATTCTTTGTGTCTACCCATCCTCATCTCCTTTATTTCTCTTGCGATATCTTGCATGGTTCGAAGAAGAAGCTTAGGGAATTTCAGAGAGTTGATAAAAGGGTCTTTTTAACTCCTAATTACCTTCACATTAATTATCAAACTCCAGGGACGACTTTGTTTCAAGAGTGTAATTACTCCGAGGCTGGCCATTTACTCAAGAGTAATGTTTTATAAAAAGATAGTGCTCAAAATCCAAAAGTAAACTGGATGCTTGTAATTACCGTTATCAAAAGAATAAATCACACATTCAGAAAACTAGGGAGAAAATTTATCGCTTAAGGGTTCGTTAGGCCGATAACCCATCCCTTTGGAAACTGATGGAAAGGAAATTAGAGCATAGACCACGGGTCTGGGAGCTATACAGTGAATGCCAAAGCTCACTACAGCCTTAGATCGTCTCTCACACAAATGCGAGTAAATGGAACAGCAAATAAAGAATTGAACATCAAATCTGGAATGGAACAGCAATCGTACAACTAAGTCTCGCGAGTTGCAACCAAACGTAATCTATTAATCCAAATGCACTTTTCGCAATCAAATAACAATCTCCCACTCTTAAGGCAAATCAAGCAAAGCATATGAATGGAACAGCATTAACTATTGATAAATTATAGAACAACACTAATAAATCCGAAACGCACACAACACGCTGGAATAATAATCTGATCAACCTTAATCAACAGGAATACGATTGTGCTCTCAAACAGAACATCATTATTTCTGAATCCAACGATTATGAAGAACACTACCTCAAATGAATCTATGACACAAATGTTCAATATAAAAGCTCTGTAATGGAATAGTAAGAAGATTCGGTTAAGACTTAATAACATGCAATGAACTCTGAAAGGATTAATAACTTGATGCAGAGTTAATACACGATTCTATCTGTGAAGACCTCAATGATTTAATCTTAACAGAGCATGTAATATCAATTCATAAAGTAGATCAGATTATCAAATAACAACGATGAACAAACCACGCGGAAATCAAACCGTAGTGATACAGAAGCAAGTGTCCTCCGGAGCCGGGCCCTTAGCCTCCAAGGGGACACCGCTTGAAGCTAATCCAGTAACAGAGGTGGAATAATCACCAAGCTTTCATTAACGCATCGATCAAAAATACATTGAACCAGTTCTCAACGAAACTTAATAATCAAAGCTGATGTTTTACAGAAAATTACATAAAAAACGTATCTCCAATCCTCCCCCCTCTCTGATCTCTGTTCTGATTTAAATAAAGAGAGATCAGAGAGCAGTTACAATAAAGATGAGTACAACATGATTTCTATTACAGAATTAGATTGTTTCCAACCAATTGATCAACAAGAAGAAGGCGAATTTAGCTTTGCAGCTGAGATTTGGAGGACGGCCGCAACCACAGATCCGCGAAAATCGTGCTCAAAGAACTCTGCGAATCTCTCAACACAGTCCGAATTTGGGCAAACCGTTCTTTGCTAAAGTTAATTGGGTCCGTTCTGGACAAAACCCATGTTCTGGATTTTCCAGATTCGTCTTCATTTGCTCAGAATCGCAACCGCAAAACTGTCACTCCTTATTCCAGCGCATTTCTGAGTTGGCACTTTTAATGATCAAATCTTCAATCTGGAAATTACCTTGGAGGCTAAAAATGGTGAATAATGTTATAACCAACTTATTGAAACTATCATTGATAAAATAATTCATAATCATCAATTTATTATAAATAAAGGAAGATAAATAATATTCATCCATAAGAGCATAAATCATTTATAAAATGGATTTAAATGATAAATTATAACAAATGATATAATAGAGAAGAGTAAAAATGGATGAAATAAGTGTTACAAAGTGGTTGTATTCACGGTCCAACACACCCCCACACTCAATATGTTGCATGTCCTCATGCAACGAAAACCTGAATATATTGCATGTCTTCATGCATCCCCAAGACAAAACCCATGTGTTAACCAAGCAATAAAAAATTTGAGAACAAATGAATGCTTCCTTAATTAATGAATATTCAATTTTAGCAATCTTGATGAAGGCATAACAATTTTTGCATTGACATTCAACTATATGTATGAAGTTGCAACAAAATATGATATAAGTAACAGCAAACTTCATTAACCATTTTCTCAAAAACTACCAACCGACTTTTGTTGAAATTTGGCAAGTAAATTTATAATGTATGAATGCCTTTATGATCCAAAAATCAGATCGTTTTGATGCACGGATCATGAGATATAAACAAAATGGCTGTAGGTGAGAGTGCATGATTTCCGAAATTTTATGAACCAATATTTTTTGAAATTGTCTGGGTTTGTATTACTGATACATCTGTGTTTTCCAGAAATCACAAGAATTGAGTTCATGGTTTTTTTAAAAATATTATGGAAATCAATTTCTGCATTGTGTAAAAATGAAATTGTATGCCTTAAATGAGAAAGAAAATTGAAAACATCCATCATGCGTAGCAATTCCTCCCCCTCTCTGAAAAATTAGCATGCCCTCATGCGATGCTAGAAAGAAATTGAGGTGGTTGCTACCAGCTGTTGAATTCTATGCTTGGTGTAAAACAACATGGAATAAGGGAGGTGTTGAGAAGGAATAAGAATAGCAATGGATGATAAAGAATATGAATGACATGGTTATAAGAAAGAAATGAATGAAAGGAACACTCCCCCATACTCGAAAATGATATGCTGCTGAAAAAGGGAAAGTGGTAAAGATGTGGACTGAAGGATGATAAATGATGCTCAAAATGGATTTTTATGAAATTCTCCTAAATTCGTAATAAATCAGAAAATTATGCTATTTTACCTCAAGTTTTATCTCCAAAAATGTGGAATGACATATATGGACTGGCAGTTGTTGAAGCTGATGTAGGCAGAGTTGGTGCTGAAAGTGATGCAAAAGGTGGAATCCAGGTAAGCACATCATGTCTGAAGAATTGTTCACGTGCGCGAGCCTCTTCTGGTAAGTGCAATAGTGTGGTCATGCTATGAATAGAATTCTGCCCATACTTGTTGTTTTCCTGCAAACAAAGCACTATTTGGCATACAATGTTCTTGAATCCATAGTGTTAGGTTTGAATAGCAACAGATAAGATGCATGCAAAACTTTCAATCAGAAAAACTTATGTATACATGAAATACTAATATTTTGGCAAATCAACAAGTGATGGCAGAGTGCAGTAATCATATCGCATGCAATCCCATAATGCATACATTCCCCCTCCAATTGGAAAATGAATTCCATGACCATAAAGCATATGAGAGGTGTTGTGCTGATGGCAAGGCAAGGGAATGAACAATATAGCAGTGAATGAAGCAGAGTACACATGTCAAGGATAGGATAGCGGGAGTTATGGTTATAATGAGAGCAGAGTGTGTAAAGATAGTTATGAATAAAAGATAGGACGCTTTGGATTGATGATAAGTTATGAAAAAGAGAAAAAAGAACGACAATATGCGAAAAAGATGCTTTGCTGACTGTATTCTAGCTGAAAAATGATGTGATTGATCATAAAACAATTTATCATGCATAAAGGTTCAAAATAGGGAAAAAAAATTAAGGAAATAACTTCTCTGATTAAAAAAAAGAAAATAAGAAAAAGGGTATTATAGTAATAATTGACGATAAGATATAACTTCAATACCATAAGCAGAGCCTCTGCTGCCAGCAGGCGTCCATAGCCTCGGCAGGGTTGTTTTTTAACCCATATGAGCCAGGATCCTCAATTTATAAATAGAGAGTTACAGTGCTGTTCTACAGAAGAGATCAGTGTGCTGGCGTGGTAACCAGATAACCACACTGCCATTCACTGGGATGTAGCAAAAGTGATCAGGCCGGCTCGTGATGAGACCTCCTGTTCCAAGGATAATTGGGTTATCCAATGGATCATAACCCTGGTGTGGTGGCCATAATGGGAATGTCACTTTGTTACAGCCTTATGAACATGGTAGGCTGGCTCGTAATGAGACCCCCTATCCTCCATCTGTGAACAAAATTTTGTTGTTATTACACAATTTTATGATAAAAAGAGGGAGGCTCAGTACTCCTTAAGAGCAGGGATGGTGGAAGAAGTTGAACATGTCGATAGAAAAATATACCCATAATCTCATTTATTACAGACAGAGAAGATTATAATCCAGAAGGGTGGAACCAGCATGGTATTAAGATGATCAATCAATATCATGTTCAACATAAAACAATGCAGTAAAGTAGTATATAAATAATTGTGTCCCTTTTAAAAATAATCTATCATCAAGGAGCTGTCCTGTTAAAGATCATAACGTGAATGATATTAACTCGCTTCAATAGAATCCATAATTCTTGTCCTCGTAAAAATAGTGTACTTCAGGCCATGAAGGGGAATCAGTCAAATGGTTGAGATGAACTAGGAATAGTCCCACAAGAGGAAGAAAAGGTTGCTCTCAAAAATACTCCCAAAGGGTTGCTCTTTTGAAGGAACAGCAAAAACACTCAAAAGTGGTGTTCCGTGTAGGGAACAGCAAAGGAAATGCACACCAAAAAGCAAAAATACACATAAAAAAGTATGAAAATGCAAATGTCGTTCCTTTGGAAAAAGGAACAGCAAAAACACACGTGCCGTTCCTGTGGAAAAGGAACAACAAAAAATGAAAAGTGCAAAAAGTGCTATTCCATTCGGAAAGGAACAACAAATCGTGAAAGTGCAGAAGTGTTGTTCCATTTGGAAAGGAACAACAAAACGTAAAAGTGCAAAAATGGTGTTTCATTCGAAAATGAACAGCAAAAAGTGGAAATGCAGAAGTGCTATGCCATTTGGAAAGGAATAGAAAAACGTGAAAATGTAGAAGTGGTGTTCCATTCGGAAAGGAACAACAAAAAGTGGAAGTGCAGAAGTGCTGTTCCATTCGGAAAGGAACAGCAAAACGTGAAAAAGGAACAGCAAAAAGAGTCGTGGAAAAGGAATGGCAAAATGACCCGTGACAAAGGAACAACAGAATGAATTGCTGACCAAAAAGGTGTTGTTCCTTTGGAAAAGAAATAAGAAAACGAAATTGTTGTCCCTTTGAAAAAGGAACAGCAAAAACGACAAAAATGCACACAAACGTTGTCCCTTCAGAAAAAGAACAGCAAAAATACACAAGCATGAAATGCAAGCACGCAAAGAATGAATTAGCTGTTCACTGTATTGATGCTGAGGATGGGTCACCGTTTGAATGAAGAAACACCTGAAACACAAAATATAAAAAAAATATCAGAAAAGAAACAATGTTTTATTTAAAAACAATATGTAAATAACTAAATTAAGTTACAACAGCTATGATGTTATGTCAAAAAAAATGATCTCTTTGAAAAATGTTTTGGCAGCAGTGATAAGACATGAATCTTTCAAATTGAAATCAATTCTTCATTTGTTCTATTATGAATCCGTTAGGTAATGAGTTGGATGAAATTCCTTTGTTTTATTAAAAATTTCTTTCAAAATCACTCGTCCATAAATTGACCTTCTTTTTCTCTTAGGACCTGCAAAAAACGAGTATCTACCTGCAATAAAACATTAAATCATGGAGAAAGAGAGGTGTACGGGCTCCCTTAATCCAAGAATTATGAAAAAAAAATTAACAAGTAGTTACTCTGTATAACAAATCCACAGAGAAAATAACAAAGTAAAATTTATTTGTCACCTGCGGGAGAGCAGTGGTCGACCATACTAACCAGCAGTGTTTTAATCACAACTTCTTTGTTTTTCATCCAAATTGAGTGATTCCAAAGCCAAATGAGAGCTAATTCAAAGGTTTATTTGCAATAGAAACAGGTTTTAAAATTTCAATGATATGCTATGTCAATTTTGTTTAGAACAACCTGCATAATAGAGTCATTTTCGATTACCCAATCTAGACCAACGATTGATATTTCAAGCATAGATTCTTCGTTTGATGTCGGATTCAAATGATTCAAATTGGAAATGAAAGTAGATTCATTTATTTATCTCCAACAGAAACAGGTTTTGAAGAAAAGAAAAATTGATAGGTCAAACACTGTAAGGAACAGCCGGAAAAACAGAGTTTTAAGGATGCTGATTTACGATAGACAGTCAGTATTTTGATCATAAATTCCCCATACGATATCGAAAATGAGTGATTCCAATTGCATTGTAAACGAGATTCATAGGGGAATCTACCATAGAAACAGGTTTTAAAAATTCATTCATTTAGGCCTCCAAAAACTGACTGTCCCAACTCTGTTCCTGAGCTGCCCACTAGACAGCCGGTCAATGTTTTGGTTCTAACTTTTTCGTTTCAAATCCAAATTGACTGATTCAAATTGGGTTAGAAAGTAGAAATCAAGGGATACCTATGGTAGAAACAGGTTTTAAAAATATTCATTTTTGATCCCTCAAAATATGACTGTCCCGACTGTTTTTCCAGAAAATTCATCAAGCCCGCAAGCCAAAAAAATGATATTCAAGCATTTTTTCAAATTGGTGATAAAAAATAAATATAAGTGTTTATAGAATTGTTATTTGCAATATAATTCATCTACATACACAAAAAAATTGAAATATTTATCACCGATGTTGATTTCGATAGCGTGTTGCAAAAAAAAACAACTAGTTTTACATAAAAAAACAAAATGCATTTACTTATTCCCTTATTTATTTTATTTTCTACACTAACCTATTTGAAAAAAAAATGAATATGACTACGTATATGAGTACTTCCAGTGGAGCCATTTTCGAAATAAGGCTTCACGTATACACATACCCAAATTTGAAAAATGCATATTAATGAAAATCAGGGTATGAGAAGCCAACTTCCCTTGAAAAGATGGAGTCAAAAATTGTTGAAGTGTGGAGCAATGTTGCAAACAAGTGATGGAGTGAAACCAATCTTCAATATATCCTTTATTTTCTTGATTTCCCATATCCATCATATCATGAAGTTCTTGAGCTTTTAAAATGGTTTGTTGGTGCAACCTAGAAGAAACCTCATTTGCTTCCATAGCTTCTACAATTTTTGAATTTGAAACATTCTGAATCTCATTGTAAGTTTCCTCTAATGGCGCATTTGAGATAGAATGGGTGGGAAGGGTGGGTAAATTTGGCAGATCAACATTGTAAGCATGTTGTACTGGTTTATTATGGTGAGTGTGTGGAATTAGTTGAGCAGGAAATTGTGTATGGAATGGAGCATTGTGATGATGTGTTTGGTTGGGTTGAGTGGATAAATTTGATATGCGAGCAGGATGTTGTGAAAGAGCTGGTGGAGAATATGGAGAATGTGCTTGTGCTACAAGATGAGGGAGAGTAGTCATGCAATCATAAGGTGAACCATGCCAAGCTTGTAGACAAAATTGTTGGTGGTTATATTGAGATTGACATGGCTGCCCTAACACATTAGTATTCCATAATGGATTATGCAAGTAAGAAAGTGGAGAGGAAGTGTTTTGAACCATACCTGTAGGCCATGATTTCCATGGTTTTGACCTTGTTACAGCTTCCTTACCTCTTTGATATGCTACTTCCATCCTAGATAAGGAAGAGTAACCATCTATGGGCTGCTCCTTTCGGTCATGAGGGAAAAACACTTCATCAAATTCTTCATTTTTATGAACCTGCAAAACAGCCAATTTTGCATTTAGAGAGCTAACAAAATCAACTTTAAAATTTTCAAATAAATCATTGATTTCAGCTCTTATGTCTCCTATTCTTGTAGCAGATTTGGAAAAGAAAGAACAAACATCTCTAGAATTCTTACCAACCTTGGAGATTCCTCTTGAATACCTTATGCACAACTCACAAACATCATCATATGATAACTGAAAAACATCACATTTTCCTATCAGATTTAAGAGTTCTAAAAATTCATCTTTGATTCCTTTAAGAATGAGTGTTTTTAAGATCTCTTTCTCCAAATGCTTATATTTTGATTTTTGAAGGTTGTATTGAAATCGATCTACATAGTCCTCCAAACTTGCATCTTCCCCTTGTATCATACTAAAAATATCTTCATTGGATTTGCAATAGTCTTGGTACTTCTTCAAGAATATGTTTTTCATGTCCTCCCATGATTGGATGCAATTCCCACTTAGGCTCATGAACCATCGGAGAGCTGCTCCTTTTAGAGTAAGAGGAAACACTTTCAATCTTTGATCATTAGTACAATAATCATATCCTCTACAAAGTATTTCGAACTCAAATAAGAATGTATCAGGATCTTCATTTGCTAAACCATGAAAATTTGGTAAAGATGGGGGAATTATGTGCATTTGTGTCACTCCTCCTAGATCTTTGATAGGAAATTCAAAAGTAGAAACGTGAGCCATTTCTTACCATAATATAAGATGTTCTTCATGTGTTTCTTCGAGGCTCCTTCTTCAAATGTTCCTGTCAATCGGTTAGTGAAATGGGTGGTGCTTACATCACCACTTGCATGAGATCATGTGATCCATTTTTTTTAAAATTTCTATCTTTTTCCTAATCATTCACACAAAAATTCAAACATCTATTTCTACCTAACAAGGCAACAACAAATCTGTTAGGAAAGCGGACAGTGGAGCAGGGCTTGTACATGCTCCGCACGCAGGTTCTTACCTTCCGTTTTTACGATCCAACTCTTCCCTAGCAGGCACTCATCAGATTCACACTACTCTTTAGAAATAGCTACACTCTCCCCGGCAACGACGCCAAAATGTGGAGCGATAAAAAGGTGTCTTTGTAACTCCTAATTACCTCACATTAATTGTCAACCCAGGGACGACTTTTTGTTTCAAGAGTGTACTCAGTCTGAGGCGGCTATTTACTCAAGAGTAATGTTTTGCAGTATAGTGCTCAAAATCCAAAAGTAAACGGATGCTTGTCTATAACTAAGTTACTTCAAAAGAATAAATCACACATTCAGGAAACTAGGCAGCTTATCAGTCAAGGGTTCGGCAGCGATAACCCATCCCTTTGGAAACTGATGGAAAGGAAATTAGAGCATAGACCACGGGTCTGGGAGCTATACAGTGAATGCCAAAGCTCACTACAGCCTTAGATCGTCTCTCACACAAATGCGAGTAAATGGAACAACAAATAAAGAATTGAACAGCAAATCATACAACTAAGTCTCGCGAGTTGCAACCAAACGTAATCTATTAATCCAAATGCACTTTTCGCAATCAAATAACAATCTCCCACTCTTAAGGCAAATCAAGCAAAGCATATGAATGGAACAGCATTAACTATCGATAAATTATAGAACAACACTAATAAATCCGAAACGCACACAACACGCTGGAATAATAATCTGATCAACCTTAATCAACAGGAATACGACTGTGCTCTCAAACAGAACATCATTATTTCTGAATCCAACGATTATGAAGAACACTACCTCAAATGAATCTATGACACAAATGTTCAACATAAAAGCTCTGCAACGAAATAGTAAGAAGATTCGGTTAAGACTTAATAACATGCAATGAACTCTGAAAGGATTAATAACTTGATGCAGGGTTAATACATGATTCTATCTGTGAAGACCTCAATGATTTAATCTTAACAGGGCATGTAATATCAATTCATAAAGTAGATCAGATTATCAAATAACAACGATGAACAAACCACGCGGAAATCAAACCGTAGTGATACAGAAGCAAGTGTCCTCCGGGGCCGGGCCCTTAGCCTCCAAGGGGACACCGATTGAAGCTAATCCAGTAACAGAGGTGGAATAATCACCAAGCTTTCATTAACGCATCGATCAAAAATACATTGAACCAGTTCTCAACGAAACTTAATAATCAAAGCTGATGTTTTACAGAAAATTACATAAAACGTATCTCCAATCCTCTCCCTCTCTGATCTCTGTTCTGATTTAAATAAAGAGAGATCAGAGAGAAGTTACAATAAAGATGAGTACAACATGATTTCTATTACAGAATTAGATTGTTTCCAACCAATTGATCAACAAGAAGAAGGCGAATTTAGCTTTGCAGCTGAGATTTGGAGGACGGCCGCAACAACAGATCTGAGAAAATCGTGCTCAAAGAACTCTGCGAATCTCTCAACACAGGCCGAATTTGGGCAAACCGTTCTTTACTAAAGTTAATTGGGTCCGTTCTGGACAAAACCCATGTTCCGGATTTTCCAGATTTGTCTTCATTTGCTCAGAATATCAACCGCAAAACTGTCACTCCTTATTCCAGTGCATTTCTGAGTTGGCACTTTTAATGATCAAATCTTCAATCTGGAAATTACCTTGGAGGCTAAAAATGGTGAATAATGTTATAACCAACTTATTGAAACTATAATTGATAAAATAATTCATAATCATCAATTTATTAGAAATAAAGGAAGATAAATAATATTCATCCATAAGAGCATAAATCATTTATAAAATGGATTTAAATGATAAATTATAACAAATGATATAATAGAGAAGAGTAAAAATGGATGAAATAAGTGTTACAAAGTGGTTGTTTTACGGCCAACAAATTCCTTGTCATCCTCCTCTCCTCATATGTGAGTTTTTCCCTTGTCTTCTCTATCATCAGTATAATCATATCTCTAGTTTCTTTTGAGATACATCTTCTCTCTGTCTGTGAGAGGCTCTCCTTATGATGACATATTGGTTGAAATGCATAGGCTAAGCCAAGATTATGCTCTGATACCACTGTAATATTCCAAATTAGGAAAAGCAGTAATATTGAACACAATAATGGAAAATAAAAGTGAATATCAATACATAAAACATGAGCCAAACATAGATCCATGGTATTAAGTATAACAACAACAAATGAGTACAATATCTTGGAGTTCAAGTCCCTCAAGCTAGGCAAGAGAAGCCTCCAATGCCAAAAATCATCAAAACATGAAATGAAGATGCTATACAAAATGTCGGAGAACTAATACAGCACAGTCCCAGTGAATGTAAATGTAGCCAGAAAAAATGAATACATGGATCTAATAATACAATTCTCAAGAGGTTTCAGGAATGGTGATCTAGGCCCTCATACACATTTCCAAGACAACCCAGAAAGGGTTTCGGGAAATACACAAAATATCGAAATGTTGGAATGCAACCCTAGGGGTGAATAAGCTTGGGAACCTAAAAGGAGGTGGCTAAAAATGATAAAGAACTGAGTAGAAATCCTCCAATGGACTATCCAAGTGAAACAATGATTGTTTCACTGAAAAGAAAACACTCCAAATGATGCACTGAAACCACCCATGCAACTCCTCTCTGAAATAACACAGTCTATGACTAAAACTACACTGTATGGGATGGTGATGGCTTGGCCTAATGCCAAATAATGATATAATGCCCAAGGACCTCCCTTTTTGGCCTCCCGGTGGAAATAATTCTTCCTCCTCTGAAAACAAGCTTATAAATTGCCTTGTTAAACCCCCCACTGCTTCTACCCTGCAACAAAACACAAACCTGGAAGAAAATGTGCAGTAGAAGAAAGTTGAAGCTTGGTGTAATGTCGGAATGTGGAAAATGCAACTCAATGACCTCTCCTGAGTGGGCACTTGAAGTCCCCCGAGGATGAGGATGTTATTCCCTCTCGGGAACACCCTTGTGCTAAACAACACAACAGTCTCGCCTAAACAGCTGAAGAGAGCCAAAATTCATAACAGACCATAAACATAATAATACTCAACATTATTCCCGTGGCTACCATTCCCTTCCTTGTATTCTTGGTGAGCTTCTTCACCCCTGGAACCACTAATTAAAGATGGTACTTCCATGCAAAGACTCTCCCTCCAAAACTGTGTTGTCTCTCATTGATTATCCACTCCCTCCATGCCAGCGTTGTTGATTTGGTCAAACTTGACCCCATCCACATGCTTCATCCCCTATTCACACATAAGGGTGCTTTATCCAGCTACTTTTATGCTCCTTATTCACATTAAGAGTGATTTTATTTCTACTAAGGAGATTGATGGGTCCCCCTACCCTCTTATTCTTCTAACTAAGAAGCAAAAAAAAAAATTAATATTCCAACTAGCTAAAAGCTAACTGGGAAAATTAAAAAAAGTATAAAGAATAATGGTGTGCCCAGTAAAGTGAGATGGAGATATAAAGCACATGATATGCTGGCATAAAAATGTGCCAGACAAAATATAATGGATCCCATATGCATATTGCGCCTAGGACAACAACCACCACTTAATACAATAATATGTAAGTACAAGAGACATAATAACAACCAAAGAAGCCATGATAAACAGGAAAGGTCTCTAAAAATATGAACATATCATCTGAGTGATACATGCATGCTATAGGCACTTCATGTGGTTGGAACCAAACCCATGAAATTTGCGGAGCTGCCTCTAAGGTTGTAGCATAATATGAGGATATCTGGGCATGTGGGGGGGTACCTCTAGGGCCACCCCCTGATGAGGTCTGAAACATATCACACATACCCAGTAATCACTGGGACAATTTGTTGGATCACTGAACCATCGAGTATATGAATCTCGATCATGCTGAAGCTGAGCAGATGAGAAACAATCAATTCAAAGGGAAATTAGGAGTCCCTTTGCCTAATCTGAGGCACTGAACAAGAATGAAATTTGGAACCAAGGTACACCACCCTCTAGACCTGTCTTATGTAATGAATGTGTTGATGTCAACATAAGGAGGTCTTCCATAGGTGAGGCAATAAGGAATCCTCAACTAAGGCACAAGGGATCATAGTAGAGTGACTGATGGACTGACACCAGGGATGATTATGGAAGAGGAGATATTGAGTAGCAGATAGACAACTTCTCTTGTCAGAGCCAAAAAAGCATAGATGGCCTGGCAGTGACTGACAAAACTTTGGAGAGGATCGGGGACATTATGAATCGAGGCCAAAATGGACTATACGAGAGAGGTACAAGGATTAAGTGGATGGAATATTTTAACAGGAGACAAAGGGACTTGGGATAGACTCCATGATGTGATGGTGACTCAACTCGGATGCTCTAATCAAGGGCGACATGATGAGGCTGCCACAAAGAATAGGCCTTATGGGAACCATAAAAGCATGATAAAAAGCTAGTTACTCATGACGAAAATTCACACATGTGTTGAGAAGTATGGAGGCAAAGTGGTGCCCCAAGTATAAGCAGCACAAGTGAAGAAATCTCATTTTGAGAGGCAACAAAGTGACCCTTCCTAGAAAAATGTCTTTTGGGTAGAGTATCAAATCACCAAAAACAAAAGGATACCCATTTTAGAGCTTGGTGAGATATTTCCAAAGATGTTGACAGTTCATCAAACTGAGCTAGGGTTTGGTCGTAATTGGAGAAAGAAAAATTAGGGTTCTTCTTTTAATATGGTGATTTCCATCCAATTTGGTTCATTTTCTAGTGGAGTTGTGGTGAAATTGAAGAGGAGGAGAAGGCCCTAAATCTTTCAGCGATCGTAGCATACAAACTGACCATTGGAATCGAGATCCATCATTCACAAGTAGGTGGCCTAACTTTTCTCTTCATTTTCAATGGATCAGTTTATCAGATTAGATGCCTAGGGCCTAGGAATAACACTCTGTCCATCCTCATGGTCATCTCGCACTTCCTGGGCCTTGTACTACAATTTGGCTCACATTTTTCAGAGGGGAAACCTGCGAGCTCGCGGGTACGGGGATGAAAAACTATGAGTTGATAGAAAGGTTGAGTTTGTCTTATTTTTCGGCAGGGAACTGGCGCTTGATGATTTTGATGTGGCTTTTCTTCATCTGAGCTGAAAAACATGTTGGGTTCGTGCAGGTATGGAAGACCTAAATATAAACTAGAGATAAATATATTTGGATGCACTTCATTTTGAGATCTGGGGGGATCAGGTGGTTCGAGGTGCACTAGCAAGGTACAGGGTTCTCAATATGTTTGAGAACCCACTGATGAGGGTAGGGGAGCCCTTTCGATATAGGATAGTTAGCTACTAGGATCCATACCAGGAGACCTTTGTAGTGAAGGGGCACCAAATTGAGTTGACCATACAGGACATCTATTTCTTGACCAGACTCCCACCACTAGGGGTGGTGGGAGATATACATCCTGTGTTACCGCAAGGGAAGAACATATCAAATTTCTTGGAATGCCACTGTAGACTAGATGCCCATGCTAAGGGCATGACCATACCAATCGATGATCTAGTGATACTAGAAACATGGGTTTTAGTCGCAGCAGTACTATTGATCTTGTGTAACCAAGCATTCCACCACATCATTGGAGGGAAAATGATGTTAGTTGAGAGTGTACTAAGTGGGACCTATTATTGGTGGGCCAAAATGATGTTTTCATTGTTGAAACGATAGTTTTCTCTATGCAAGAGATAGGTGAACCATGACTATGATTTTGGTACATTTTTGTGCTTGTTCTTCATCGAGAAGATCCCCACACTTGGGCCTCATGTGCGGATCTAGGATGGAGGCCCATGGGAGCCCAGGATACGCTGCTGGGGGTAGCTACTGTGGAGAGGAGGAGGCAGGGGATTCAAACGACTATTTTGACCCAATTTCTTCGCCCATTGGGACTAGATATCATTGTATATAGACAACTTTCCATACAGTGGGATGAACTTTCAGGGTGACTCTGACTTGCCACTTCCACCGGATCGAGCATGGGGAACATATGGTAAGTGAAATTTTCTATATTTTATGGTGCATTTAAAGCTCTTAGAATATGTATGTGGTACTGATTCATTACTTTTAATACGCGTATATAGCACCGATGAAGCTGACAGGGTATTTGGGACGACTCGCAATGCCATGGGATGCGAAGTTTAGTAGAGCGAGAGACGACCAGGGACCTGACTATCAAGCCCTGCTAGAGGATATCTCCCACAGGTGCGAGCTAATGATGACCAACATATATGAGCATGGATGGCATGATCTCGAGGACCGGTACATTGAGGGATGTATCAAGAAACCCTCTGAGCGGGGAGGGGTTATGGAGTGCATGGCGATGTCTGTTACGGCTATGCGGGATCTGTGGGCTGTAGGAGCAGATCCATTGGCTCGGGACCCACCAGATCATGATTAGATGTAGGGGCATGTGGTGCCCCCAGTTTTTGTTTTTGTAACATGCTATGGGCATGTCACATGTATTAAAGTAGATGACTCTAAAAAATTTAGGATTTTGTGGACACATATTTTGGATATGCATATTTTTATATATGATGAGTATCTGGTTCGCCATTTGGTTAATGATTATTTTCTTTTGTTAAATGCATGTGATAAGTTCCAATCTAGAATATTGTTTGCAATTCTATCTACATAGTGATTATGGGCTCTAGGTACATGACTGAATGTAATGGTTTCAAATTCATGCACTAAGAACTTCACTCATAAATATCTTCTAAAAATGACATGGTTATTCACATGATAGACATCATTCAATTCCATGACAAGAAGAAAGGAATCTAAACAAGCATGAAGATGAAGGATGTGATGATCAGGGGAATTCACTAACAAAACTATCATTGCATCATATTCGGCCTGATTATTGGTGGAAGATCCAATGCATACGCAGTTGGAGAGGACTGACGAATGAATGAGGGTAAAAATGGCCCAAGCTACTGAGGCTAGATTCTAGGAGAAGCGACTTGCACCATTGACATAGCCAATATATGGTGTGGATGATGGATCCATTTGAAAGGTGCCACAAGATAATAAATGAAATGATGAAAAATGGAAGCTACCTAAATGGATTACAGAAATAAACATGTATCTCGATGGGAAATGCTATGGGTAAAATTTCTTAAGGTAAAGTGCATTGCGAGGATTAGGAATGACTTTGCCTTTGAAATCCTCTAGAAGGTATTCTCATTGCCTAAACATTGGGTGTTAATGTAATGGATACAAAGTGGATGTAGATCGAATTCATGGGTTTTATGTAAGGGGGGATATATCTAGTTGACTTTATTAAGCATACTGCTGCGAAAGGAAGTATGCACAATGGTGCATATCATCCTAAGGAAAGTCAGGGGTGGTCATCACTTCCATAATGTATTCATCAGAATGGAAGATAGGAGGAATAGTGGAAGAAATACCACATGATGCGGCAGGGCTACCTGACGCATCATCATGAGAGATATGGTTCACATACACATCGCTATAGGGGCCAGACGAAGAGCGATTAGGTGAAACATATACCGATGTTGAGCCCAGGGTGATTGCCAAAGGAGGCTCAGTAAAAAAAGAAGGGAATGCCCTAGAGGGGTCTTCCATCATGTATCTCATGGATGTTGACAGATAGAGGATAGTGGCTGAAGGTTTCGTCATCTTGACATTGGGGGGGAGGTATCAAAATGGGTGCATAAATGTCCTCCAGTTTTGCCAAAGAAAAACTCACAAGTGGAGGAGTATAGGATCCACTACGAGTGGCCTCTATTTGGTGAACAACCTCAAGGGTGTTGCGAAAGTCGTCGAGATGGGGAAAAATGTGAGAATAGTGGCCATAAAGATCACAGAAAGCACAAGGGTGGTTTGTGCGCAACAATTTGAGTTTCTTATCTAAATTGAGTAAGGTCACATGGACCTCCTAGATATTGGATTCAAAAAACGTCTCATTGACCATAGGTTTGAGATGAGGAAGCTCAGGACAATTATGGGTAGCATGCCTAACAATATCACACAAAGCACACAGAGGTAATTGCTTTGGAGGCTTAGGAGGAGTAGGAGTTATTTAGGGGGCTCTGTTCTTAGGTTCCTTCTTTATGGATTTGCCCCCTTCTCCAGAGGATTTTGCAACAGGAGAATATTTATGTTGATGTGGCTGAGGCACTAAAGCAAAGGGAGGGGTCATAGAAACTGGTTGGTCTAGGGTAAAAGCGATATAATATTTGAGCAGACTAGGAGGGGTGTTGGCTGGAGGATTGATGTACCAGACTGGGATCCCCAAGGTCAAATTTGGAAGGTTCAATGTGGCCATAACAAGCATCGAAAAGACTCTAGAGGGGGGAGCTAGAAATGGTATCTGACGGGAAGGGTAATGGCCTGGTGGAATGGCTCCCAAATGGTTCAGGCTAGGGGGAATCGTTACTAGTTTAAAGGGGTGGAAGAAACACCAATAGAGGGAAGATGTCCTTGAAAGTAAGGTCCTAAACGCTTCATTGAGTGACCACCAGTAGGTTTTGGAGGCGTAGGTTTTTGGTTGGTTGAACTAGACCGCTTGTGGCTAGCCTGAGATGATTGCATCATGCAAATATTAGACCAGCTGGGGTTAATGATAAGAGGGGGCTGACCAGGGAATGCACCAATTAAGTTGGAATATTTATAGACTCCTAGTGAAACACTGGTGAGAGGTGCGACTGATTGCTTATCAGCCACCGAAGATATGATAGTCTTGTGGGAGGCCTGAGACTTTGGTTTGTAATATGTCAACTAATTAATGGTGAGGATATTTCCATTGTGAGGAAAGAACATATTACAGTGAACTACAGATGTGACAACATGCATCACATAGGCATAACTACGACCCAAAAGGATATTGTAATCCAAAGGGGCATCGATGACTTCAATGTTAACACAAAAAGTCTTGCCCGCAAGAGTGGAAATACAATTGTGGTACATGCCAAGGGGATGAGATGGGTCACCGTCCCAAGCACGCAAGGTGATGGTGGATGGGTCTAAGTCGGGTGATCCAAGTTTATTATAAACAGAGGAAAACATCATGCAGGTGGATGTGGCCTCGTCAATGGTACATCACAAGACATTGGCATTACGAATATTGACTGGTATTGGAATGTGACAAATGAAGGTAAGGGGGGATGTTCTCATTTTTCAACATCGAAGATGATCAAAAAATCATCTAAAAGATCCACAACACCCAAAGTAGATAGTAGAGAGTTTCGTTGTGAAGGGCATGCCCGGAGGACTTCTAGCATTGACATGGCAGCAAGAGGTTGTGGCAAGTCATCTACTATGTTATAAGTGTGGGCGGCTTTAGCAGAAGAAAAATTTTAGCGTAATGGCCCTTTGGGGATCTTGGGAATAACCTCTGCCTGAGGCTGAGGGATTTGTAAGGGGGCATTAGGCATCAAAATGGAAACTGTGGAAACTTTAGCTTGGGGCTTGGTTCCAGACGTAGCAGGTGACTTGTCATATTGGCGAGACCGAGTTTAAAGGTTGACATCAATGGTATTAACCTCTTCAGAATTCATCATGAGAATTTGGTATTCAGGGGTACTAGACTATGTAGTTTGAGGGGCAGACTGACCTTGAGGGGGTTGGGTGGCCACATATCCTTGCTGAGTGAAAGGATCAGTGAACATAGCCGATTGAGCTGGTGCAATATTTGTAGGAGCCAAAGAAGTGGTTTTATGTCCTCTAGATGTTTCTTGTGCTTCCCACAACTGGTGAATATAGGGTAAAAGGGAACAATCATGAGTATAATGGCCATGCACACCACAACAAGAACAAGGATTGTTTGTATGAAGAGGCCTATTCTACTTGGGATGATCACCCCATTGTTGATTTTTAGTGTTAGGCTGGTTCCCTTGGGGTGCATTTGGTTGAGTACCTTGGCACCCTTGATTACCCTGTGATGGTTGATTTTGGTTTCTTTCCTCTTTTTCTTGGAATTAGGAGGATTGGTCACACTTTGATGCACATACACTTGACCTTGAGGGGGAGGTGGCTACTATGGCGGAGGTTGAGAAGGCATGGGAGGCTGGGGTATTAATGCCGAAGGGGTCGGAGAACTAGGTTGTGGATAAGGATAGAAGGGCAGTTGGGAAACATTGGGGTAAATAGGTTTCACAATAGCTGGCCCTGGCATCGGTTGATGCAGTTGGGTAAATGTGTAAGATGTGCTTTGTCCTAGATACATTCTATTGGGAGGGGGATAAGTGCTAGAGGATTTGGCCCCTCCATGAGGGAAACCATATCCTATGGGAGGATGAGTATATGGATGTGAAAGAGATCCAACAATACCCTTGGCAACGTGAGATGCCCCCGGTGCATTGGCATCACCAAGTCTAGGAAGATCTGGTAAAATGGTATAAACATAACCAGATTGGGCGTACATCAAGTCGTATTTTAACGTGACTTGGAGAGCTTCTTCCTCAGTCTGAGGAAAGTGAGACATGACATATTTACCAATAGAATGCAAAATCGTTCTTAGAAACCAATCCATGTAGACATTGTCCTCGAATGTAGGAGCTCGACACAATCTCCTCCTTCGACGCCATTCTTGGACATAGTCAGAAAGGCGGGTGGTAGAAGATTGACATATGCGGTCAGCAACTCTATACTAGTATCATATCGGAGATATAGTTGGAAATAGGGCATAAAAGCTTTAGTAAGAGTTGCAAAAGTAGAATGATAGTCAGCGGTCCGGTCGACATACTACTTTGCAGCTTCTCCAGTGAGCCTACATTGGAATAACCGAAGACGGATGGAGTCATAAATGATAAAAGTGGATGAAAACCACATGTGAAAGGAGAAGACATAATTAGTAGGGTCCTCTCTAGTGTTTCCTTCAAACTTAGGGATGTTTGAAGGAAGCTTAGTTGGCATAGCAGGCCAACCTGGATTGTGGAGTATAGGGTCGTTAATTAACTGGCTGAAATCGGGGAGGCTTAAATGTGCCATAAAAGGGAGCAAAGGAGTAGTCATAATAGTTTTGGTAGTGGATCCACTAGTACCAACTCCAACATTAGGGCTACGGCTACCACTAGCTTGAGGACCAGCACCTGCAATGGTGACTAACATGATGATGGAGTGAGGTGGAGGAGAACCAGGTTCAGAATTAGAGAAAGGACTTAATGAAAAAGAATCAGAGTTAGTATGGGGACTCGGTGGAGGACTAACTCAGATTCTACACGATGGAGTAAGTCTTCCTAATGGAAACTGAGGATGAAGGCTTTGGAGTCTCCGTGATAAATTCCTTAGGGATGCAATGATGGAAAGACAGAGATGAAATGAAAAGGGTGAAGAGTGATAAACAAAGGCTTAATGAGGCAAATAAATTAATTATGATGTTTATGTCTTGGCTTGATAGTGTAAACCAAGCGCTTTTCGCTTTAGGTGTGCATGTGTGCAAGACATGTGTTAATTTTACTTAAGGCCAAATGGTTGTATAAATAAAAAGAAAAAATGTTGAATAACTATAAATAAAATTGAAACGGTAGTAAAAGAAACAAATAAATATGCATAAATTCAGCCCAAAAGAAGGTTTCCTAAAAAAATAGTCTAAAAGGCGGGATAAATTGACTCAAAACACACAATATGGCCAAAATATCTAAGGTATAAGGGACAGGGATATAATTACTCATATCTATTGGAAATGGTGCAGAAAACAACAAGAAACTATAAGGAAAATTGTTACAAAATGGGAGGCGAAAGGTTAAAACTCTAATGGAAACAAAGGGAACCCTAAGGGAAATACCAAAAAAAACTCAAAAGGGGGTTTTGGATGGAATAATAACAAATCTAAAAGGACCTTAAAGAAGGATAGATCAAACCCTAAACAATGACTAAAAGTGCTGCAAAATCTCAGACTACCTACTCAGCTAAACCCCTCCTAGAAAGGTGGAAGTGTATTGAAAACCTAAGGGGCTTGGTCCTACTTCAAGGAGACAAACTCAGCATATCCAGGCATAAGACAGGATGAGACAGAGGTCAGCCAACCCTGAATAGTGCTGGCGGAAAATCGTGAAAGTCACAGAAAAAATCTCGAAAAATGTTGTAGCTCGTAGGCACTGACTTGTAAGCTTGGAAAATCATAGCTTCTAGGCTGATAACTACGAGTTCAAGAAGAAATCACAGGTTTTGGGCCAAAAATTGCAAGTTCGAAATCTAGGATCCTTGGGTGGTAGGTTGTGGATAAATTTTCCTTCTCTCACACAGTCGATACCCATTACCTGTGGAAAACACCCGAACACCCACGAAAGTTAGAAATTTTACTGTTTTAGGGCATAAAAGATAAAAAACAACATAAAGAGACTAAAACTAGTAGAAGTAAAACCCTATTTAATGAAGAAACATGTCACACAGGAATTTGAATTACAACAATGGAGTCACCATTTGTTAATGACAATTTTGTATTTAAAACCCTTGTGGAGTCACCATTTGTTATCATAAATTCTTAACGCAAGTGTACAAAAAGAGCTCACTTTAGCTATGTGTGACAAACAACCCTAAGAACAAAGATGGTTGGTTAAATTCCTTATATTTGCAATAGATGATTGAAACAAATGTTGCAAAAGCCCTGATCTATGTAGTAATCACAAAAAAAATTAGGGGCTAATATTCGCAGGTGGGCTAATATTCCATGTTTTTTCGAAAAAAAAGATTCACCAATTTTCATTTTTCCAAAAACGAATTCGCCCAGATTTTATAGTATAAAATTATTTTACCTTAAAACTCTTCAATATTATGTATTGTCTAATATAAAATAATTTTAAATATAAAAAATTTTACAAAATTATCGTCAAACATTTTAATATTTGGATATTAGGGACTAGTAAGGTTTGCCAAGGTTTCTAAACTTTAAGATAAACTTCCATCTGTAAAATTTTCCCTCAGTAAAAGTAGTTAAACATTAAAATTAAATAAACATTGCTCCAAATTTCCAATAGACAAGACAAGATATATAAATAATTTTATATGTATTAACACCTGGGAAGGGAACAAAGAATGATGTTATGAGTCCCCCTTATTGGGATGGGTTCTTGGCTATCATCAACGCTTCAAATCGAGAAGTTTCTCTTTCTCAATTGTGTAGAAAACCCAAGACGTTTTGAAATCTATGGGAGCTCAGGAAGCAAGAAAATAGTAGCAGCAATAATAATGATCAAAGCGCGACAATGAAAGTGATAAAAGTGAATAATGAATGGAGAACCCTCCTATTTATAACAAAATATTGTTTTATCCTCGATAATGGCAAAAAATAAAATATTATTAACCAAGATATAGATCTAACTTCTTGGAATATATTATTTTATTTTGTTGGTGGGAAAAGGAATTTAAATTGGCTAAATACCTTTATTTAGAAATAATAAACAAATAAATGATTTATTTATCATTTCAAGAACAGGGTTAAGGAATAATTTAACAAATAATGATTTGTTTAATTATTTCTAGGTGATTTAGTCAAATTTAACAAGGAATAATAATTAAATAATGATTTAATTAATTATTCTTAGAGAAAAATAAGATAAATAATGATTTATCTAAGTATTTCTCATAATTGGGTTAAATATGACCAGGAATATTATTTGAATAGTGGTTTAATTAATTATTTCTAGATGAAAATCAAATAAATAAAGATTTATTTAATTATTCCTCATGGGGTTTCCTGTTTGAACCAGAAATACCTTAATAAAATATGGTTTATTAAATTATTTCTTATAGTCAAAGCAATTTTACTATGGTAAAATTGGTCTTACATGGTGTACTTCGATCCATCTAATTGTAAATGGTTAGATGACCAAAAATTGGTGTAACAGAAAGGAATTGGGTGAGAATTTCTTTGGGTATGTTTGAAAACCATAATTCCAAACAAATGAGTGGTTTGCATGAAAATAGGAAGTCTTCTTAATATTGATTTTGTATGACATTATCTGGATATGTGTTATATTCATGAACATGTATTTTAAAAGGTATAGAAATTGGTCTCCAGTTATGGCTAGATTCATCAAGGAATTGGATTCCCTTGAGAGATGATATATGTATGTGTTTAGTTACAAGGCCACGTGATTGGTACAAAATGTAAAGTAACTAGTAATTTGTTATAATTATTTATGCACTTTCACTTATGTGTTTATGACAAAACAATGCAGGGTATTTCATGGCAAAAGATATTTCCACGAAATCTTGAAGAAGAATCAGGTTGAGATTTCCCTTGGAAGCATGTGGAACCCATGGCAATTGAGTCATGGTGTATGTTGAAATTTTTGTGGCTTTGCTACTTTGTGAATTGTTTGTGGTTGACTTGAAATTTTTTTTATGTATGGTGCATGTCCATGCCACTTTGTTTTTGGTGTCGTATTGCGATTGATTTTTCATGGTTTTCTTCTTGCTTTTTCCTTGTTCTTGCCTTTTATGTTTTGAGGGCATTGGGAATTGGTTGGGGAAAGAGGAACGTCAGTGGAGTTAGAGAAGATTTTAATGAAATGAAACAGGTAATGTAAGACCTGGATGAAACTTGGTGCATGAGTAAAGGGAAGTTGAAGGAAAAAGTATGATAATTGGTTGAGCTAGGTTGGTCCATTAGGGTAAATGGATGGCGACAGGAAAATCATGAGAAAGGTAACATGAAAGGTAATGTGAATGGATTTGAGGAATTAGATGTCTTGTCTATGTTGGGGACTTTTGTTCTCAATGTTGTGCATGTTGTGCATGGATAAAGGGAGTTCTCTTAACCTTGGCCATATGATATCTGGTAATTATGTTGTGATCATGATTACGTCGATGTCTATATATGTATACATGTATGTATGTATGCATTCCATTGTCTTATAGGGTCTTCGGGGATTATAATTGTTTTATAATAATTTTTATATGTATATATGTATGTATATATGTCGTTGTATGATGGATCTCCAGGGATGATTTTTTGGATAAATGATTGCTTATGCAGGTGAATGGTATGAAGAGGTTCCTCGTATTACGAGAAATCAGCTGACAAATCTATGAGGAGAATATAACGTGAATATGAATTGATATGATGTGCTTGTACTATTCCTATTTTATGTTATCGTAGGTAATTCTGAAGGATACATTAGTGAAATGAAAGAAGTGTAATATGCGACATGTCGGGACAAGCATGGATAGTCAAAAGGCACTAGAAGCAATGTTGCTTGGTAGAGACACCGTGGACTCCATATGTGCAATATTTTTGTTGTGTATATGCTATACATGTTATACTTATAGTGTTTCCTACATGTGGTACTGTGTACATGTTGTATATGTGGTGTTGTGTACACGTTGTGAAGGTAGTGTTGTGTACATGCAGTGCTATGTACACGTTATGAAGGTAGTGTTGTGTACATGCAGTGCTATGTACACGTTGCGAAGGTAGTGTTGTGTACATGTAGTGATATGCACACATTGTGTAGGTGGTACGATGTACAGGCTATGTAGGTGGTTCTGTGTACACATTGTGCAGGTGGTGTTGTGTACACATTGTCCAAGTGGTGCAGTGTAGATGTGGTGTTGTGTACATGTTGTGTAGGTGAGCTTATGTACATGTGGTGTTGCGTACATGTTGTAATATGGTGATGTGTGCATGTGGTGTTGTGTGTTTGTTGTACATGGGGTGTTGTGTGCATGTGATACTGTGTACACATTGTGCAGGTGGTGTTGTGTACATGTGGTGGTGTACACATTGTGTTGGTGGTGCTATGTACAAGTGGTGTTGTGTACATGTTGTACATATGGTGTTGTGTGCATGTGGTGTTGTGTACATGTTGTACATGTGGTGATGTGTACATGTGCTGATGTGTACACACTGTGAAAGTGGTTTTGTGTACATGTGGTGTTGTGTACACATTGTGCAGGTAGTGTTATGTACATGTGGTGCTATGTACATGATGTATATGCGGTGTTGTGTACATGTTGTGCATGTGGTGTTGTGTACATGTCATACATGTTGTGTTGTGTACATGGGGTACTATGTTATGTGTATTGTGTAGTTGTTGTATCATGATGTGTGTATCTGTTATGTTGTACTCTCTGTACATAGATGTATTTTGTTATACACTGGGTTTAGGTGTATGTTTTGTGTTTTACATTGGGTGTAGGTGTATATATTATGTGGTACACCCTGTGTTGGTGTATGCATGTGAAGTACACTATGTGTATGTGTACATGATTAAAGAGAAAATAAGGCAATGGGTGCATGCCGAGTGTGGAAATTAATTCACTGTGCATACGGAAAGGACAAGAACAAAGGTAGAAGCAAATAATTGATTGAAAGACAATTATCATTAATTTATTTCAGTTTTTAATTATGTGTGTGATATATGACTCTGATTTATGATGGTTGCATGTGATCTATGATTCCTATTTATGATGGTTGATTTTTGAGCTAACCGAATATTATGTGTTTATACATGATGGTTTGATCAAAGAGATAGTTTTACTAATTGTGACAAGAAGTAAAAAAAATTATAGGTGCACCCTATTGACAAGCTACCAATTAGGTATGATTCAAATTTATTTCAATTTATTTTGAATCTAATGGAAATTATGTTCTTGGTACATGAAAGGATGGAAATTCCCAGGTTTAGGTGGTTGGAACTGGCTGTAAGAATTGGCATGAATAACAAAAGGAGTTGGAACATGAAACTGTATGATTGTAAAGAATTCAAGAGAATGGACATTTTGGGACACTGGTACCCAATAATGTCCATTGATTGCAATGAGCATGTTATGACTTGTATCATGGTTTTGAGGCAGGGATATGTCTTGGTTTTTAGACCTTCTGATGCAAGGAAACATTTCCGAGGGATGGATCTCCCAAGGGACTGTGTAGTAAAGAAGGGGATTCCAGAGCAACTTGGAAGGTGAGTGACTGCATGGAAGGGGGTGACTAGATTTCCTAAGTGACTTTGTAGATGAGAAGAGATGTTTAGGGAATGAATGTTTTTTTGGTCATTGGCATTGTTATATTGAATCAAAAGCACAATGAGAGTGTGCCATGAAATAATGAGACAATACCTATTCCATGAGATAAAATGTAGTGCTGGATTGTAGCGCTTGAAATTGGATGTAGGTTTGACTTTTGCAGTGGATTATGGACTTTTGCTGAAGGGGGTCAATCCTGGTACTAATTTTGAGGGTGGAGTTGTGAGCCTTTGGATTTCCTTGTTGATTGATATAGACATAATATCCTTTTATTTTTTCATTAGATAAAATGTGAATATGTATATGTGTATGTTATTGTAAATACCATATCGAGTTGTGGTTATAAAGTTCAATCAACAATATGTTTATTTCTTGGTTGAAGAAAATGTGCATGAGTATATATGTGGTTGTTATTGTAAATACCATAATGATTTGTGTTATAAATCTCCAGTAAATGGTATGATTGTCATGTTTTCAACAATGGTGATTGCAAATATTGCAATGAGATGTCGTTATAAATTTCCTTAGGCAGTATGTTTGGTTTTCAACGGTTTTCTTTTCATAGGTGTCATAAAACACCAAAGTCGATGTTCCCCCATGGGGGAGGGGTTTGTAACAACTCCTGGTTTATTTTCATGTAGATAAAATATTAGACCAAGGTCATGAGACATGTATTCCAAGTTGAATGTTAGGAAAAACATAGTGATGGGTATCACTAGTGATTAATTTAGGGCTATGGAAATTGGGAAAGGAAAAGAGGAAATAATTGGCATTTTATATATGAAATAAAGTAAAACAAGGGAAAAGGAAGGTGAAGTTTCACAATTTGCATCATAGGGAATATGAAGGAAAATGAAGAAAATAGATGCCTCAATGATAAAAATTCTTGTAAGGAGCAATTCATATCATTTTGATATTTTTTTACTGGATCTCTCTTCCATTCTCTCATTCTCGCATACACTTTCACATTTAGAGTATTCATGGAGAATTATTAGAACACTATGACATAGTTTGGATTAGGAGAATGAAGGAATGGGAAATTAGGAAAGCGCAAGGGAATAAGTGGATCAACAACTACAACTAGATTTATTTATGGGTAACAAGTTACATATGTGATTTCCTTATTGATTTATGGATGCATGATATATGCATATGTTTTTTTGGTTATGTTCTATCATTGGAATGGATATTTTCCGTTGGATCAAACACTCTGGAAGCCCTAGAAAAAATTGGGTTGAGTTACTAGTACTGGAGACTATGTTGGGACAAATTCTCTGGAGCCCCTAGTGGGTTGAGTTACTAATATCTGGAGATAGGTTGGGTAACACTCTAGAGCCCTAGAAGACAGTCGGTTGAGTTACTAGTTCCAGGAGCCTTGGAAAACTTGGTTAGATACCGATGTGGTAAGTGTTAGTGATGTTTGAGAGTGAGGTGGACTCACTAGTTGAGGGTTGAGGTGGTTGGTCTTTGGAAGCCCTAGTTTAGTGTTGTTTTGGTTTATTCCTTGAGATCCCACATTCATGCTTAGAATATGGTGCAAGTGTGATTGGATGAAAGAAATATTTGGTTTAGCCAAATCTATGGTCAAGTGGTATGTGGAATTCCTAATTTGGTTGGTATTTTCATATGCTAATATGAGTCATTTTCCTATTGTTATATATGATCATTTGTAGTGATTATGTTGGCGGTATTATGGCCGATTTTCCATGGTTTATATATTGGTTTTTTTTTGTTATATGATGGTTATATGATGTGTATTATATATGACTCTTGTCATGAATTATTTAGTTATTGATTTTTTGATGAATGTATGGACTACAAATTTTTGTTACAACTATGTGGAGAGGTAATAGAGCCTCCTTAGTGGTTCTTATATGAATATCATAATATTATGATAAGATATGCATTCATGGCCTGTAGCTTACATGTTTCCCACGTGTTTGACGAAATTTCTAGTATGTTTTGGCTAGTACAGATCAGGTTTCTTACTCAAGTTTGAATTTTAATTTTTTCCTTATGTTAATAATGATTCTCTATATTCCCAGGTCGTTGGAATTGTAGTGTTGGCATTTATGTCAACAAAATTATGCGTAGACCTAGTGGATATGATGTTGTGGCTATTGAGTAGAGATTGATTCTACATGTGGTGTTGGATTGAGGATTTTCATGTTAGTTGATTGGAGATGTTGTTATTGCAGGTTGTTGAAGTGGTGATATAGGTCTTACATATGCTTCTACATGTATTGAGGGCATTGGATACGTTGCTACATGTGTTGTGTTATGGCTACATGTGTTGAGGTGCTTCTACCAATATTGGAGGAAGTTGTATGACATGTTTCTTCTGCTATAGGAGCTTAGTGAAGTTTCTACAAGAGTTATGGATACAACTACAAGTGTTGGAGATTCTTATAGGAGTTGGAGTTGTTGTTTTAGGATCTGGGGGTGTTGGTATTGGAACTAAGGTTCGAAGAAGAGGTCTTGCATGTCACTAACTTGTTCTTGGTATATTTCATGAGCTGGAGACTTGACATAGAGGTTTGGATGAGTGATTAGATGCTGAAGAAGGTGTTCCATCAGCTGGAAAAGGTTCTTAACTAAAGATCCATTGGTTTTCTTTATCCTTATCCCCAGTCGCATGGATCCAAGCTTATCACTGCGACTAAAAATCTCTAGTTGTTGGGAGACAGGCCTATGCATGTGACTAGTCAAATTTGCTCAGTGTTTTGTGTTAGATCAAGTTTTTGCACAATTTTTTGTCTGGATTTATCGTATTGGTCAACTATTTCTGGTAATTTGGCAACATTATTGTTCAGAAATTTTTATTCTATGATCAAAAAAGTTTGTGGGACCTACATAGGTTAATCAAAGTTGAAAATATCAAAAGGTAAGTTAAGTTAGTAGTTTTATCGAGTCAATGGGCTAAATACAGATCAAATCATGAATATGAAAAAAGTTATGAAGCCTATTAGTTTTTTTTAACTATTGAGTTGAGCACCTCAGTTCATCAATATATTGGAGGAATCTTATTTGTAGCACGATTGAGTAGTTTGTGTGTTGATCGAGTGTGTATGTGAAGAAGAGTATGCAAGATGTGTGAGCTGTGTAAAGCATATTTTCCGAAGCATTTTGTCATTGTAGTGGCAATGAGATGAAGTTTATTTGAGCCATTATTTTTATGCAATGAGTGAGGTGTTGAAGTGTAGATTGGAGTAGTGTTTTGAGGAGATTGTTTTCAACTTGTGTGTAGATTTTATGTGAAGCTTTGATTGCAACTAGTGTCGCAAATTTGTTATTTGATTGTGCTATGATGCTATGTTGTTACAATCCTCATCTTGTGTGAATTGGGATCCCAGACTGAAAATATATGAAAGGAGGCTCACATGGAGGAAGTGAATGCATGGATTCTTCAGAGTATACAGTGACTTGGTGAATTTAGTAGAAGGAAGATATTTCTCCATCCAATAGGAGTTGGAAATTTCGATGGAATTTGGGTGAGAATCATTGTTCATGGTGGAATTAAATGGATATTAGTCCATAGATATGTGAGAGAAACAATTTCCTATATGATTAGTGGGAGCATACTGTGAAATAAGACCACTCATCTAGCTTATTGGTGTAAGCTAATCCATGTACAATTTGTTCAGCATATAAATAAAATAATTGAGCAGTACAACAACAACAAAGTGGTTTTTTGGCCAGAGAAGGGTTTTCCACCAAACATAGTTGCGTCCATTGTGATGATTTGTTTTATGGTTGCATGCTTTTTTATGGTGCTCTGATATGGTTTTGTGTTTCAGTTTTTGCATGGATTAAAATAATAATAATTTGTAGATTTTTTTTAAAAATTGCATAGCTACTGATGCACCTGCGGGTAGTGATCTAGTTTCCAATAATTGGTATAAAAGTGGGGCTCCCAGTTGCAACTTGATCAATGCAGAGTGGAACTTGGGTAGTTTGGAAGACTTTTTGCAAATTTTCCTAAATGGACCAACAAGGTATTCCAATGCTTCACGAAGGTAAATTTCCATCTTGAAGAGTGAATTTGGATTCATATTTTTTATCCGTTGATGAATATATATTTTTATCATTTGAATATGGAATTAAAGATGAATTTAATTATTTAGCTAAAATATTATTTTGAATAGTATCTCAAAATTTGATAACATACATGTGAATCATTGTGAGACTACTAAAGAGATGTTTGAGAGGTGGCATAATTTATATTGGAGGAAATTTGCATTTTTTCATAAATGGAGAAAAATGCAAAGGATTCTAATTTTATTGCAGTAGAAAATCAATTCTCCTCACAAGAAGAAGATGAAATCTCTAGTGGTTTCAAAGAATTTGAGAAATCCAAGTTAATGGCCCTAGAAGCTAAAATAAAAAGTCTCACAGCTGAAAATAAAGATCAATGAATGTTGTTGCAAGAAATTTCATATATGAAAACTCATTTGGAAGAAGGAAGAAAAGTGGAAAATGGAATGAGGAATTAGTGTAAGGAGCTAGAGGATGAGTTTAGTAAATTGAAGGGTGAAGAAATTTATGCAAGAGAAGAATTGGAGAGGTTCAAAATTAGTGCTCAAGCATCTAAAAGAAAAAAAAAATTGTTGGAGCACCTAGTTACAGAAAAAATAACGATATCCATGAGCCATGCAAGAAGCAACATAACAAGCAAGAAGACACAAGAAGAAGCATATAATTGGAAAGTATTATAATTTTGGAATTCATGGACACATAGAAGCAATTTGTGTTAATTCAGAGATTAATATCAGTCATCAAAAGGAACATACAAATGAGAAGCAACATCAAGCATGCATGCAAAGAATATCTCCATCATTTAGGGATAATAGTCCATTTTATGGTTTTTGTTTCTCATGCAATGATTTTTTCCATAGGGCTATTAATTGCAAGGCACATGCAAGGAATGGAAATCATACCAATGGAAGACATGAACTTATTACTCTATTCCTTGGTCACATTAGATGTTTTGTATGTGATAATATTGGCCATAAGGCTAAGTATTTCATGTTTCCCATGTGTTTAAGGAAATCCAACCAAAGAGAGGAGAATATGGAAGGTTAGCCACACAAGAAGAAGGACCAAAAGATGAAAGTTTGGAGGATAAAAGAACAGCAAGGATCTCCCACCAAAAATTGAGGCCTGCATGGTCTTAGGGGGAGAATATGTTTGCATATTGAGTTGCATGCAAATATTTAACGGTGCAATCATATCAGAAAGTGTACATGAATAAAAAATTTCATATTGTAGGAGATGCATATCTCCAGTGGGAGTCCTTGAGGTTTGAAGTGTTATTTCCATTTTTTCCTATATTTCTAATCTAGTTTCATTTAGTTGGAGCAGCCATGTACATATGTTGATAGTTTTGGAGCAGTTATATGTTTTGGTTTTTGTTGATGCTAATGATGATGACATCTATGTAGTATTTTTATATTCATTGTCTAGGTGTGATGGGGGATCACAAATTCATGGGGGAGATTTTTTTCTTCCAAATGGACTTGTTATTATTGGAATCATGCTCACTTTGGAGAAATTTTATTGTGTTTACTTGACATGAGTTTTTTGTAGGAAAGGAATTTGATTATTGCTCACATATAGTAGCAAAATCATATGTTTTTCATGAGACAGTTAGTCTTTTGATGATGATCATACGTCTTGATGATATTTATGTCATTTTTTTCATGCATATGTTGCTTCCATATCATATGATGTGTTGAAGATAGTTCATCTAGATTGTGCACTTTATGGTTCAAGATTTTTATTCTAAATGCATCATGTTGCTGCTCATGTGTTGATTGGATGGATTAGATATGAGAAGGATGATTTTTGTTTCTCATTATATTTTGATGCATGTTGATGGATGAGTTTAGTGCTGCAAATAGTGCTATAATACTATATCTCATGCTATTGTTGTTGTTGCTACATATTGATGTCCTTGTCATGTTTTAGTTGATGATATGTCATGTTGATGGTTGATGAGCCTCATGATGGTGAGGATGTGTACTTGCTACTTCCCTCTGACATATTCTTATGTTGATGATATTGGATGATTTTAATGCACATGTGGATCACGATGGTGTTTTCTAGTGGTTTTTTTCATGATCTTGCTTCAGGATATTCATTGATGAGATAGTGATGGATGAGGTGTTGAATGGGACCATACACTAGCATATGTCATGAATTATATTATTGTTTCTTCCATATGGAGCATATATCAGTGTTCATTGTTTCCATGTACTAATTTAATTTCATGTTTTGGGCATGTATAGAAGAGAGCACACTTATGTGCATATGTAAATGCCATGTACTCTCATTGTTTCATCTTTTGGTCAAATTCCTCATCAAGAGACCCTTGGTGTCTAATATGTTGTGTCATTATCTATGTATGAGTCAATGGAATCCCAAGCAATGTATGATTTTGTACATATTTGATGTATCCCAACTATATTGGGTGCATTATGTAAACCTAGGTCCATAAAAATCATTGTTGGTGATAGGTGTAGAGGAGTCATATGTCAATATTATGTATTTGTAACAACTATGCATTTTCTCCATGAAGCTTTATATGTATTGTACTGCATTATATATCATGTCCAAATTTAGTTGGAGTTACAGATCATGGGTAATAGTATTTTTCACTTGGAAAGGAGGCTTATTGAAGCAGGTAGATGTGTTCCTTCAACATTAGCTATAATGTGATTGCAACCCCATTACATGCTAATGGGGATCATGTTCATTTTCAAGGATTGCAGACTTACTAGCAGCTGGAGATACTTCTTGGTTTGCATCACTATGGTGTTGAGTATTATAGGAGAAGTCCTACTCTCATCCAACATGAGGCCGAGGAAGTTCTACTAGAAGTGATTTTACTCGGTTTGGCTAGATCAAAGTTGGGACATCATCTCAAGATGTTGATATTGGTCTTGGAGGGTATTAGTCTCAGTTGTAAGGTCATGGAATTTGTCAGTTGAAGAATCTATAAGGAATAGAATAAATTTAAGGGTTTTCCTCTCAAGAGAAGAGGCTTATGCCCTGACTTGCAACCTATATATTGTGTCACTATTCTTATTTTTCTGGTAGATATTTGATCCTTCACGCATATAATAATAAGGAACAAAGCTAATAAGTAAACATGAAACACAAGCAGTTATCAAGTAAAAGATAATCAAGCATAATAATTTCCCTATTGAGTTCTCAACATGGTATCGGAGCTAAGTTTGGCTAAGGGAATCATGTGTATATCCTCTACATTGAATAAGTTCATCAAGAAGTGTTCTAAGGTAGTAATATATTTCAATAAAGGAATCAGGGAAGTATAGAGTCTCTTATTATCTTCAAAGAAGGATATAATCAAGGAAAAGGATGGAGGTCTCTTCTCAGCACTCACTGGCACATTCCAAGATGGGAGCATTTGGGTAATTGATAGTGGTGCATCTAGGCACATGACAAGCCATGAAAAATAATTGAATACCTTATCAAAGGGAAAATATTCTTATTCAGTGTAACATGGAGATAACAAGAGCTATACTGAGAGATACATTGGATCAACCTATATAGAGCTAGAAAATGGAAGCAACATTCACCTCAACTACATTCTATTTGTTCTAGGTTTGCACAAGAACTTACTTTCCATTTAAAGTCTAGAAGATAAGGGTGATATAGTAGCCTCAATTAACGGAAATTTTGTTATATGGAATAAACAATCAAGTATAGAAAGTGATAGATTCATTGGTATTCAAGAAGGAATATTTTATATGTTGATATCTCCTCTTGATCAAGAGTTAATTCACATTTACACTATCCCATGTGAACCATGGCATAGAATATTTGGTAATCTTCAATTCAAGGTCCTCCCATATCTAAACACCATAGTAGATGGAATACCTAAGATGAAATAATATCATGAAGGAGTATGTAAGGGATGTGCATTGGGTAAGAATACCAAGAGACCATTTGGAGGCAGAGCCTCATGTTCAAAATAAATCTTCGATATCATTCACTCTAATGTGTGTGGCCCTATGAATCCTAATGACATGGAGGTCATTTGTATTATTTCACATTCATAAATGACCATTCAAGAAAGACCTAGGTTTACTTAATGAAAACCAATTATGAAGTATTTACAAAATGTCAATAATTCAAAGCTGAAGTGGAGAACCTTACAGAAACAAGAATCAAAATATTAAGATTTGAAAATGGAGGACAATATACATCCAAGGAGATTATATAATTCTATAAGAAATCTGGGATTAAGAGGGATTTTATAGTCCCATATAATCCTGAACCAAACAGAGCTACAGAACGAAATAATTGATCCATTGAATGGATTGTAAAGGTGATGATACATGATCAATATCTACTGAAGTTCCTATGGGGAGAAGATACAAAGACAAAAAATGTATATTCAAAATAGAAGTCCCCATAGGTCACTAGATAACAAGACTCTTGAAGAAGTAATAACTAGGAAGCAACCAATTGTAGATCATCTCTGTATAGTTGGGTGTCCTGTATATATTCATATACCGAAGCACAAAAGGAAGAATCTAGATCCATCAGGCATGAGAGGAACATTTGTTGGTTACAAAAAATCCTCTAAGGCATATAAAATCTACATAAAGGAAGGAAATAATATAGATGTAAGTGGATATGTCATATTTTACAGGAGTGTTTCTTTCAAGAAATATAAGGAACTTCCCATTGAATATTATGACGAAGAAATTATAGTATTTGAAGAGGAAGATAAAAGGTAAGAAGAAGAATCTCATCATTAATATGAGAGTCCTAGTTAACCCATTGAACATATGGCCCTCCCCAAAAAAAAAGATACCAAACTATTTTAAATCAAAGCTACTTGATGCAGAATGTCATGGGGTAGTGCAAATCTCATTTAGAGAAAGTAAGAAACCAAAGATATATTCTGGGTAAGTTGCATACATGACAGAACTAATCGAAGCTGACCCATCCAATTTTGAAGGGGTTTTCAATCATCATAAATAGAAGGATGCCATGAATGAATAATATCAATCTATAATGAAGAATGGAGTTTGGTTGATTGTACCAAGGCCCAAAGACAAATTTGTGTTAACTTCCAAATGGATCTACAAGATTAAACATGCGGAAGATGGAAGTATAAGGAAAGATGTATCTACAAGATAAATATGAGGAAAGAATTGTGCCTAGGGGTTTCTCTCAATAATAAGGCATCGATTATGAAGAGACATTTGCTCCGACAACAAGGTATAAAATGATTCATTCATTGGTCTCTCTGGAAGCATATATGGGATGGAACATCTATAAAATGGATGTCAAGACTACATTTCTAAATGGAACAATTAATGAGGAAGTCTATATAAAGAAACCATTTGGATTTGAAGTTAAAGACATGACGGCATATGTTTGCAGATTGAATAAAGTTGCCTCAAGAAAGCACCAAGGGCGTGGTATTCTAGAATGGATTCATATCTACAAAGAATAAGGTTCACAATTTTTTCTGTTGATCTGAACCTGTATATCAAGGTTTTAGATGGAGAACCTGTAATCATTATTCTATATGTATATGATCTTCTCTTAACAGGTGTAGAAGGCTGAATTGAATAATGTATGAAGAAACTGGATGCAAAATTTGACATGAAGAATATAGGGTTGATGCATTACTAATTTATACTAGAAGTATGGTAAGGACCTAATCAAATCTATCTAGGTCAAGGGAAGTATTTCATCAATATGTTAAAGAGGTTTGACATGATGCATAGAAAACCTATGACCACTCCGATGATCACAAACTTGAAGAGACTTAAGAGTTCCAAATTGAGCCATGTGGATCCTTCCAAATATAGAAAACTAATTGGCCGACTAATGTACTTGGTGAATTCTCGACCAGATATATGTTTTTCATTAAACATTCTCAGTCAATTCCAAGTGGAGCCAAAACATGATCATTTGATAGCAACAAAAGATATACTAATATATCTGCAAGGAACTATCCACTACTTCCTAAAAATATGATAGGAGGAATGATTTCCACTTGGTTGGATATACAAATTCTGATTGGGGAGGAAGCAAGAAGGATGGAATGAGCACTAAAGGAGGATGTTTTAGTTTGGGATCCTCCATGATCTCATGGATGACTAGAAATCAAGATACAGTTGCTTTGAGTAGTGCTAAGGTTGAGTATGTTGCAGACTATGAATTAAGAAGAGAAGTGGTCTGGTTAAGAACATTGCTATCTGACCTATTCGAAGGAATGATGGACCCTACAGTGATACATTGTGACAACACTAGTTTTATACGATTGCATGAGGACCTAGTATTTCTTAGAAATACAAAGAATATAAACAACAAGTATCACTACATTCAGGATCTAGTTCAAAATGGTGTGTTGCAGCTACAGTACATCTCCACAAATGAACAGGTAGCTGACATATTGACGAAATATTTTCCTAACAACAATCTTGTGTACTTGATAGACAAGTTTGGCTTGATTTATATATCCTCCCTAGTTGAGAGGGAGAGATAGGAACATCATTCTTTTCTTCACTTGGGAATATAGAATGAAGGATTGGGTAAACATATGGACTCCGATACTCTTTGAGTATTTGGTTGGGCATCCAAGACAAGAGTATTTATGGCCTGATATTCTTTTAGGACTATCTATCCAAGACCACAATAGTCCAAATAAGGTCATACTCAGTGAACACTCGAATGGAGTATTTACCTTGAGAGACAATGATGACATTTTATATAGATCATTAGTCTGACCAGCACTATGCTCTGATCTTGTGGAGATGTAGAGTTGTTATTCAAGGCCTTGCTATGTGACAATGTTGGATGATATGATTATAGAAATATGGGTTACCAATCAAACTCTTCTTATGAGATCTCTTCATATTGAGAATGTGAATATACCTCTTTTAAACACCTCCCTAGTTAAGAGGGAGTGTTGAAAAAAGTGTTTGGTCTTCATAAGTATGAAATTTATTTTTTATTCTTGTAAATTATAAAATGAAAAGAAAATTTATTATTATTATTTTGGAGCATGGGTTTCATGCTCAAGTTATTTTATTTTATAATTCAAGCACCCATTGAGTGCTTCTAGGGTTTTTCCTAGGCCAAGAATTCAAAAGAGTCATCGTCATTAATTGAATACCCCACTGGGCGCACATTGTAACTTGTAAAGAAATGTATTTTTGTATTTAAAAGTGTTGAAATACCATCCAATACCAAGTTAGTCTAGCAACTGGAAATTCGGCCTAAAATAAAAGCCACATCCACCCTTGAAGAAGCCTATATTTAGGTAAGAACTCATCCTCCATTTAGCACTCACACTCATCACTTATTATAGTTAAGAAGAAGAAGAAGAAGAAGGGAATGAATATGTGGAAGGATGAAGGAGATTTGTTTTTGGGTTAATTCTCTCTCTCACATGCTAGAGAGGACTAGGTTTTTTGTGCATACCTAGGGTATACCTCTACAAGCTCTCGATCTTGGAGAAAAGGAAGAAAAGAGGTCAATTGAAGGTCAGAAAGAGTCTCTCTCAAGATCCAAGAATTAGGGAAAGGAAAGGAAGGTCATAGGAGGGCTCTAGAAGGAGATGAAAGTTCCCACATGTGGCAACAACATTTTCAGGGAGGCCGAAATTTCAGATCTGCAGTATGAGGAAGAGAATATTGTAGCAGGAGGTCTAGGAAGTGTTAGTGGAAGATATTTGATTGGGTTTGGCTAGATCGAAGTTGGCACATCATCTCGAGAGGTTGATATTAGTATTGGAGGGTATTGGTCTCGGTCGTAAGGTCATGGAATCCACAAATTGAAGAATCTATAAGAAAGTTAAGAGATAGAAGGGTTTTCCTCTCAAGAGGAGAGGTTCTAGCCTTAGCTTGCAACTTATATATTGTGTCATTGTTCTTATTCTTTTGGTAGTTGTTTTATGCTTCAAACATATAATAATAAGGAACAAAGATAATGAGTAAAAATGAAAGAAAAGTAGTTATCAAGTAAAAGAGAATTAAACATAATCATTTCCCTATTGAATTCTCAACATGTTTGACTTGATGGTCTTGTTATTTGGCATTGATATCAACATACTTATGACTAGACATAATGGAGATGATGTTGTGGTTGTTGAATAGATATGAATTCTAGATGTGGTGTTGAATTGAGGATTGAAATTTTGAGTTGATTGGAGATGATGTTGTTGCAGGTGGTTGAAGTGTTGCTACAAGTGTTACATATGATTCTACATGTGTTGGAGGCATTGGGATATGTTGCTACATGTGTTGAGTTATGGCTAAATGTGTTGAGGTTATTCTACTAGTATTGGAGATAGTTATATGACATGTTGTTATTGTTTCAGGAGCTTGGAGATGATGCTGCAAGAGTTAGATATGCTCCTACAGGTGTTGGATATGTTTAGAGGATTTGGAGTTGATGCTTGAGGAGATGGAGGTGTTGGTCTTGGTACTAAGGGTGGAAGAATAGGTATTGCATGTCATTGACTTGTTCTTGCCCTATTTCATCATTTGAAGTATTGACACAGAGTTTTGGAGGAGTGATTAAATTTTGAAGCACATGTTCCATCAGTTGGACGAGTTTTTGGACTGAATATCCATTGGTTTTATTCATCCTTAGCCCCAGTCACATGGAGCCAATCCTATCAGTGCAATTGAGAAATCTCCAGTAGCTGAGAGGCAAGCCCATTCATGAGACAAGATGAATTTTATTAGTGTTGTGCATGCGACTAGAGGAATTTTCTTCATGTTGTGCATGAGACCGAGCTTTTGCACAATTGTTTCTCTAGATTTCTCGCACTAGTTAGCTAACTTTTTTATTTTGGCAACATTGTTGTTTGTAAATTTTAGCTTTGTGATCTGAAAAGCTTGTGGGACCTCTAGTAATTAATGAAATTTGAAAAATATCAAAAGGAAAGTAGAGTTAGTGGTTTCATAGATTCAATGAGCTGAATCCAGACAAGATCTAGCATATGAACAAAGTGGTGAATCCCAATAGTTCTATGTAATTATTGAGTTGAGCACTTGAGTTCATCAATATATTAGAGGAAACTCATTGGTAGCATGGTTGAGTATTTTTTTTGTTGAGTGAGTGTGTGTTTGGAGAAGAGTAGGAAAGTCATGTGAGTCGTATATTGCATATTTTCTGAAGTAGTTTGTAGTTTTAGCAGTAGTGAGATGAATTTTATTTCAACCATTATATTTATGCAATGAGTAAGGAGTGAGGTGTTGAAGTGTGGATTGGAGTAGTGTTTTGAGGATATTGTTTTAAATCTTGTGTGGAAATTTTTTGTGGAGGTTTTAATTTCACCTAGTGCTAAAATTTGTTATTTTATTGTGCTATGATTCTATGTTGTTGCAATTCTCATGTTGAGCGAATTGGGAGTCCAGTATGAAAATGTATCAAGCGAGGCTAACATGGAGGAAGTGAAGGCTCAAAGGCTTAAGAATATCCAGTGACTTGGTGGATTGAGTATAAGGGAGATATTTCTCCATCCAATAGGTGTTGGATAGTCCAATGGAAGCTAAGCGATGATCATTGATCGTGGTGGCCTTCAACGGATGGTATTCTATAGATCCATGAGAGAAACAATTTCCTGATTGATAGGTGCCAACATACTATGAAAGAATTTGAATCTTATGGCTTATGGGTGTAAGATAATCCATGTACAAATTTTTCAACATATTAATATAATAATTGAGCAGCGCATCAGCAACAAGGTGGTTTTTTTCTCATAGAATGGTTTTCCAACAAACATCCTTGTGTCGATTGTCTTGATTGATTATATGGTTTCATGCTTATTTTTGGTGCTATGATATGGTTTTGTGTTTAATTTTGTGTATGGATTAAAATAATAATAATTTGTAGAAATATTTTAAAAGTTCCATCACAACTGTTTCACCCCGCCCTCAGTAGTGATCTAATTTCTGACACATGCATTTCTAGGAAGTGGTCTAGAGGATGACCCAAAATTGTGGCTCATATCTCGAGACCCTGTTAGGAATCTGTAATTAGCAAGATTGGAAAATTCCAATCACAGAAACAACATCGTTTCAACCACTTTGGGATTCTAGGATCTAGCCCTCCTGAATTCAGAGAGGGATCTCTCCAATAAGTGCAAATATGGATTTTTCTTTCAAGTTTGGGGTAATGATATTAGGCTAGTTATGAAGGCCAAGGGTTTGTTTTGTTTTTTGGATGGTTGAGCATGAATGTTACTTGAGGGGAAAGTTCTAAGTGCAAAAGTTTCAAAAGTGAGAAGTTGCAAGCAAATAGAAGAGCTTTGACTGATAGATAGATATAATGCTGGTTTTTACTCCATTGGGCTATGGAGTCATATATGGGCTTTAATTGAGCAGCAACATCAAGGGTGATCCAAGGGGAAAGTCATCTATATCACAAGATTATTGAGATTAAAATGATGGAATGGAAACAATAAAGTGTTGGAAGGGTGGAAACTAATAATAATTTCTCAAGGGATTTATAGTCAGTCCAAACAAGAAAAAGCCTCTTAAGTAACTGTTTAAAACCAACCAAGAATGGGGCTAACCATAAAATTCTTGGGCAGGTCTGTATTAAAGTAGCTTAATTGACAAACAATCCAGTAATCCACATAATTACTTTCAGAAAGTATGAAAACATATAAGAGAAACACAATGTAACCTTAAGATCAGATAAGGTACTTTTAAACCTAGTCTGCTTTCAGTCAACACCAAGGGAAACTTCCAGAATCTGCCTTTGGAGAAAAGAATCTAGGAATCAGGGCAAACCATATCTTCTCTAGTCTAACTTTAATAGAAAATAATAGAAATCACATTCAATAGCAATGTTTAAGCAAACATAAGGACGAGGGAACGCCAACATTCCTAACTGTTTAAACTGTATTAAATCATTCTTAAATAAAAAAATTTGAGGAAAACATTAAGATAAAGATTTCTCAGCCAGAGAAGGTTACTGATATACAATAGATCCTAACCCTGTTTAAACTGTTTCTTACAGCAGAATATGAACAATATGGCATACATAGAAGGAAAAAACAATTAACAAAGAAAGAAGCACTTCACCAGTAATATAGACCAGGATCCCAAGAAAAAGCTTGTTATTGATGTCAAACCGGTTACAATCTTCAAGTCCAATGTTTCAGTTCAGAAATCATCTTCACTATTCAGCCTAACTACTCTATCACAAACAGAGCTTCAAGGGCCAGTGAACACTATATACAAATAGAAGTCTCGAGCTCAAATGTATTTCAAAGTTCTGCAACCAACAATTTCTCATCTTCTACTGAGGTATTTATAGAAAAATGAGGAGGTGAAATCTAACAGAAGATCTCTCGAAGCAATTAATACAGATTCAAGACTTCTTGGCCTTTTGAGGGGCTCGATGAAGAAGTTTACAAGTGTTTCTTTGTATTAACTGTTTTACATTTATGATTTAAGCTCGGTGAGAGCTTTATTTGACTTTGAGGCTTTGTGTAATGTTTGAAGTAACTCTGCAGATATTTCTGCATTGATTTCCTTGCAGAAGTAACTCCCTCGCTGCGCTGGAGGTGAATATCTGATTTTCTTCAATAACTTCGGCCTCTGTTTTGAAAGGTTTGAGGCAACAGGTGGCTCTGTGGTTGTTGAGGAATCAATTTGCCTCAAGATGTGGCGGTGGAAGCTTTCTATCTGATAAAACACTTTAGGTTTTCTTTAAACTGTGTTTTGAGTTGGGGATTAGGCTTTTGATAACCGTCTTAGCCGTAATCCCCGTAAAACTGTCTTCAATCTTCACTCTGCTGTGCTCTGTCTTCAAACTTATACTTTTTAACTGTTATTGGATAAAACAGTGTCTTGTTGATGTGCAGGGCCGCACAAGGCTCTTTATGCTATCAACGCTCATGAAACATTGATAAATCATTTGAATTTAACACTGTGAATGGTTCTCTTTAATACCTCGAAGGCACAGGAAACGTCTTTCCCAACCCTCGGCTCTCCTTCATTATATAACAGAAAACCATTAAAACACCTGCAAAACACAAAAAAAATTAAGAAATCCTGCGTTTTTAGGTTTAGACTGCTTCAGAAGGCGGGAAAGATCGTGGCCGATGGATGGCTGCATCCAACGGTGAAGATTTTATTCAGAGGAGGTTAAAGAGATTGCAAAATCGCATCGCAAATATTTGTGATGAGTGATCAGGGGTTTCACATAAAAATGCGATTTTACGATTGCGCGATGGAGGGATTTAATGGGAAAAACCTTTATAATCAACAAAATATGACATTTTTTGACTTACAAAGGGAAAAGGCATTTTTTATATGAATGGCGGGGGTGTCATATGGTGGGCCCGGCGGGGTTGATCGCAATTGTAAAAAGTGCGATGGTGGATATATGCGATGGGCGGAAAATGCGATGGGTTGATCGCATCGCATAAATTTGCGATGGATCACTGGATGTGAAACAACAAATATGCGACTTGCGATATGCGATCGGGCGGAACGATCGCATCGCAAGTTTTTGCGATGAGTTAATGAAACGCACCATAGAAAACGCGATAATGCGATATTGCGATTTGCGATAAGCGGTGGGCCATAATTTAAATGATATAAACTTTATAATAAAGTTATATAATAATGTAAGGGTGGGGTATGAAAAAGGGGGTGAGTTAAAAAGGTAGGGCTTTATAACATAAAGTCTTTATTATAAATTCATGGGTTTTTTGAGGGGTTTCAAAGCCAAAGAATGAGAGAATGAGTCTTCAACTCAATAAGAGTGATTTTCATGAAGGGAGAAAAATGAATCATGAAAACAAAGGGGATTTTACGGAGAAAAAAGGGGAGCATATGAAGGTTAGTTTTGAGCGGGAGAAGGGCGAAAATGATGGTTCTTCAGCAGTCTCTTCTTATGAAATTAGCAGAATTTCAGAGCATGAAATGGAAATAGAAAATGAAGATTTCGGAGAGAGGCATGAGGCCTTCAACAACCTTTAAGAGCCAACAGTTTTTAGTAATGAAAATTGTTCCTTGAAGGCTCAAAAACATATTTAGCCACCTTTTGGTATAACAAATTTTATAGGTGGCTAACAGTGGCTCCACTTGGGGATGGTGCCTTCTTGAAGGCATCAAGAATTCAGACTTGATTTCCGGAGGCTGACTTGTGCCTGATCCATTATTTTCTCTGGGATGCTGACCAGGTGCCTCAACCTTTGGATTTTCTCTTCTTTTGCTGGATGATCTTGCTTTGAAAAACAATTTAACAGCCATAGAAACAATGGATCTTTCATCAATCAATCTTTCTACCTACCCAATCCTATTGATCTAAAAAAATTTCTTCATCAGAGTGCACTTGGATTGGCAAACTCTTTCCACAACATTTTATTCTTTTCAAAGCATAAAAACTAATCTAATTCTACTCCTTATTTCTCCTTGAACTCAGATTAAACAGTTGAGCTCAGATATTTCTCTACCTATTCTACTGTCTGTTGGGATTAAACTGTCCAACAAAATTTCATTGTCTAAATTCTCCAACAGAGATTTAAAAACAGTCAAGTAAAGATTAAGTTGTTTGACTTGCTGTGATCTATGGCATAAAAACAAGCTGCACATAGATTATTTTTATTTGCAGAAAAATAAAAACAAAATGGAAGGTTTAAGATCTGAAAATTTTGAAGCACTGCCTTCTCTTTTTACAACTCTGTTTTTTTACTTTGTTTGAGTTGTTCTTTCTTTTTCTCTGGTTCAGATTTTGAGTTAATTAGAACCAAATTTTAACATCTTCTGACTCAGAATTTGAAACAGATTTGAGTCATCTCTTTTTGAAATCTTTGGTTCAGATTTTGATTGAACCCTCAATTTCTATCCTAATCTATCTACTGATAAGCCAAGATTAAATAGTTTGGAAAATCGAATTCACTACCCTATCAGCAGAAAATTTAAAAGCTAATTAGTCAATATTAGGTTGTTTGACTAACTAGAAGTGTGTTTTTCAGGAGTGGCATTTGAGCTTGCACACTTTCAGATTTGTTTCTCTTTTTGGCATGGGGCTTTGCCTTTCTTGTTTTCATTTCTGCCCTCTTTTCTTTCTTTTCTTTGTTTTTGTATTTTTTGATTTTTCATAACTTTAAATGCAATGGTGGGTGAAATATTCATAATGTAAAAAAGATAAAAAAGGCTTCAAAACATAAAATGGATCAAGAGAAGTAATGCTTAAGCATCCTGCCATTGACAGGACCCCCAAACAATTCTTTTCCATCCAGTTCCTCTAAGAAAAATGCATTGTTACCAGCAACTGAATGAATAGAGTAAGGGCCAAGCCATAGGTGGTCAAATTTTCCATGCTTGCCCTTTTCTTCCCTCCTTGAGTCCCACTTTAAAACTTTTTCCCCGATCTTGAAATTGCCGGCCTTTGTTCTTTTGTCAAAAAGCCTTTTTATGTTGTCCTGTTTCTGCAATGCTTTGTTATACACTTCCTCTCTGGTCTGCTGAATATGGATGGTCTGATTTATTCTCCTAGTCATGTCATTTTCTTCAGTCTGCAACTCTTGAATCAAATTCATAACTGGTACACCAAGGCTGTTTGGAAAAATTGCATCGGTACCATACACAAGCTGGAAAGGTGACATACCAATAGATTTCTTCAGAGTTAGCCTGTCAGCCCAAAACGGATGGACCAGCTTTGTGTGCCAAGAATTTTTGTTGTCCTTCAATAGTTTTTTTATTATGTTCACTAAGATTTTGTTGGAATATTCTGCAAGTCCATTACCTTCAGGGTAATAGGCTGTGGAATGCCCCAATGTTATTTGGTATCTATGACAAAAGTCAACCATTTTCTTTGATCCAAATGTGGCTGCATTATTTGTGATGATCTTGGTAGGACAGCCAAACTTGGAGAGAATGTTAGTCTCTATAAACTTTATGATAACTGAATCATTGGCCTGCCTACAAGGAATGGCTTCTATCCACTTAGTGAAATAGTCGGTGGCAGAGAGAATCCATCTATGTTGGGGAGAAGATGGTGGATGGATTTCTCCTATGAAGTCAAGTCCCCACTGTTCAAAAGGGGCTTCAACAGTGATTGGGTGCAAAAGGAAGGGGTAGCAGCTTTCTTTTGCCCTCAAATAGCTGGCACTTATGACAGGCAATGATCATTTTGTGTATATCGGGAAAAAGAGTGGGCCAATAGAAACCAGCCCTCAAAATTTTTTTGGCTATTGACTTCCAGTACAAATGACCCCCACACTCTCCTTCGTGGAATTCCTGCTTAACCTTCTCTGCATCAAACTCAGGCAAACATTTAAGCAATATTCCACTTGCATTTTCCAATAAAGACATCTATCTATAATGCAATATTTTACTGCTTTCAACTTCAAGAACCTTGCCTTTGTTTTCGATAAACTAGGACGTGTATTTAGATTAAGGAAAACATAAATAATATCAGCGTACCAAGGAGAATTCATAAAATGGTATTCAACAATGGGAGTTGAGAATTCTTCTTGGTTATCCAAAGCATTAATCATGTTAATATCAAGAACTTCACAATTTGATTCAGCCATTAATCTAGCTAGACCTTGAACTTTGATGAGCTTAGTGGGTTTTATCTCTAAATCATATTCAAGAATAACAACAATCCACTTAACTCTCTTACCATCTGGGTCTTGTGTTAGAATATCTTTGACAACTGAATTTGGGACAAAGGCAATGATGTGTGAGTGAAGGATGTATACCCTAAAGTCTTTCAATGCTTTCACCAAAGCAAAAGCTTGCTTTTCCATAATGTTATACTTCAAAGGGGCATCCCTCAATGCCTTGCTAAAGAATGCAATAGGCTGCTCTTGTCCTTGTGGATTTTTCTATAAAAGGACTGCAACTATGGTATGTTCCGATGCAAATGAAAAAATATAAAAATCTTTTGAAAAATCAGGACTTACAAGAACCGGTGTTTTGGTTAACGCTTGTTTTACTAGCTCAAAGGATGTCTTTGCTTCCAAGGTCCATTTTACCCCTTTCTCCTTCTTCAACATGTTCGTGATATCCCTAAGGAGCTCAGCTAAGTTGGGGATGAACCTTCTCAAAAAGTTGATCTTCCCAATGAAAGATTGCAACTCTTTAATGTTTCGAGGATGAGAGATTTGCAATATGGCCTCAATCCTCTTGAGATCAATCTTAATACCCTCCTTAGAAATAATGTGCCCAAGAAGTTTACCTTATTGGAGACCAAATAAAGTCTTCTTAGGGTTTAAAGATATCCCAAACTTTCTACACTTCTCGAAAACTTTCCTCAAATGTTCTAAGTGTTCTTCATCTGTTTTTTAAAACACAGTGACATCATCAAGATAGATAATGATGAAGAAGCCCAATTCTTCCAAGAATGCTATGTCCATGGCTCTTTGAAAGGTTGCTCCAAAATTTATTAGACCAAAGGGCATTTTCACATACATCAAGGTGCCCCATGGTGTAGTAAAGGTTGTCTTTAATTGATCAGCGGGGTAAAGCAAGATCTGATTATACCCTGAGTAGCCATCAAGCAAAGAAATTCTTCTAGACCCTACCACCCTTTGTAAAATATGATCCATTTTTGGTAAAGGATAGTTGTCTTTTAATGAAGCTTTGTTTAAATCTCTAAAATCTATACAAAGCCTGATTTCTCCAGTCTTCTTCCTAACAGACACCAGATTAGATACCCACTCAGAATATCTAATACGGACAATAATACCAGCATCATACATTTTCATGATCTCCTTCTTAACCAAAGGCAGTTGTACCGGGTTTATTCTGTGCAGTTTCTGTTTGAATGGTTTTTGGTTCTCTTTGAGAGGGATTTTTTGTTGTATTATTTCAGTGTCATAGGACTTAAGATCATCGTAACTCCATGCAAAAGCATCAGAAAACTCCTTAAACAGCTCTATATATTTGAGTTTAATGTGAGTTGGTAAGGTTTTAAACAGTTTAACCATCTTCGGTTTTTCCTCACTGCCTATGTTGCATTCCTCCACTTCAGTCTCTACAGGTTCGAGTTTTGCTAGACCTCTAGGCAAACTTTCTTCTTTAGTATGGAGAGTTTCTAATTCCTCTGTTTCATTCATAAGTTCACTAGGCAATAGGTTAATATTGGTAGGCTCAGGAGATGGTTCTTCTTTACCAAGAAAGTTTTCTTTGCTGCAATCTGTATCATAATCTGAGTTCAAACTATGCATATCGAATTCATTTCTGAATTGAATGAAGTCTTCTATTTGTTTTTTATTGTCAAACACTTGCCAATATTTTTTGTTATCAGGCACTGCTAGTCTAAATTTCATCGAAGTCGTGTTGTCTCTGGTTTCATATGGCGTTAGACATGTCCTGGCCGCAAAAGCTAAATTGTGAGCTGCAATGTTTCTTTTTCTTGGGACAAAAGACAGTTTGGACCCCTCGAATGTTTGTAAAACGTCCATGACATCGTTCCGATAGGCTCTAAGTCTGGGATGATTTGCATTATACTCCCCGTTGACTTGCCTAATGATTAACTCAGAATCCCCATACACATTAATTCTTCTGGCTCCTAACTTCTTCAAGAGATGCAAGCCTAAGAGAAGGGATTCATATTTTGCTATGTTATTTGAACATTGAAAGTTTAATTTGCATGAAATACATTCAGTGTGGTTGCTTTCAGTGTTAGTAATCCAGACACCTGCACCAGCGTTATTTCTAGTGCATGACCCATCAAAATACATACTCCATAGAGGACTAGTCTTGGTTTCATCACGTTTATTGTCCTCTTCAACTATCGTGCTTTCTAATTGTTGTAGAGTCTCAGTACTTAGTTGAATTTGTTTTGATTTCTCGTGATTTTCGATCATTTGAGGGTTGTTTTCTTTGATGACCTGTAACTCAAGACTCTTGTTTAGTTTGCTAACATCTCCCAACGCAACAAACTGTTCTGTCATTTTTGTGGTATTAAACTCCTCCTCCCTGTCGGCCATTAACTCGGTCAAAGTTATTTGTTCACCTAATGTTTCTTCGTTAAAAAGGATAAATGAATCAAGGTCGGTATCTACAGAGTATAAAGGGGAGTTCTGCGGTCTGTCTTGACTTGTAACAGTGTATTGCATATGAGACTCCCTGTAGAGTCTTCTAGTTTGATTGAAAACAGGGAGAGTCGCATAAGTCATGTCCATTTGCATAGTCCCCTGTAACTTAGCCCCCCAAGATCTTGATAAAAGAATTCCATACTTTGGGGGCACATCAGCCACAACAATATCCATGACTAAGCATTTGGCTGGAATCTGGGCTAAGTTAACACAAAGGTCTTTAATTAATCCTAAACACCTTACTCTGCTGGAATCAAAGGAGTATAGGTCTTTATATGGTCTGGTAATTTATAGACCAAGGCTCTCCATCACAGCTTTAGGAATTGAATTATGAGAAGCCCCAGAATCATGCATAGCGTTGTGCAAAATCTTGTCATGGATTTTTAAACTTACATAAAAGGGAGGGACAGGTCCTTCTTGAAACTTACCTTCAATCTTGGGACCAAAAATAAGCTCTGGTTGGTCATCATTTAGATTGAGAGTGTCCTCATTCTCTTGTATGTTTAAGGCCTTCAAAATATGATTCCTATATACATGTTGGGCAGCTAACTCGGTCAAAGGAACAGAAATTTTAATTTTTGAGATTTCTTGTTCTAGGTTGAAAGGAATCTGACTCTTTAGAACACTTGTCTCAACCTTATTAGCTGTCATTTTATCAGCAACATCCGATTGCTGATTTGTTTTATTTACGCTTTACGAAATGGTTTTGGCAGGAGTACTAACTGAAGTATTAGTACTGCTATGGTCCACACTCTGTTTATCAGTATCTTGAGTGCCTTTCTCTTTGCCTTTATCAGAATTTACAGCTATTCTTTTGTCCTTTGATTTAACCATTTTAGGCTTGGTTGTAGTGTTGTTTTGTGAAGATTTGTCAGAGGTTTTGGTATTGGGGGTTTTTTGACTAGTCTTGCTTCTAAGTTCATATTATTTTTGAGTTTCTATGATGACATTTTCCATAATTTGATAATGATTTTCACCATCCTCTCTTTTGTCATCATAAGGCGTGTATAGACCCAGTTTTCCATCATAATGAATCTCGAAGTCATCATTACCTACCCCCAACATGTTGATATCTTCTCCTTCTATTATCTCATCTATTTCCTCAACCTCACTCACAAATTTTTGATGGAAGGGAGGAGCGATCTGTTGATCATCTTCCCTAGGTCTGTTTGGAGGTTGGTTCCTTCTAACATTCTGATTTTGGTTTTGGTTTCTGTTTTGAGGAGCGTTTTGATTTTGGCTTGCTTGTGCTCTCTTGATTATGCTCATCTCTTTCATCATTTCTTCCATCATCCTTTCCATGTTTGAGTTGGAAGTAGAAGGTGTGGACTCCTCTCTAAAAGATACTCTCTTCTCGCTCTTCATTCTTGCTCTTTTCTCCATCAAGTTCACTTCCACAGAAAGAGCACCCCTTTGCATGTCTTCAAGAGTTTCAAAATATCTCTCTATCTCAGTGAATAGTTCATGTCAGTGTCAAAACCTTCGGGAAATTTGTTTAAAGCTGAACCTTGTGGAGGTTTTAGTTTTGGGGAAAGTGCGTTGTATACACTGTTGAATTTGGTGCAGTAGGCTTGCACACTTTCCCCTGGGTTCCTATGGAGATTGTTGTAATCAGCAAGAACTTGGAGAGGGTTCTTCCTTACTTCCCACTTGTTTAAGAATGTTTGATGGAAGCCTTGGAGATCATTTATACTATGGGGGACTAAGCCTTTAAACCATTTTCTTACTTCTCCCCCTAAGCTTTGAGCAAATAATCTGAGCTTGACAGAATCATCATCAATTTTGTTTCTGTCAAAGTAGTCATTCATCTTATCCACATGTTGTGATGTGGCTGTAGCATTGCTAGCATCATACAATGGGATTTTGGACTAATAGTCCTGTGGAAGGTTGACTAATGGTACAGGAAGGACTAAGGGAGCATACCATGCATCCATGGTAGGAGGTGGAGGTGGATTCACAAGAGGTGGATTAAAAAAAGGGAAAGTGGGCTGAGGTGTGGTGGTTTGAACAGTGGATGTAGGATGAGTAGAAGTGGATGGATCAGGAGTAGACTGCTGAGCTGATCTTGGATGAGAGACACCTAGGTTGTGAAGGAAATGTAAATCAGGAGGTGTTGTTTCTTTACTACCAGGATGTTTACTTCTCTCCGAGGATGAAAGTGAAGACTCGGAGTCTAGCTGTATTATATCATCAAATGACCTAGTTCTGAATGGATTTACTAAGTCAACTTGTGATTGTTGTAGAGCTGAAAGATTTTCAGGGACTGAATTAGCTCTCAAGGGTGATCTGAAAACAGTTGATAATTTAACCTTAGGATACTTCCAAAGGATACTTTCTGGGTCATCAACTATCTCAGGTGGATTAGGGTCAGGATGGGCTCTAGTGTGAATCTTTCTAGAAGCCACTATGCTGTGTTTTTAGACCCGAGTAAACAAGACAAGTTCAACCAGATATGACAATCTTTAAGAGGTTAACTAATCTGTTTACACAAATTTAATCCTACAGTCCTCTAACTGAGTTTTACTGATATTATAATGATAACGGTTCTCCCCAGTGGAGTCTTAAGGTCTGTTAAGGATTGTGGAGTCGCCAAGTGGAAGTTTTTAGCCCTTTTTAGATGTAAAAGGTTTTATGGTCCACCACCATGTTTATTTAATTCCAATCTGAAATATTTTTAAGTTTTTTCTAAGTCATTTTTCAGTTGTGTGGTTTCTAAGAATATCCTAACTCTGTTTCAAACTTAGCTACTGTTATGAGACAAAGATAGTGTATTCTTATGGCTAAGCCAGCTGATTTTCAAGGTTAGATAAAGACTTAAGAGAATCCTAGGGTTTACCTAGTTTGTCATTGATTCAACAAGTTTCATCATGATTACCATTTCTTGGAAATGCTTAAAAGGCTGCTTTTTACTCAAAAGGTTTGTATGAATTTCTAAAGGAAACTAAGACGAAAAAACAACTTAGCTCCCCAACGGAGTCGCCAGAAATGTTAGGAATCTGTAATTAGCAAGATTGGCAAAGTCCAATCACAGAAACAACATCGTTTCAACCACTTTGGGATTCTAGGATCTAGCCCTCCTGAATCCGGAGAGGGATCTCTCCAATAAGTGCAAAGATGGATTTTTTTTTTAAGTTTGGGGTAATGATATTAGGCTAGCTATGAAGTCCAAGGGTTTTTTTTATTTTTTGGATGGTTGAGCATGAATGTTACTTGAGGGGAAAGTTCTAAGTGCAAAAGTTTCAAAAGTGAGAAGTTGCAAGAAAATAGAACAGCCTTGGCTGATAGATAGATATAACGCTGGTTTTTAGTCCATTGGGCTATGGAGTCATATCTGGGCTTTAATTGAACAGCAACATCAAGGGTGATCCAAGGGGCAAGTCATCTATATCACAAGATTATTGAGATTAAAATGATGGAATGGAAACAATAAAGTGTTGGAAGGGTGGAAACTAATAATAATTTCTCAAGGGATTTATAGTCAATCCAAACAAGAAAAAGCCTCTTAAGTAACTGTTTAAAACCAACCAAGAACAGGGCTAACCATAAACTTCTTGGGCAAGTCTGTATTAAAGTAGCTTAATTGAAAAGCAATCCAGTAATCCACATAATTACTTTCAGAAAGTATGAAAACACATAAGAGAAACACAATGTAACCTTAAGATCAGATAAGGTACTTTTAAACCTAGTTTGCTTTCAGTCAACACCAAGGGAAACTTCCAGAATCTGCCTTTGGAGAAAAGAATCTAGGAATCAGGGCAAACCATATCTTCTCTAGTCTCACTTTAATATAAAATGATAGAAATCACATTCAAGAGAAATGTTTAAGCAAACATAAGGACGAGGGAACACCAACATTCCTAACTGTTTAAACTGTATTAAATCATTCTTAAATAAAAAAATTTGAGGAAAACATTAAGATAAAGATTTCTCAGCCAGAGAAGGTTACTGATATACAATAGATCCTAACCTTGTTTAAACTGTTCCTTACAGCAGAATATGAACAATATGGCATACATAGAAGGAAAAAACAATTAACAAAGAAAGAAGCACTTCACCTGTAATATAGACCAAGATCCCAAGAAAAATCTTGTTATTGATGTCAAACCAGTTACAGTCTTCAAGTCCAATGTTTCAGTTCAACAATCCTCTTCACTATTCGGCCTAACTACTCTATCACAAACAGAGCTTCAAGGGCCAGTGAACACTATATACAAATAGAAGTCTCGAGCTCAAATGTATTTCAAAGTTCTGCAACCAACAATTTCTCATCTTCTACTGAGGTATTTATAGAAAAATGAGGAGGTGAAATCTAACAGAAGATCTCTCGAAGCAATTAATACAGATTCAAGACTTCTTGGCCTTTTGAGGGGCTCGATGAAGAAGTTTACAAGTGGTTATTTGTATTAACTGTTTTACATTTATGATTTAAGCTCTGTGGGAGCTTTATTTGACTTTGAGGCTTTGTGTAATGTTTGAAGTAACTCTGCAGATATTTCTGCCTTGATTTCCTTGCAGAAGTAACTCCCTGGCTATGCTGGAGGCGAATATCTGATTTTCCTCAATAACTTCGGCCTCTGTTTTGAAAGGTTTGAGGCAACAGGTGGCTCTGTGGTAGTTGAGGAATCAATTTGCCTCAAGATGTGGCGGTGGAAGCTTTATGTCTGATAAAACACTTTAGGTTTTCTTTAAACCTTGTTTTGAGTTGGGGATTAGGCTTTTGATAACCGTCTTAGCCTTAATCCCCATAAAATTGTCTTCAATCTTCATTCTGCTGTGCTCTGTCTTCAAACTTATACTTTTTAACTGTTTTTGGATAAAACAGTGTCTTGTCGATGTGCAGGGCCGCACAGGGCTCTTTATGCTATCAACGCTCATGAAAAATTGATAAATCATTAGAATTTAACACTGTGAATGGTTCTCTTTAATAGCTCAAAGGCACAGGAAACATCTTTCCCAACCCTCGGCTCTCCTTCATTATATAACGGAAAACCATTAAAACACCTGCAAAACACAAAAAAAATTAAGAAATCCTGCGTTTTTAGGTTTAGACTGCTTCAGAAGGCGGGAAAGATCGTGGCCGATGGATGCCTGCATCCAACGGTGGAGATTTTATTCAAAGGCGGTTAAAGAGATTGCAAAATCGCATCGCAAATATTTGTGATGAGTGATCAGGGTTTTCACATAAAAATGCGATTTTGCGATTGCGCGATGGAGGTATTTAATGGGAAAAACCTTTATAATCAACAAAATATGAAATTTTTCGACTTACAAAGGGAAAAGGAATTTTTTATATGAATGGCGGGGGTGTCATATGGTGGGCCCGGCAGGGTTGATCGCAATTGTAAAAAGTGCGATGGCGGATATATACGATGGGCGGAAAATGCGATGGGTTGATCGCATTGCATAAATTTGCGATGGATCACTGGATGTGAAACAACAAATATGCGACTTGCGATATGCGATCGGGCGGAACGATCGCATCGCAAGTTTTTGCGATGAGTTAATGAAACGCACGATAGAAAACGCGATAATGCGATATTGCGATTTGTGATAAGCGGTGGGCCATAATTTAAATGATATAAACTTTATAATAAAGTTATATAATAATGTATGGCAGGGTATGAAAAAGGGGGAGTGGTTAGAAAGGTAGGGCTTTATAACATAAAGTCTTTATTATAAATTCCTATGGGTTTTTTGAGGGGTTTCGATAAAGCTAAAGAATGAGTCTTCAACCTTAATAAGAGTGATTTTCATGAAGGGGAGAAAATGAATCATGAAAACAAAGGGGATTTTACGGAGAAAAAAGGGGAGCATATGAAGGTTAGTTTTGAGTGGGAGAAGGGTGAAAATGATGGTTCTTCAGCAGTCTCTTCTTATGAAATTAGCATAATTTCAGAGCATGAAATGGAAATAGAAAATGAAGATTTCGGAGAGAGGCATGAGGCCTTCAAGAGCCTTTAAGAGCCAACAGTTTTTAGTAATGAAAATTGTTCCTTGAAGGCTCAAAAACATATTTAGCCACCTTTTGGTATAACAAATTTTATAGGTGGCTAACAGTGGCTCCACTTGGGGATGGTGCCTTCTTGAAGGCATCAAGAATTCAAACTTGATTTATCTGGGAGGCTGACTTGTGCCTGATCCATTATTTTCTCTGGGATGCTGACCAGGTGCCTCAACCTTTGGATTTGCTCTTCTTTTGCTGGATGATATTTCTTTGAAAAACAATTTAACAGCCATAGAAACAATGTATCTTTCATCAATCAAGCTTTCTACCTACCCAATCCTATTGATCTAACATTTTTTTTTCATCAGAGTGCACTTGGATTGGCAAACTCTTTCCACAACATTTTATTCTTTTGAAAGCATAAAAATAATCTAATTCTACTGCTTGTTTCTCCCTAAACTCAGATTAAACAGTCGAGCTCAGATATTTCTCTACCTATTCTACTGTCTGTTGGGATTAAACTGTCCAACAGAATTTCATTGTCTAAATTCTAAAACAGAGATTTAAAAACAGTCAAGTCAAGATTAAGTTGTTTGACTTGATGTGATCTATGGCATAAAAACAAGCTGCACATAGATTATTTTTATTTGCAGAAAAATAAAAACAAAATGGAAGGTTTAAGATCTGAAAATTTTGAAGCACTGCCTTCTGTTTTTACAACTCTGTTTTTTGACTTTGTTTGAGCTGTTCTTTCTTTTTCTCTGGTTCAGATTTTGAGTTAATTAGAAAAAGATTTTAACATCTTCTAACTCAGAATTTGAAATAGATTTGAGTCATCTCTTTTTGAAATCTTTGGTTCAGATTTTGAGTTTGTTTGAACCCTCAATTTCTATCCTAATCTATCTACTGATAAGCCAAGATTAAACAGTTTGGCAAATCGAATTCACTACCCTATCAGCAGAAAATTTAAAAGCTAATTAGTAAATATTAGGCTGTTTGACTAACTAGAAGTGTGTTTTTCAGGAGTGGCATTTGAGCTTGCACACTTTCAGATTTGTTTCTCCTTTTGGCATGGGGCTTTGCCTTTCTTGTTTTCATTTATGCCCTCTTTTCATTTTTTCTCTGTTTTTGTATTTTTTTATTTTTCATAACTTTGAATGCAATGGTGGATGAAATGTTTACAATGCAAAAGATAAAAAGGCTTCAAAACATAAAATGGATCAAGAGAAGTAATGCTTAAGCATCCTGCCATTGACAGGACCCCCAAACAATTCTTTTCCATCCAGTTCCTGTAAGAAAAATGCATTGTTACCAGCAACTGAATGAATAGAGTAAGGGCCAAGCCATAGGTTGTCAAATTTTCCATGCTTTCCCTTTTCTTCCCTCCTTGAGTCCCACTTTAAAACTTTTTCCCCGATCTTGAAATTGTCGGCCTTTGTTCTTTTGTCAAAAAGCCTTTTTATGTTGTCCTGTTTCTGCAATGCTTTGTTATACACTTCCTCTCTGGTCTGCTAAATATGGATGGTCTGATTTATTCTCCTGGTCATGTCATTTTCTTCAATCTGCAACTCTTGAATCAACTTCATAACTGGTACACCAAGGCTGTTTGGAAAAATTGCATCGGTACCATACACAAGCTGGAAAGGTGACATACCAATAGATTTCTTCAGAGTTAGCCTGTCAGCCCAAAACGCATGGACCAGCTTTGTGTGCCAAGACTTTTTGTTGTCCTCCAACAGTTTTTTGATTATTTTCACTAAGCTTTTGTTGGAAGATTCTGCAAGTCCATTACCTGAGGGTAATAGGCTGTGGAATGCCCCAATGTTATTTGGTATCTATGACAGAAGTCAACCATTTATTTGATCCAAATGCGGCTGAATTATCTGTGATGATCTTGGTAGGACAGCCAAACCTGGAAAGAATGTTAGTCTCTATAAACTTTATGATAACTGAATCATTGTCCTGCCTATAAGGAATGGCTTCTATCCACTTAGTGAAATAGTCGGTGGCAGTGAGAATCCATCTATGCTGGGCAGAAGATGGTGGATGGATTTCTCCTATGAAGTCAAGTCCCCACTGTTGAAAAGGGGCTTCAACAGTGATTGGGTGCAGAGGAAGGGGGGTAGCGGCTTTCTTTTGCCTCGAATAGTGGCACTTATGACGGAGTAATGATCATTTTGTGTATATGGGGGAAATAGAGTAGGCCAATAGAAACCAGCCCTCAAAATTTTGTTGGCTGTTGACTTTCAGTACAAATGACCTCCACACTCTCCTTCATGGAATTCCTGCTTAATCTTCTCCACATCAAACTCAGGAAAACATTTAAGCAATATTCCACTTGCATTTTTCCAATAAAGACATTTATCAATAATGCAATAGTTTACAACTTTTAACTTTAGGAATCTTGCCTTTGTTTTTGATAAACCAGGGGGTGTATTCAGATTAAGAAAAACATAAACAATATCAGTATACCAAGGAGAACTCATAAAATGGTTTTCAACAATGGGAGTTAAGAATTCTTCTTAGTTATCCAAAGCATTAATCATGTTAATATCAAGAACTTCACAATTTGATTAAGCCATTAATCTAGCTAGACCTTGGCCTTTGATGAGCTTAGTGGGTTTTATCTCTAAATCATATTCAAGAATAACAGCGATCCACTTACCTCTCTTACCATTTGGGTCTTGTGTTAGAATATCTTTGACAACTGAATTTGGGACAAAGGCATTGATGTGTGAGTGAAGGATGTATACCCTAAAGTCTTTCAATGCTTTCACCAAAGCAAAAGCTTGCTTTTCCATAATGTTATACTTCAAAGGGGCATCCCTCAATGCCTTGCTAAAGAATGCAATAGGCTGCTCTTGTCCTTGTGGATTTTTCTATAAAAGGACTGCAACTATGGTATGTTCCGATGCAAATGAAAAAATATAAAAATCTTTTGAAAAATCAGGACTTACAAGAACCGGTGTTTTGGTTAACGCTTGTTTTACTAGCTCAAAGGATGTCTTTGCTTCCAAGGTCCATTTTACCCCTTTCTCCTTCTTCAACATGTTCGTGATATCCCTAAGGAGCTCAGCTAAGTTGGGGATGAACCTTCTCAAAAAGTTGATCTTCCCAATGAAAGATTGCAACTCTTTAATGTTTCGAGGATGAGAGATTTGCAATATGGCCTCAATCCTCTTGAGATCAATCTTAATACCCTCCTTAGAAATAATGTGCCCAAGAAGTTTACCTTATTGGAGACCAAATAAAGTCTTCTTAGGGTTTAAAGATATCCCAAACTTTCTACACTTCTCGAAAACTTTCCTCAAATGTTCTAAGTGTTCTTCATCTGTTTTTTAAAACACAGTGACATCATCAAGATAGATAATGATGAAGAAGCCCAATTCTTCCAAGAATGCTATGTCCATGGCTCTTTGAAAGGTTGCTCCAAAATTTATTAGACCAAAGGGCATTTTCACATACATCAAGGTGCCCCATGGTGTAGTAAAGGTTGTCTTTAATTGATCAGCGGGGTAAAGCAAGATCTGATTATACCCTGAGTAGCCATCAAGCAAAGAAATTCTTCTAGACCCTACCACCCTTTGTAAAATATGATCCATTTTTGGTAAAGGATAGTTGTCTTTTAATGAAGCTTTGTTTAAATCTCTAAAATCTATACAAAGCCTGATTTCTCCAGTCTTCTTCCTAACAGACACCAGATTAGATACCCACTCAGAATATCTAATACGGACAATAATACCAGCATCATACATTTTCATGATCTCCTTCTTAACCAAAGGCAGTTGTACCGGGTTTATTCTGTGCAGTTTCTGTTTGAATGGTTTTTGGTTCTCTTTGAGAGGGATTTTTTGTTGTATTATTTCAGTGTCATAGGACTTAAGATCATCGTAACTCCATGCAAAAGCATCAGAAAACTCCTTAAACAGCTCTATATATTTGAGTTTAATGTGAGTTGGTAAGGTTTTAAACAGTTTAACCATCTTCGGTTTTTCCTCACTGCCTATGTTGCATTCCTCCACTTCAGTCTCTACAGGTTCGAGTTTTGCTAGACCTCTAGGCAAACTTTCTTCTTTAGTATGGAGAGTTTCTAATTCCTCTGTTTCATTCATAAGTTCACTAGGCAATAGGTTAATATTGGTAGGCTCAGGAGATGGTTCTTCTTTACCAAGAAAGTTTTCTTTGCTGCAATCTGTATCATAATCTGAGTTCAAACTATGCATATCGAATTCATTTCTGAATTGAATGAAGTCTTCTATTTGTTTTTTATTGTCAAACACTTGCCAATATTTTTTGTTATCAGGCACTGCTAGTCTAAATTTCATCGAAGTCGTGTTGTCTCTGGTTTCATATGGCGTTAGACATGTCCTGGCCGCAAAAGCTAAATTGTGAGCTGCAATGTTTCTTTTTCTTGGGACAAAAGACAGTTTGGACCCCTCGAATGTTTGTAAAACGTCCATGACATCGTTCCGATAGGCTCTAAGTCTGGGATGATTTGCATTATACTCCCCGTTGACTTGCCTAATGATTAACTCAGAATCCCCATACACATTAATTCTTCTGGCTCCTAACTTCTTCAAGAGATGCAAGCCTAAGAGAAGGGATTCATATTTTGCTATGTTATTTGAACATTGAAAGTTTAATTTGCATGAAATACATTCAGTGTGGTTGCTTTCAGTGTTAGTAATCCAGACACCTGCACCAGCGTTATTTCTAGTGCATGACCCATCAAAATACATACTCCATAGAGGACTAGTCTTGGTTTCATCACGTTTATTGTCCTCTTCAACTATCGTGCTTTCTAATTGTTGTAGAGTCTCAGTACTTAGTTGAATTTGTTTTGATTTCTCGTGATTTTCGATCATTTGAGGGTTGTTTTCTTTGATGACCTGTAACTCAAGACTCTTGTTTAGTTTGCTAACATCTCCCAACGCAACAAACTGTTCTGTCATTTTTGTGGTATTAAACTCCTCCTCCCTGTCGGCCATTAACTCGGTCAAAGTTATTTGTTCACCTAATGTTTCTTCGTTAAAAAGGATAAATGAATCAAGGTCGGTATCTACAGAGTATAAAGGGGAGTTCTGCGGTCTGTCTTGACTTGTAACAGTGTATTGCATATGAGACTCCCTGTAGAGTCTTCTAGTTTGATTGAAAACAGGGAGAGTCGCATAAGTCATGTCCATTTGCATAGTCCCCTGTAACTTAGCCCCCCAAGATCTTGATAAAAGAATTCCATACTTTGGGGGCACATCAGCCACAACAATATCCATGACTAAGCATTTGGCTGGAATCTGGGCTAAGTTAACACAAAGGTCTTTAATTAATCCTAAACACCTTACTCTGCTGGAATCAAAGGAGTATAGGTCTTTATATGGTCTGGTAATTTATAGACCAAGGCTCTCCATCACAGCTTTAGGAATTGAATTATGAGAAGCCCCAGAATCATGCATAGCGTTGTGCAAAATCTTGTCATGGATTTTTAAACTTACATAAAAGGGAGGGACAGGTCCTTCTTGAAACTTACCTTCAATCTTGGGACCAAAAATAAGCTCTGGTTGGTCATCATTTAGATTGAGAGTGTCCTCATTCTCTTGTATGTTTAAGGCCTTCAAAATATGATTCCTATATACATGTTGGGCAGCTAACTCGGTCAAAGGAACAGAAATTTTAATTTTTGAGATTTCTTGTTCTAGGTTGAAAGGAATCTGACTCTTTAGAACACTTGTCTCAACCTTATTAGCTGTCATTTTATCAGCAACATCCGATTGCTGATTTGTTTTATTTACGCTTTACGAAATGGTTTTGGCAGGAGTACTAACTGAAGTATTAGTACTGCTATGGTCCACACTCTGTTTATCAGTATCTTGAGTGCCTTTCTCTTTGCCTTTATCAGAATTTACAGCTATTCTTTTGTCCTTTGATTTAACCATTTTAGGCTTGGTTGTAGTGTTGTTTTGTGAAGATTTGTCAGAGGTTTTGGTATTGGGGGTTTTTTGACTAGTCTTGCTTCTAAGTTCATATTATTTTTGAGTTTCTATGATGACATTTTCCATAATTTGATAATGATTTTCACCATCCTCTCTTTTGTCATCATAAGGCGTGTATAGACCCAGTTTTCCATCATAATGAATCTCGAAGTCATCATTACCTACCCCCAACATGTTGATATCTTCTCCTTCTATTATCTCATCTATTTCCTCAACCTCACTCACAAATTTTTGATGGAAGGGAGGAGCGATCTGTTGATCATCTTCCCTAGGTCTGTTTGGAGGTTGGTTCCTTCTAACATTCTGATTTTGGTTTTGGTTTCTGTTTTGAGGAGCGTTTTGATTTTGGCTTGCTTGTGCTCTCTTGATTATGCTCATCTCTTTCATCATTTCTTCCATCATCCTTTCCATGTTTGAGTTGGAAGTAGAAGGTGTGGACTCCTCTCTAAAAGATACTCTCTTCTCGCTCTTCATTCTTGCTCTTTTCTCCATCAAGTTCACTTCCACAGAAAGAGCACCCCTTTGCATGTCTTCAAGAGTTTCAAAATATCTCTCTATCTCAGTGAATAGTTCATGTCAGTGTCAAAACCTTCGGGAAATTTGTTTAAAGCTGAACCTTGTGGAGGTTTTAGTTTTGGGGAAAGTGCGTTGTATACACTGTTGAATTTGGTGCAGTAGGCTTGCACACTTTCCCCTGGGTTCCTATGGAGATTGTTGTAATCAGCAAGAACTTGGAGAGGGTTCTTCCTTACTTCCCACTTGTTTAAGAATGTTTGATGGAAGCCTTGGAGATCATTTATACTATGGGGGACTAAGCCTTTAAACCATTTTCTTACTTCTCCCCCTAAGCTTTGAGCAAATAATCTGAGCTTGACAGAATCATCATCAATTTTGTTTCTGTCAAAGTAGTCATTCATCTTATCCACATGTTGTGATGTGGCTGTAGCATTGCTAGCATCATACAATGGGATTTTGGACTAATAGTCCTGTGGAAGGTTGACTAATGGTACAGGAAGGACTAAGGGAGCATACCATGCATCCATGGTAGGAGGTGGAGGTGGATTCACAAGAGGTGGATTAAAAAAAGGGAAAGTGGGCTGAGGTGTGGTGGTTTGAACAGTGGATGTAGGATGAGTAGAAGTGGATGGATCAGGAGTAGACTGCTGAGCTGATCTTGGATGAGAGACACCTAGGTTGTGAAGGAAATGTAAATCAGGAGGTGTTGTTTCTTTACTACCAGGATGTTTACTTCTCTCCGAGGATGAAAGTGAAGACTCGGAGTCTAGCTGTATTATATCATCAAATGACCTAGTTCTGAATGGATTTACTAAGTCAACTTGTGATTGTTGTAGAGCTGAAAGATTTTCAGGGACTGAATTAGCTCTCAAGGGTGATCTGAAAACAGTTGATAATTTAACCTTAGGATACTTCCAAAGGATACTTTCTGGGTCATCAACTATCTCAGGTGGATTAGGGTCAGGATGGGCTCTAGTGTGAATCTTTCTAGAAGCCACTATGCTGTGTTTTTAGACCCGAGTAAACAAGACAAGTTCAACCAGATATGACAATCTTTAAGAGGTTAACTAATCTGTTTACACAAATTTAATCCTACAGTCCTCTAACTGAGTTTTACTGATATTATAATGATAACGGTTCTCCCCAGTGGAGTCTTAAGGTCTGTTAAGGATTGTGGAGTCGCCAAGTGGAAGTTTTTAGCCCTTTTTAGATGTAAAAGGTTTTATGGTCCACCACCATGTTTATTTAATTCCAATCTGAAATATTTTTAAGTTTTTTCTAAGTCATTTTTCAGTTGTGTGGTTTCTAAGAATATCCTAACTCTGTTTCAAACTTAGCTACTGTTATGAGACAAAGATAGTGTATTCTTATGGCTAAGCCAGCTGATTTTCAAGGTTAGATAAAGACTTAAGAGAATCCTAGGGTTTACCTAGTTTGTCATTGATTCAACAAGTTTCATCATGATTACCATTTCTTGGAAATGCTTAAAAGGCTGCTTTTTACTCAAAAGGTTTGTATGAATTTCTAAAGGAAACTAAGACGAAAAAACAACTTAGCTCCCCAACGGAGTCGCCAGAAATGTTAGGAATCTGTAATTAGCAAGATTGGCAAAGTCCAATCACAGAAACAACATCGTTTCAACCACTTTGGGATTCTAGGATCTAGCCCTCCTGAATCCGGAGAGGGATCTCTCCAATAAGTGCAAAGATGGATTTTTTTTTTAAGTTTGGGGTAATGATATTAGGCTAGCTATGAAGTCCAAGGGTTTTTTTTATTTTTTGGATGGTTGAGCATGAATGTTACTTGAGGGGAAAGTTCTAAGTGCAAAAGTTTCAAAAGTGAGAAGTTGCAAGAAAATAGAACAGCCTTGGCTGATAGATAGATATAACGCTGGTTTTTAGTCCATTGGGCTATGGAGTCATATCTGGGCTTTAATTGAACAGCAACATCAAGGGTGATCCAAGGGGCAAGTCATCTATATCACAAGATTATTGAGATTAAAATGATGGAATGGAAACAATAAAGTGTTGGAAGGGTGGAAACTAATAATAATTTCTCAAGGGATTTATAGTCAATCCAAACAAGAAAAAGCCTCTTAAGTAACTGTTTAAAACCAACCAAGAACAGGGCTAACCATAAACTTCTTGGGCAAGTCTGTATTAAAGTAGCTTAATTGAAAAGCAATCCAGTAATCCACATAATTACTTTCAGAAAGTATGAAAACACATAAGAGAAACACAATGTAACCTTAAGATCAGATAAGGTACTTTTAAACCTAGTTTGCTTTCAGTCAACACCAAGGGAAACTTCCAGAATCTGCCTTTGGAGAAAAGAATCTAGGAATCAGGGCAAACCATATCTTCTCTAGTCTCACTTTAATATAAAATGATAGAAATCACATTCAAGAGAAATGTTTAAGCAAACATAAGGACGAGGGAACACCAACATTCCTAACTGTTTAAACTGTATTAAATCATTCTTAAATAAAAAAATTTGAGGAAAACATTAAGATAAAGATTTCTCAGCCAGAGAAGGTTACTGATATACAATAGATCCTAACCTTGTTTAAACTGTTCCTTACAGCAGAATATGAACAATATGGCATACATAGAAGGAAAAAACAATTAACAAAGAAAGAAGCACTTCACCTGTAATATAGACCAAGATCCCAAGAAAAATCTTGTTATTGATGTCAAACCAGTTACAGTCTTCAAGTCCAATGTTTCAGTTCAACAATCCTCTTCACTATTCGGCCTAACTACTCTATCACAAACAGAGCTTCAAGGGCCAGTGAACACTATATACAAATAGAAGTCTCGAGCTCAAATGTATTTCAAAGTTCTGCAACCAACAATTTCTCATCTTCTACTGAGGTATTTATAGAAAAATGAGGAGGTGAAATCTAACAGAAGATCTCTCGAAGCAATTAATACAGATTCAAGACTTCTTGGCCTTTTGAGGGGCTCGATGAAGAAGTTTACAAGTGGTTATTTGTATTAACTGTTTTACATTTATGATTTAAGCTCTGTGGGAGCTTTATTTGACTTTGAGGCTTTGTGTAATGTTTGAAGTAACTCTGCAGATATTTCTGCCTTGATTTCCTTGCAGAAGTAACTCCCTGGCTATGCTGGAGGCGAATATCTGATTTTCCTCAATAACTTCGGCCTCTGTTTTGAAAGGTTTGAGGCAACAGGTGGCTCTGTGGTAGTTGAGGAATCAATTTGCCTCAAGATGTGGCGGTGGAAGCTTTATGTCTGATAAAACACTTTAGGTTTTCTTTAAACCTTGTTTTGAGTTGGGGATTAGGCTTTTGATAACCGTCTTAGCCTTAATCCCCATAAAATTGTCTTCAATCTTCATTCTGCTGTGCTCTGTCTTCAAACTTATACTTTTTAACTGTTTTTGGATAAAACAGTGTCTTGTCGATGTGCAGGGCCGCACAGGGCTCTTTATGCTATCAACGCTCATGAAAAATTGATAAATCATTAGAATTTAACACTGTGAATGGTTCTCTTTAATAGCTCAAAGGCACAGGAAACATCTTTCCCAACCCTCGGCTCTCCTTCATTATATAACGGAAAACCATTAAAACACCTGCAAAACACAAAAAAAATTAAGAAATCCTGCGTTTTTAGGTTTAGACTGCTTCAGAAGGCGGGAAAGATCGTGGCCGATGGATGCCTGCATCCAACGGTGGAGATTTTATTCAAAGGCGGTTAAAGAGATTGCAAAATCGCATCGCAAATATTTGTGATGAGTGATCAGGGTTTTCACATAAAAATGCGATTTTGCGATTGCGCGATGGAGGTATTTAATGGGAAAAACCTTTATAATCAACAAAATATGAAATTTTTCGACTTACAAAGGGAAAAGGAATTTTTTATATGAATGGCGGGGGTGTCATATGGTGGGCCCGGCAGGGTTGATCGCAATTGTAAAAAGTGCGATGGCGGATATATACGATGGGCGGAAAATGCGATGGGTTGATCGCATTGCATAAATTTGCGATGGATCACTGGATGTGAAACAACAAATATGCGACTTGCGATATGCGATCGGGCGGAACGATCGCATCGCAAGTTTTTGCGATGAGTTAATGAAACGCACGATAGAAAACGCGATAATGCGATATTGCGATTTGTGATAAGCGGTGGGCCATAATTTAAATGATATAAACTTTATAATAAAGTTATATAATAATGTATGGCAGGGTATGAAAAAGGGGGAGTGGTTAGAAAGGTAGGGCTTTATAACATAAAGTCTTTATTATAAATTCCTATGGGTTTTTTGAGGGGTTTCGATAAAGCTAAAGAATGAGTCTTCAACCTTAATAAGAGTGATTTTCATGAAGGGGAGAAAATGAATCATGAAAACAAAGGGGATTTTACGGAGAAAAAAGGGGAGCATATGAAGGTTAGTTTTGAGTGGGAGAAGGGTGAAAATGATGGTTCTTCAGCAGTCTCTTCTTATGAAATTAGCATAATTTCAGAGCATGAAATGGAAATAGAAAATGAAGATTTCGGAGAGAGGCATGAGGCCTTCAAGAGCCTTTAAGAGCCAACAGTTTTTAGTAATGAAAATTGTTCCTTGAAGGCTCAAAAACATATTTAGCCACCTTTTGGTATAACAAATTTTATAGGTGGCTAACAGTGGCTCCACTTGGGGATGGTGCCTTCTTGAAGGCATCAAGAATTCAAACTTGATTTATCTGGGAGGCTGACTTGTGCCTGATCCATTATTTTCTCTGGGATGCTGACCAGGTGCCTCAACCTTTGGATTTGCTCTTCTTTTGCTGGATGATATTTCTTTGAAAAACAATTTAACAGCCATAGAAACAATGTATCTTTCATCAATCAAGCTTTCTACCTACCCAATCCTATTGATCTAACATTTTTTTTTCATCAGAGTGCACTTGGATTGGCAAACTCTTTCCACAACATTTTATTCTTTTGAAAGCATAAAAATAATCTAATTCTACTGCTTGTTTCTCCCTAAACTCAGATTAAACAGTCGAGCTCAGATATTTCTCTACCTATTCTACTGTCTGTTGGGATTAAACTGTCCAACAGAATTTCATTGTCTAAATTCTAAAACAGAGATTTAAAAACAGTCAAGTCAAGATTAAGTTGTTTGACTTGATGTGATCTATGGCATAAAAACAAGCTGCACATAGATTATTTTTATTTGCAGAAAAATAAAAACAAAATGGAAGGTTTAAGATCTGAAAATTTTGAAGCACTGCCTTCTGTTTTTACAACTCTGTTTTTTGACTTTGTTTGAGCTGTTCTTTCTTTTTCTCTGGTTCAGATTTTGAGTTAATTAGAAAAAGATTTTAACATCTTCTAACTCAGAATTTGAAATAGATTTGAGTCATCTCTTTTTGAAATCTTTGGTTCAGATTTTGAGTTTGTTTGAACCCTCAATTTCTATCCTAATCTATCTACTGATAAGCCAAGATTAAACAGTTTGGCAAATCGAATTCACTACCCTATCAGCAGAAAATTTAAAAGCTAATTAGTAAATATTAGGCTGTTTGACTAACTAGAAGTGTGTTTTTCAGGAGTGGCATTTGAGCTTGCACACTTTCAGATTTGTTTCTCCTTTTGGCATGGGGCTTTGCCTTTCTTGTTTTCATTTCTGCCCTCTTTTCTTTATTTTCTTTGTTTTTGTATTTTTTTATTTTTCATAACTTTAAATGCAATGGTGGGTGAAATATTCATAATGTAAAAAAGATAAAAAGGCTTCAAAACATAATTTGGATCAAGAGAAGTAATGCTTAAGCATCCTGCCATTGACAGGACCCCCAAACAATTCTTTTCCATCCAGTTCCTGTAAGAAAAATGCATTGTTACCAGCAACTGAATGAATAGAGTAAGGGCCAAGCCATAGGTTGTCAAATTTTCCATGCTTTCCCTTTTCTTCCCTCCTTGAGTCCCACTTTAAAACTTTGTCTCCGATCTTGAAATTTCCGGCCTTTGTTCTTTTGTCAAAATGCCTTTTTATGTTGTCCTGTTTCTGCAATGCTTTGTTATACACTTCCTCTCTGGTCTGCTGAATATGGAGGGTCTGATTTATTCTCCTGGTCATGTCATTTTCTTCAGTCTGCAACTCTTGAATCAACTTCATAACTGGTACACCAAGGCTGTTTGGAAAAATTGCATTGGTACCATAGACAAGCTGGAAAGGTGACATACCAATAGATTTCTTCAGAGTTAGCCTGTCAGCCCAAAACAGATGGAACAGCTTTGTGTGCCAAGACTTTTTCTTGTCCTCCAACAGTTTTTTGATTATGTTCACTAAGCTTTTGTTGGAAGATTCTGCAAGTCCATTACCCTCAGGGTAATAGGCTGTGGAATGCCCCAATGTTATTTGGTATCTATGACAGAAGTCAACAATTTTCTTTGATCCAAATGCGGCTGCATTATCTGTGATGATCTTGGTAGGACAGCCAAACCTGGAAAGAATGTTAGTCTCTATAAAATTTATGATAACTGAATCATTGGCCTGCCTACAAGGAATGGCTTCTATCCACTTAGTGAAATAGTCGGTGGCAGTGAGAATCCATCTATGTTGGGCAGAAGATGGTGGATGGATTTCTCCTATGAAGTCAAGTCCCCACTATTGAAAAGGGGCTTCAACAGTGATTGGGTGTAGAGGAAGGGGTAGCAGCTTTCTTTTGCCCTCAAATAGCTGGCACTTATGACAGGTAATGATCATTTTGTGTATATCGGGAAAAAGAGTGGGCCAATAGAAACCAGCCCTCAAAATTTTGTTGGCTGTTGACTTCCAGTACAAATGACCCCCACACTCTCCTTCATGGAATTCCTGCTTAACCTTCTCTGCATCAAACTCGGGCAAACATTTAAGCAATATTCCACTTGCATTTTCCAATAAATACATCTATCTATAATGCAATATTTTACTGCTTTCAGCTTCAAGAACCTTGCCTTTGTTTTCGATAAACCAGGAGGTGTATTCAGATTAAGCAAAACATAAATAATATCAGCATACCAAGGAGAATTCATAAAATGGTATTCAACAATGGGAGTTGAGAATTCTTCTTGGTTATCCAAAGCATTAATCATGTTAATATCAAGAACTTCACAATTTGATTAAGCCATTAATCTAGCTAGACCTTGACCTTTGATGAGCTTAGTGGGTTTTATCTCTAAATCATATTCAAGAATAACAGCAATCCACTTAACTCTCTTACCATCTGGGTCCTGTGTTAGAATATATTTGACAACTGAATTTGGGACAAAGGCAATGATGTGTGAGTGAAGGATGTATACCCTAAAGTCTTTCAATGCTTTCACCAAAGCAAAAGCTTGCTTTTCCATAATGTTATACTTCAAAGGGGCATCCCTCAATGCCTTGCTAAAGAATGCAATAGGCTGCTCTTGTCCTTGTGGATTTTTCTGTAAAAGGACAACAACTATGGTATGTTCTGATGCAAATGAAAAAATATAAAAATCTTTTGAAAAATCGGGACTTATAAGAACCGGTGTTTTGGTTAACGCTTGTTTCACCAGTTCAAAGGATTTATTTGCTTCCAAGGTCCATTTTACCCCTTGCTCCTTCTTTAACATGTTTGTGATATTCCTAAGGAGCTCAGCCAAGTTGGGGATGAACCTTCTCAAAAAGTTGATCTTCCCAATGAAAGACTGCAACTCTTTGATGTTTCGAGGATGAGAGATTTGCAATATGGCCTCAATCCTCTTGGGATCAATCTTAATACCCTCCTCAGAAATAATGTGCCCAAGAAGTTTACCTTCTTGGAGACCAAATAGAGTCTTCTTAGGGTTTAAAGATATCCCAAACTTTTTGCACTTCTCGAAAACTTTCCTCAAATGTTCTAAGTGCTCTTCATCTGTTTTTGAAAAAACAGTGACATCATCAAGATAGATAATGATGAAGAAGCCCAATTCTTCTGAGAATGCTATGTCCATGGCTCTCTGAAAGTTTGCTCCAGCATTCATTAGACCAAAAGGCATTTTCACATACATGAAAGTGCCCCATGGTGTAGTAAAGGCTATCTTTAATTGATCAGCAGGGTGGAATAAGATCTGATTATACCCTGAATAGCCATCTAGCAAAGAAATTCTTCTAGACCCTACCACCCTTTGTAAAATATGATCCATTTTTGGTAAAGGGTAGTTGTCTTTTAATGAAACTTTGTTTAAATCTTTAAAGTCTATACAAAGCCTAATTTCTCCAGTTTTCTTCCTAACAGACACTAGATTAGATACCCATTCAGAATATCTAATAGGGACAATAATACCAGCTTCATACATTTTCATGATTTTCTTTTTAACCAAAGGCAACTGTACAGGGTTTATTCTGCGCAGTTTTTGTTTGAATGGTTTTTGGTTTTCTTTAAGAGGGATTTTGTGATGTATTATTTCAGTTTCATAGGACTTAAGATCTTCGTAACTCCATGCAAAAGCATCAGAAAAATCCTTAAGCAGCTCTATATATTTGGGTTTAGTGTGAGCTGGTAAGGTTTTAAACAGTTTAACCATCTTCGGTTTTTCCTCACTGCCTATATTGCACTCCTCCACTTTAGTATCTACAGGCTCCAGTTTTGGTTTATTCGCCACATCGTTAAAATCGAACAACTCTTCTAAAGGGGTCAGACCTCTAGGCAAACTTTCGTCTTTAGAGTGCAAAGTTTCCAATTCTTCTGTTTCTGATTCTGCACTTAATTCTGTTTTGTTACTAAGTTTGCTAGAAAATAGGTTAATATTGATAGGTTCAGGAGACGATTCTTCTTCACCAAGAAAGTTTTTTTCGCTGCAGTCTGTATCATAATCTGAGTCTGAACTATGTAGTTCGAATTCATTTCTGAATTGCATGAAGTCTTCTATTTGTTTGTCATTGTCAAACACTTGCCAATATTTTTTGTTATCAGGCACGGCTGGTCTAAATTTTATCGGAGTTGTGTTGTCTCCAGTTTCATATGGCGTTAGACATGTCCTGGCCGTAAAAGATAAATTGTGGGCTGCAATGTTTCTTTCCCTTGGGACAAAACTCAGGTTGGCCTCCTCAAATGTTTTCAAAAGGTCCATGACATCATTCTGATAGGCTCTAAGTCTGGGATGATTTGCATTATACTCCCCATTGAATTTCCTAATGATTAACTCAGAATCCTCATACACATTAATTCTTCTGGCTCCTAACTTCTTCAAGAGATGCAAGCCTAAGAGAAGGGATTCATATTCTGCTGTGTTATTTGAACACTGAAAGTTTAATTTGCATGAAATGCATTCAATGTGGTTGTTTTCAGTGTTAGTAATCCAGACACCTACACCAGCGTTATTTCTAGTGCATGACCCATCAAAATACATATTCCAAAGAGGATTGTTCTTAGTTTGATCTGTTTGGTGAATGTCATTTTCAACTTCTGTGTTTTTGGATGCTTCTTGGTTATCAGCGGTTAATTGTGTTTGCTTTGATTTCTCGTGATTTTCATTCATTTGAGGGTCGTTTTCTTTAATGACTAGGTTGAATGGCGAAGGACGTGTGACCTGTAACTCCAGACTCTTGTTTAGTTTGCTAACGTCTCCCAATGCAACAAACTGTTCTGTCATTTTTGTGGTATTAAACTCCTCCTCCCTATCGGCCATTAACTCGGTCAAAGTTATTTGTTCACCTAATGTTTCTTCGTTAAAAAGGATAAATGAATCATGGCCGGTATCTACAGAGTATAAAGGGGAGTTCTTCTGTCCGTCTTGACTTGTAACAGTGTATTGCATATGAGACTCCCTGTAGAGTCTCCTGGTTTGATTGAAAATAGGGATAGTCGCATAAGTCATGTCCATTTGCATAGTCCCCTGTAATTTAGCCCCCCAAGATCTTGATAAAAGCATTCCATACTTTGGGGGCACATCAGCCACAACAATATCCATGACTAAGCATTTGGCTGGAATCTGGGCTAAGTTAACACAGAGGTCTTTAATTAATCCTAAACACCTTACTCTGCTGGAATCAAAGGAGTATAGGTCTTTATATGGTCTGGTAATTTCTAGACCAAGGCTCTCCATCACAACTTTAGGCATTAAATTATGAGAAGCCCCGGAATCATGCATAGTGTTGTGCAAAATCTTTTCATGGATGTTTAAACTTACATAAAAGGGAGGGACAGGTCCTTCTTGAAACTTACCTTCAATCTTGGGACCAAAAATAAGCTCTGGTTGGTCATCATTTAGATTGAGAGTGTCCTCATTCTCTTGTATGTTTAAGGCCTTCAAAATCTGATTCCTATATACATGTTGGGCAGCTAACTCGGTCAAAGGAATAGAAATTTTAATTTTTGAGATTTCTTGTTCTAGGTTGAAAGGAATCTGACTCTTTAGAACACTTGTCTCAGCCTTATTAGCTGTCATTTTATTAGCAACATCCGATTGCTGATTTGTTTTATTTACACTTGACGAAATGGTTTTGACAGGAGTACTAACTGAAGTATTAGTACTGCTATGGTCCGCACTCTGTTTATCAGTATCTTGAGTGCCTTTCTCTTTGGCTTTATTAGAATTTACAGCTACTGTTTTGTCCTTTGATTTAACCATTTTAGGCTTGGTTGTAGTGTTGTTTTGTGAAGATTTGTTAGAGGTTTTGGTATTGGGGGTTTTTTGACTAGTCTTGCTTCTAAGGTCATATTCTTTTTGAGTTTCTATGATGACATTTTCCATAATTTGATAATGATTTTCACCATCATCTCTTTTTTCATCATAAGGCGTGTATAGACCCAGTTTTCCATCATAATGAATCTCGAAGTCATCATTACCTACCCCCAACATGTTGATATCTTCTCCTTCTGTTATCTCATCTGTTTCCTCAACCTCACTCACAAATTTTTGATGGAAGGGAGGAGCGATCTGCTAATCATCTTCCCTGGGTCTGTTTGGAGGTTGGTTCCTTCTAACATTCTGATTTTGGTTTTGGTTTCTGTTTTGAGGAGCGTTTTGATTTTGGCTCGCTTGTGCTCTCTTGATTATGCTCATCTCTTTCATCATTTCTTCCATCATCCTTTCCATGTTTGAGTCGGAAGTAGAAGGTGTGGACTCCTCTCTAAAAGATACTCTCTTCTCGCTCTTCATTCTTGCTCTTTTCTCCATTAAGTTCACTTCCACAGAAAGAGCACCCCTTTGCATGTCTTCAAGAGTTGCAAAATCTCTCTCTCAGTGAATAGGTCATGTCAGCGTCAAAACCTTCGGGAAATTTGTTTAAAGCTGAACCTTGTGGAGGTTTTAGTTCTGGGGAAAGTGTGTTGTATACACTGTTGAATCTGGTGCAGTAGGCTTGCACACTTTCCCCTGGGTTCCTATGGAGATTGTTGTAATCAGCAAGAACTTGGAGAGGGTTCTTCCTTACTTCCCACTTGTTTAAGAATGTTTGATGGAAGCCTTGGAGATCATTTATACTATGGGGGACTAAGCCTTTAAACCATTTTCTTACTTCTCCCCCTAAGCTTTGAGCAAATAATCTGAGCTTGACATAATCATCATCAATTTCGTTTCTGTCAAAGTAGTCATTCATCTTATCCACAAGTTGTGATGCGATTGTAGCATTGCTAGCATCATACAATGGGATTTTGGACTGATGGTCTATGGAAGGTTGACTAATGGTACAAGAAGGACTAAGGGAGCATACCATGCAGCCATGGTAGGAGGTGGAGGTGGATTCACAAGAGGTGGATTGACAAAAGGGAAAGTGGGCTGAGGTGTGGTGGTTTGAACAGTGGATGTAGGATGAGTAGAAGTGGATGGATCAGGAGTAGACTGCTGAGCTGATTTTGGATGAGAGACACCTAGGTTGTGAAGGAAATGTAAATCAGGAGGTGTTGTTTCTCTACTACCAGGATGTTTACTTGTCTCCGGGGATGAAAGTGAAGACTGAGAGTCTAGCTGTTTTATATCATCAAATGACCTAGTTCTGAATGGATTTACTAAGTCAACTTGTGATTGTTGTAGAGCCGAAAGATTTTCAAGGACTGAATTAGCTCTCAAGGGTGATCTGAAAACAGTTGATAATTTAACCTTAGGATACTTCCAAAGGATACTTTCTGGGTCATCAAATATCTCAGGTGGATTAGGGTCAGGATGGGCTCTAGTGTGAATCTTTCTAGAAGCCACTATGCTGTGTTTTTAGACCCGAGTAAACAAGACAAGTTCAACCAGATATGAAAATCTTTAAGAGGTTAACTAATCTGTTTACACAAATTTAATCCTACAGTCCTCTAACTGAGTTTTACTAATATTATAATGATAAGGGTTCTCCCCAGTGGAGTCTTAAGGTCTGTTAAGGATTGTGGAGTCGCCAAGTGGAATTTTTTAGCCCTTTTTAGAGGTAAAAGTTTTTATGGTCCACCATCATGTTTATTTAATTCCAATCTGAAATATTTTTAAGTTTTTCTAAGTCATTTTTCAGTTGTGTGCTTTTTAAGAATATCCTAACTCTGTTTCAAACATAGCTATGGTTATGAGACAAAGATAGTGTATTCTTATGGCTAAGCCAGCTGATTTTCAAGGTTAGATAAAGACTTAAGAGAATCCTAGGGTTTACCCAGTTTGTCACTGATTCAAAAAATTTCATCATGATTACCATTTCTTGGAAATGCTTAAAAGGCTGCTTTTTACTCACAAGGTTTGTATGAATTTCTAAAGGAAACTAAGATGAAAAACCAACTTAGCTCCCCAGCGGAGTCGCCATAAATGTTAGGAATATGTAATTAGCAAGATTGGCAAAGTCCAATCACAGAAAAAACATCATTTCAACCACTTTGGGATTCTAGGATCTAGCCCTCCTGAATCCGGAGAGGGATCTCTCCAATAAGTGCAAAGATGGATTTTTCTTTGAAGTTTGGGGTAATGATATTAGGCTAGTTATGAAGGCCAAGGGTTTGTTTTGTTTTTTGGATGGTTGAGCATGAATGTTACTTGAGGGGAAAGTTCTAAGTGCAAAAGTTTCAAAAGTGAGAAGTTGCAAGAAAATAGAACAGCTTTGGCTGATAGATAGATATAACGCTGGTTTTTAGTCCATTGGGCTATGGAGTCATATTTGGGCTTTAATTGAGCAGCAACATCAAGGGTGATCCAAGGGGCAAGTCATCTATATCACAAGATTATTGAGATTAAAATGATGGAATGGAAACAATAAAGTGTTGGAAGGGTGGAAACTGATAATAATTTCTCAAGGGATTTATAGTCAATCCAAACAAGAAAAAGCCTCTTAAGTAACTGTTTAAAACCAACCAAGAACAGGGCAACCATAAACTTCTTGGGCAAGTCAGTATTAAAGTAGCTTAATTGACAAACAATCCAGTAATCCACTTAATTACTTTCAGAAATTATGAAAACACATAAGAGAAACACAATGTAACCTTAAGATCAGATAAGGTACTTTTAAACCTAGTCTGCTTTCAGTCAACACCAAGGGAAACTTCCAGAATCTGCCTTTGGAGAAAAGAATCTAGGAATCAGGGCAAACCATATCTTCTCTAGTCTAACTTTAATAGAAAATGATAGAAATCACATTCAAGAGCAATGTTTAAGCAAACATAAGGACGAGGGAACACCAACATTCCTAACTGTTTAAACTGTATTAAATCATTCTTAAATAAAAAAATTTGAGGAAAACATTAAGATAAATATTTCTTAGCCAGAGAAGGTTACTGATATACAGTAGATCCTAACCCTGTTTAAACTGTTCCTTATAGAAAAATATGAACAATATGGCATACATAGAAGGAAAAAACAATTAACAAAGAAAGAAGCACTTCACCAGTAATATAGACCAGGATCCCAAGAAAAAGCTTGTTATTGATGTCAAAATAGTTACAGTCTTCAAGTCCAATGTTTCAGTTCAGCAATCATCTTCAATATTCAGCCTAACTACTTTATCACAAACAGAGCTTCAAGGGCCAGTGAACACTATATACAAATAGAAGTCTCGAGCTCAAATTTATTTCAAAGTTCTGCAACCAACAATTTCTCATCTTCAACTGAGGTATTTATAGAAAAATGAGAAGGTGAAATCTAACAGAAGATCTCTCGAAGCAATTAATACAGATTCAAGACTTCTTGGCCTTTTGAGGGGCTCGATGAAGAAGTTTACAAGTGGTTTTCTGTATTAAATGTTTTACATTTATGATTTAAGCTCGGTGGGAGCTTTATTTGACTTTGAGGCTTTGTGTAATGTTTGAAGTAACTCTGCAGATATTTCTGCATTGATTTCCTTGCAGAAGTAACTCCCTGGCTGCACTGGAGGCGAATATCTGATTTTCTTCAATAACTTCGGCCTCTGTTTTGAAAGGTTTGAGGCAACAGGTGGCTCTGTGGTAGTTGAGGAATCAATTTGCCTCAAGATGTGGCGGTGGAAGCTTTCTGTCTGATAAAACACTTTAGGTTTTCTTTAAACTGTGTTTTGAGTTGGGGATTAGGCTTTTGATAACCGTCTTAGCTGTAATCCTCGTAAAACTGTCTTCAATCTTCATTCTACTGTGCTCTGTCTTCAAACCTATACTTTTTAACTGTTTTTGGATAAAACAGTGTCTTGTCAATGTGCAGGGCCGCACAGGGCTCTTTATGCTATCAACACTCATGAAACATTGATAAATCATTTGAATTTAACGCTGTGAATGGTTCTCTTTAAGAGCTCGAAGGCACAGGAAATGTCTTTCCCAACCCTCAACTCTCCTTCATTATATAATGGAAAACCATTAAAACACCTGCAAAACACAAAAAAAATTAAGAAATCCTGCGTTTTTAGGTTTAGACTGCTTCAGAAGTCGGGAAAGATCGTGGCCAATGGATGGCTGCATCCAACGGTGGAGATTTTATTCAGAGGCGGTTAAAGAGATCGCAAAATTGCATCGCAAATATTTGTGATGAGTGATCAGGGGTTTCACATAAAAATGCGATTTTGCGATTGCGCGATGGAGGGATTTAATGGGAAAAACCTTTATAATCAACAAAATATGACATTTTTCGACTTACAAAGGGAAAAGGCATTTTTTATATGAATGGTGGGGGTGTCATATGGTGGGCCCGGCGGGGTTGATCGCAATTGTAAAAAGTGCGATGGCAGATATATGCGATGGGTAGAAAATGCGATGGGTTGATCGCATTGCATAAATTTGCGATGGATCACTGGATGTGAAACAACAAACATGCGACTTGCGATATGCGATCGGGCGGAACGATCACATCGCAAGTTTTTGCGATGAGTTAATGAAACACACCATAGAAAACGCGATAATGCGATATTGCAATTTGCGATAAGCGGTTGGCCATAATTTAAATGATATAAACTTTATAATAAAGTTATATAATAACGTATGGTGGGGTATGAAAAAGGGGGAGTGGTTATAAAGGTAGGGCTTTATAACATAAAGTCTTTATTATAAATTCCTATGGGTTTTTTGAGGGGTTTCGGTAAAGCTAAAGAATGAGTCTTCAACCTTAATAAGAGTGATTTTCATGAAGGGGAGAAAATGAATCATGAAAACAAAGGGGATTTTACGAGGAAAAAAGAAGAGCATATGAAGGTTAGTTTTGAGTGGGAGAAGGGCGAAAATGATGGTTCTTCAGCAGTCTCTTCTTATGAAATTAGCAGAATTTCAGAGCATGAAATGGAAATAGAAAATGAAGATTTCGGAGAGAGGCATGAGGCCTTCAAGAGCCTTTAAGAGCCAACAATTTTTAGTAATGAAAATTGTTCCTTGAAGGCTCAAAAACATATTTAGCCACCTTTTGGTATAACAAATTTTATAGGTGGCTAACAGTGGCTCCACTTGGGGATGGTGCCTTCTTGAAGGAATCAAGAATTCAGACTTGATTTCTCTGGGAGGCTGACTTGTGCCTGATCCATTATTTTCTCTGGGATGCTGACCAGGTGCCTCAACCTTTGGATTTTCTCTTCTTTTGCTGGATGATCTTGCTTTGAAAAACAATTTAACAGCCATAGAAACAATGGATCTTTCATCAATCAAGCTTTCTACCTACCCAATCCTACTGATCTAACATTTTTTCTTCATCAGAGTGCACTTGGATTGGCAAAATATTTCCACAACATTTTATTCTTTTGAAATCATAAAAACTAATCTAATTCTACTCATTTCTCCCTGAACTTAGATTAAACAGTTGAGCTCAGATATTTCTCTACCTATTCTACTGTCTGTTGGGATTAAACTGTCCAACAGAATTTCATTGTCTAAATTCTACAACAGAGATTTAAAAACAGTCAAGTGAAGATTAAGTTGTTTGACTTGCTGTGATATATGGCATAAAAAAAAGTTGCACATAGATTATTTTTATTTGCAGAAAAATAAAAACAAAATGGAAGGTTTAAGATCTGAAAATTTTGAAGCACTGCCTTCTCTTTTTACAACTCTGTTTTTTGACTTTGTTTGAGTTGTTCTTTCTTTTTCTATGGTTCAGATTTTGAGTTAATTAGAACCATATTTTAACATATTCTGACTCAGAATTTGAAATAGATTTGAGTCATCTCTTTTTGAAATCTTTGGTTCAGATTTTGAGTTTGTTTGAACCCTCAATTTCTATCCTAATCTATCTACTGATAAGCCAAGATTAAACAGTCTGGCAAATCGAATTCACTACCCTATCAACAGAAAATTTAAAAGCTAATTATTCAAGATTAGGCTGTTTGACTAACTAGAAGTGTGTTTTTCAGGAGTGGCATTTGAGCTTGCACACTTTCAGATTTGTTTCTCTTTTTTGGCATGGGCCTTTGCCTTTCTTGTTTTCATTTCTGCCCTCTTTTCTTTCTTTTCTTTGTTTTTGTATTTTTTGATTTTTCATAACTTTAAATGCAATGGTGGGTGAAATATTCATAATGTAAAAAAGATAAAAAGGCTTCAAAACATAAAATGGATCAAGAGAAGTAATTCTTAAGAATCCTGCCATTGACAGGACCCCCAAACAATTCTTTTCCATCCAGTTCCTGTAAGAAAAATGCATTGTTACCAGCAACTGAATGAATAGAGTAAGGGCCAAGCCATAGGTTGTCAAATTTTCCATGCTTGCCCTTTTCTTCCCTCCTTGAGTCCCACTTTAAAACTTTGTCCCCGATCTTGAAATTGCTGGCCTTTGTTCTTTTGTCAAAAAGCCTTTTTATGTTGTCCTGTTTCTGCAATGCTTTGTTATAAACTTCCTCTCTGGTCTGCTGAATATGGATGGTCTGATTTATTCTCCTGGTCATGTCATTTTCTTCAGTCTGCAACTCTTGAATCAACTTCATAACTGGTACACCAAGGTTGTTTGGAAAAATTGCATCGATACCATACATAAGCTAGAAAGGTGACATACCAATAGATTTCTTCAGAGTTAGCCTGTCAGCCCAAAACGGATGGACCAGCTTTGTGTGCGAAGACTTTTTGTTGTCCTCCAACAGTTTTTTGATTATGTTCACTAAGCTTTTGTTGGAAGATTCTGCAAGTCCATTACCCTCAGGGTAATAGGCTGTGAAATGCCCCAATGTTATTTGGTATCTATCACAGAAGTCAACCATTTTCTTTGATCCAAATGCGGCTGCATTATCTGTGATGATCTTGGTAGGACAACCAAACCTGGAAAGAATGTTAGTCTCTATAAACATTATGATAACTAAATCATTGGCCTGCCTACAAGGAATGGCTTCTATCCCCTTAGTGAAATAGTCGGTGGCAGTGAGAATCCATCTATGTTGGGCAGAAGATGGTGGATGGATTTCTCCTATGAAGTCAAGTCCCCACTTGAAAAGGGGCTTCAACAGTGATTGGGTGCAGAGGAAGGGGTAGCAGCTTTCCTTTGCCCTCAAATAGCTGGCACTTATGACAGGCAATGATCATTTTGTGTATATCGAGAAAAAGAGTGGGCCAATAGAAACCAGCCCTCAAAATTTTGTTGGCTGTTGACTTCCAGTACAAATGACCCCCACACTCTCCTTCATGGAATTCCTGCTTAACCTTCTCTCGCATCAAACCTCGTGCAAACATTTAAGCAATATTCCACTTGCATTTTCCAATAAAGACATATATCTATATTGCAATATTTATCGTTTCAGCCCTCAAGAACCTTGCCTTTGCTTTCGATAAAACCAGGAGGTGTATTCAGATTAAGAAAAACATAAATAATATCAGTATACCAAGGAGAATTCACAAAATGGTCTTCAATAATGGGAGCTGAGAATTCTTCTTGGTCATCCAAAGCACTAATCATGTTAATATCAAGAACTTCACAATTTGATTCAGCCATTAATCTAGCTAGACCTTGGCCTTTGATGAGCTTAGTGGGTTTTATCTCTAAATCATATTCAATAATAACAGCAATCCACTTACCTCTCTTACCATCTGGGTCCTGTGTTAGAATGTCTTTAACAACTAAGTTTGGGACAAAGGCAATAATGTGTGAGTGAAGGATGTATACCCTGAAGTCTTTCAATGCTTTCACCAAAGCAAAAGCTTGCTTTTCCATAATGTTATACTTCAAAGGGGCATCCCTCAATGCCTTGCTAAAGAATGCAATAGGCTGCTCTTGTCCTTGTGGATTTTTTTGTAAAAGGACCGCAGCTATGGTATGTTCCAATGCAAATGAAAAAATATAAAAATCCTTTGAAAAATCAGGACTTACAAGAACCGGTGTTTGGTTAACGCTTGTTTTACCAGCTCAAAGGATGTCTTTGCTTCCAAGGTCCATTTTACCCCTTTCTCCTTCTTCAACATGTTCGTGATATCCCTAAGGAGCTCAGCTAAGTTGGGGATGAACCTTCTCAAAAAGTTGATCTTCCCAATGAAAGATTGCAACTCTTTGATGTTTCGAGGATGAGAGATTTGCAATATGGCCTCAATCCTCTTGGGATCAATCTTAATACCCTCCTTAGAAATAATTTGCCCAAGAAGTTTACCTTCTTGGAGACCAAATAAAGTCTTCTTAGGGTTTAAAGATATCCCAAACTTTCTGCACTTCTCGAAAACTTTCCTCAAATGTTCTAAGTGTTCTTCATCTATTTTTTAAAACACAGTGACATCATCAAGATAGATAATGATGAAGAAGCCCAATTCTTCCGAGAATGCTATGTCCATGGCTCTTTGAAAGGTTGCTCCAGCATTCATTAGATCGAAGGGCATTTTCACATACATGAAGGTGCCCCATGGTGTAGTAAAGGTTGTCTTTAATTGATCAGCGGGGTAAACCAAGATCTGAGTATACCCTGAGTAGCCATCAAGCAAATAAATTCTTCTAGACCCTACCACCCTTTGTAAAATATGATCCATTTTTGGTAAAGGATAGTTGTCTTTTAATGAAGCTTTGTTTAAATCTCTAAAATCTATACAAAGCCTGATTTCTCCAGTCTTCTTCCTAACAGACACCAGATTAGATACCCACTCAGAATATCTAATAGGGACAATAATACTAGCATCATACATTTTCATGATCTCCTTCTTAACCAAAGGCAGTTGTACCGGGTTTATTCTGCGCAGTTTCTGTTTGAATGGTTTTTGGTTCTCTTTGAGAGGGATTTTGTGCTGTATTATTTCAGTGTCATAGGACTTAAGATCTTCGTAACTCCATGCAAAAGCATCAGATAACTCCTTAAACAGCTCTATATATTTGAGTTTAATGTGAGCTGGTAAGGTTTTAAACAGTTTAACCATCTTCGGTTTTTCCTCACTGCCTATGTTGCATTCCTCCACTTCAGTCTCTATAGGTTCCAGTTTTGGTTTCTTAGCCACGTCGTCAAAATCGAACAACTCTTCCAAAGGTGCTAGACCTCTAGGCAAACTTTCTTATTTAGTATGGAGAGTTTCTAATTCCTTTGTTTCGTTCATAAGTTCGCTAGGCAATAGGTTAATATTGGTAGGCTCAGGAGATGGTTCTTCTTTACCGAGAAAGTTTTCTTTGCTGCAATCTGTATCATAATCTGAGTTCGAACTATGCATTTTGAATTCATTTCTGAATTGCATGAAGTCTTCTATTTGTTTGTCATTGTCAAACACTTGCCAATATTTTTTGTTATCAGGCACTGCTGGTCTAAATTTCATCGAAGTCGTGTTGTCTCTGGTTTCATATGGCGTTAAACATGTCCTGGCCGCAAAAGCTAAATTGTGAGCTGCAATGTTTCTTTTTCTTGGGACAAAAGACAGTTTGGACTCCTCGAATGTTTGTAAAAGGTCCATGACATCGTTCCGATAGGCTCTAAGTCTGGGATGATTTGCGTTATACTCCCCGTTGACTTGCCTAATGATTAACTCAGAATCCCCATACACATTAATTCTTCTGGCTCCTAACTTCTTCAAGAGATGCAAGCCTAAGAGAAGGGATTCATATTCTGCTATGTTATTTGAACACTAAAAGTTTAATTTGCATGAAATACATTCAGTGTGGTTGTTTTCAGTGTTAGTAATCCAAACACCTGCACCAGCGTTATTTCTAGTGCATGACCCATCAAAATACATACTCCATAGAGGACTGGTCTTGGTTTCATCACGTTTATTGTCCTCTTCAACTATCGTGCTTTCTAATTGTTGTAGAGTCTCAGCACTTAGTTGAATTTGTTTTGATTTCTCGTGATTTTCGTTCATTTGAGGGTTGTTTTCTTTGATGACCAGGTTGAATGGCGAAGGACGTGTGACCTGTAACTCAAGACTCTTGTTTAGTTTGATAACGTCTCCCAATGCAACAAATTGTTCTGTCGTTTTTTTGGTATTAAACTCCTCCTCCCTGTCGGCCATTAAATCGGTCAAAGTTATTTGTTCACCTAATGTTTCTTCATTAAAAAGGATAAATGAATCAAGGTCTGTATCTACAGAGTATAAAGGGGAGTTTTGCGGTCAGTCTTGACTTGTAACAGTGTATTGCATATGAGACTCCCTGTAGAGTCTTCT